>QVAJ01000073.1:233217-257381 GCA_003546035.1 Mixornis gularis
AAAAAAAAAAAAAAAAAAAACCACCAAAAAAAAAACCAAAAAAAACCCACCACACTTTACTTCATCAAAATCCTATTCTATTCTGCCTCCTTTGCGAAGGTGAGAAATAGGGCTTGCAGAAAAATTAAGATACAAGTTTCAGTTTCTTTCAAAAAATACATGGAGACAAAAATTTGGTTAAGACTGAAGCAGGTTACTCTGCCACAAAATTTGGATCTGTGAGCTAAACCTTCTACAAAATCTAGAAATATGGGATTACATGCAACTTGCAGCCCCAGTGCTGTGAAAGTGCCTGATTGAAGGATAGCTYGTGGTAACAGTGCCACAGTAATGTGGATATATGTCTCCAGTTTGGAAAGGTTTATATTCAGCCACCTCAGAGGTCCAGCAATTGATAGGGYCCTTACCTGAACATTCTTGTCTGATTTTAGTTCTCTATCCAATTTACAAATACAACACTGCAGAAGCAGTGGTTGGAATACGGGGAAGGACATGAAAACTGTGACCTTTACTCCTCCTTCCCATCACACTACCTGGCTTTGCTCCAAGAAGGAAGAAATGACGAA
Organism: Mixornis gularis; assembly: GCA_003546035.1. Taxonomy (NCBI): domain Eukaryota; kingdom Metazoa; phylum Chordata; class Aves; order Passeriformes; family Timaliidae; genus Mixornis; species Mixornis gularis. The sequence goes on from QVAJ01000073.1 coordinate 233,784, forward strand.
AGTCCAGCTGCTTCTTATGTACCAACATCTCCACTGTTGTCTACCAGCATGGCAGCTTGAGGAGTGCTGTTTCAATAACAGAATGGTTRCAGAAAGGGCTTAGCATAGACATGACTACAGAGAAAGAGCAAGCTGTGGAAGAAAGACTAGAGTTCATTAAATTGTCTTTGCCTACTTTTTTCAGACTTACACTATATCTTTTGTAAAGAAGGATGTGCAGAAGAGTCAAAATTAATTAATTTTAGGCTCTTTCCTCAGTGTGGTTTACGTGTTTTAATTCAAGCAAGGACAAGCTTAAGGCCTCTGAAGCATAYCTCTGATTTCCTGAGACAGGAAGCCAAATTATCTCTCCTGTGAAGACTTTAAATTTTCTTAACTGATTGGTTTCTGTATGACTTTCTATCATCTAAATGAGACCTAGCAGAACTCTCATATCTATTAGCCACTCTAAAYAAGGCTGCTGTTCATTGTCACGTGACTAAATAATTTCCATATAGTGGTTTTCTATTTATTTACCATCTCCTAAAAGACATCTTGTTTATGTGTATTGGATTAGTTCTGAATCTGGTCTAAGTTAGCAATATCATGGGCTCCATATGTTTTATGACATTTTTGTTCAGTTAAGGATTTTTTTTTTCTTTACCGTTAAGATTAATTCAAGAAGGGCTTCATATGCAGGAAGCAGAAGAATACCATTTGAACTGGTAGATACCCTAGATCTCAGTAATCAGTGGTCTGCTCMAACCAGTCTAAGTAGGCTTGAAGGCACAAGAGAGAGGAGCTGTCTGATTTTAGCAATGAGATACTATCTCTCACATGCAGAATACAGATCATAGGTCTAAGGAGAAGACAAACTACAAAGCAGGGGGAGGCAAGGGAAGAAAGACCAATCTAGGAAAAGAAGGAAAGTAGATGTGTACAGTCTTCGGTACATAAGAATTTATATTTTAAATTTATTCACTAAATTCCTTCAAGACATTTTCTACAAGGCCAGGTTGGATGGGACTTTGAGCAATCTGACKTGGTGGAGGGTGTCCCTSCCCATGGCAGGRCAGTTGGAATTCAATGATCTTTATTCAGGTTGTTTCCAACCCAAACCATTTCATTATTCTATGGTTCTAGGACAGTTGTCTGGCTTTAGTACAGAACTCGTCCCTGTTCCTGAAGGAATGATTTTTAGGAACTAAAGCAAGATTCATTTTTCCAGTGAATGTGACTGAAATGGGTTACCATGCTCAAGGGTTACAATCTAAATGCGGAAGAATTACAAAGCTGAACCTTGGTACATATTCAGGTAGCAGCCAGAAATATGTTACTAGAGCAAGGCCAAAAGGAGGAAGAAAAAAGGATGCTATTCCTWTATCTACAGGACTGTTTCCTGATAGTTAAAAAGTACTTCTCAGACACTTGTTTCAGTCAAGTGAGCTGGGCTCAATAAAGTTACATTTTCAGTACAAATAGCATAATTGTTTTTAACTGCTCATCCATCACGTTATCCATAATATTGAAAATATAACTGATTTAAAAATAACACCTAAACAATAATTTCTTTTCTGTTACTCTTAATTTACTTTTTTTTTTCCATTTTACTTGAAAGTTAAACCAGAATATTTATTTGCACATATAGTCTACTCTGATTTTTTTTAAAGTATGTGCTTATTTGAGGTAGGAAATCTTTCAGTTAGCTTAAATAACAAGTGGTTAAAGCTATTAAGTATGGATGTTAGAATTGGTCTTGGTCAGCTTGAGAAACTGAAACTCAAGCATTAGTAAATCTCTCTTTCTGACTTGGGTTTCAAAATATTTCCAAAAATTGTGGTTTTTTGAAGTATTCTAAAAAGCCAGAGAACCTGGTCAATGTCAAATTTCTAAATTGTCCTTCTTGAAAACTCCAAGCTTTTTGTATATGAACATGAACTTAAGGGTCCTTTCAACCCTAAAGTCTGTAATAGATAAATTAAATCAAACCAGCTGATATCACTTAATGCAGAGAGTTGCTCATCAGAACTCAATTTAAGGAAATGCCRATTAGCCTTAAAACTAAAAGCTTGCAATTAGAAAATATATGGAYGCAATAAAATATTCTTGGAGCAAATCAAGAATTTTGGAGATTTTGGAGGCTTATGCTGTGCGATGCTACAGAGTCCATATAGGCAAATAATAAAGCATTACCAAAAAAAAAGAACTTCATSGGGTAGAGACTTGACTTTCCTTCTTTGAAATTCAATAGACTTGACTTTACTTCTTTTACTACTTTTTGTGGAAGATAGTGCAGATATTAAACAGCAAAACTTCATTTAGAATAAATTTCCAAAGTATTAAATGTGCTGCTCCACATCTTCAAAAACCTCTTATCRTTTCTGATTTATGATGTGCCTATCTTTCCCATCATGCCCATCACAATGTCTTTATGTTTCTCGCTTACTTTCCATCTCCCTTTATCTCTCACAAGAACTGTTTAGAGAACATATTAAGAGATATCAATCTAATGTAGAACAGATGACAGAAATACCAACAATGATTAAAGAAAAAAARGGTGGTGGGAGACAGAAAGAAAAATTATTATTGAGTTTCCTTCCCCTTAATTTTCTTTTCTCCCCCTTAATTTTCCTTTTATCTGATACACCGAAAGAAATGGGGAAAATATTTTAGCTTAAATATTATTTTGTTTGATCAATGTTTCTCTGTAGACTGCTTACTTGGACATTATAATTTACAGCATAAATATTTTTATAAATATTTTTATAATCCATATTGCTTGTCCTCTATAGAGTATTTTAAAGGTCATTTACTAAAATTAAAATTTCAGTGTATTTTCTCCAGTAGTCAACTATTTAATTCTGAAAAAACATAAACCTGGAAATGGGAAGAGTAGCATATAAATTAAGTCTCAATTTGTAGACTTTCAGAACAGCTTTYCTGGAAATACTCTGAATATAATGCCTTACATAAATGTAAAGTGATTTGATTTATAAATTAACCACCTATGTTATTTGCAATAATAATTATTTTYTGCTTCTATTTCTGTTCATTCCAACTACTGGAAAGAGATAGTCAAATAGAAGGAAACTTCATAAATGCCTTTGAATTCCTGCTGCTTCAGTTTGCCCTGGCCTTCTATCATAGGAAGATTAGTTGCAGCTACTCAGAAACTCCTCAGTATATAACTTTCAATAGTATAAATTTTCCTCCATGTCTGTTACCATGATAATAGGAGGTACATTCAGAATATTTATAGGCATTTTCTGGAGATTAAAATACTCCTCTTYAGAAGGAGAAAAGTCATCCCCAGTGTTAACATAGCATAATTTTTATTATTATTATTAATTATTATGCTAAAGTATAAATAGTTTCAGAGGTATTCTTTTTCATTAAATAGTTTTGTGATTTATACAGACTTGAATTTTACCTTTAAGAAGCCGAATCAAAGTAAAGCAACACCTGACTAAGGCACAATAAAAAACAATACTTATCAACTTCAAATTATACTAGGTGGTTACAGAGCTTTCCTCCGACTTCATTCATGCTTTTTGTGCTTACACTGGACAATGGCTGAGTCTGGTTGCTACCATACAGATGATTCAAAGAGAAAACAGCTAAAAGAACTGTTCAATTATAAGTGTGAAGTGGAACAGAATTTGAAAATTTACCACTCTGCTAGTGTTCAAAACAATTTGTAGCTTCCTTGTCTTAATGAGAGTGGCAATATAAATCCTAAAACTTTGCACAGTTTGAAGGACTGGAAATATCTGGGGGAGACTGAATTCTTTTTTCATTATTTTCTTGCATTATCAGCACCAACCAAATAATCTAGCACTGAATTTGCATTTCTAACTCATACAACATTGCGTACTGAATTAGTTAAGCAATCAACATCATTAGGATTTTCTTTTAAGAAGAGTGCAGCACTGAACCTCCATAATTGTTATATTTAAATTACTTACTTATTCTTATCTGAATTTCCATTCCCATCATTTCCATTTGGTGGTTCATGGAAATCCTGCCAGAAGAAATCACAGATATACAACTAGTCACTGTGAGACACTGAAGTGATACTAAAGATGTTGGAATATATTCTGAGGTGGGTCCCCCTAATAGGATGTATTTGCTAAAAGCGAGTACTGGTAAAAGTGAACACAGTGATATTGAAGATGTTTATTTGTTGCATGGTCTCTTGCAGTTCCATTTCTTCATTTTGCTACTTGTTGGTTCAAGAAGTAACCACAGACTCAACTGGTATTAATTTCCAGGTTATCTAAAGCAGATGGAAAAAATGAGAATGAAGAAGCAGCCATTATTTCCTACATGACGCCTGAGACAGCTTGGGATTTTTACAATGATTGTATCAATGTACAAACATAATAATTACTACAGAAGAAACCAGAGGACCATCTAATTTGACCTTCTGTCTTCAACAGAGCTGATGCCAGCCATCCCAAATGTAGACATAAATCTCCCTAATACACAAAATTGTGCAATGGTCTCATAGAGGAAATTATTCCTGACTCCAACTGTTGCTCAATTATGTCCTGAAGCATGAGGATTAATGGTTCTTGTGACTTCTGTCCCAGCGTGAGTAATTGCAGATGCCATTATTATTCAGATTGATGGATAATTCTGCTCTGAACCTTCCTCAATGCTTTTCCTTCTACTAATTTGTGGCCTTAAATGGCAGGAGATACCACATCATTTTAGAAACACATWCCAAACATATCCTACCAGGCACCAAAGAAGTAGATTCTATCTTGGTGTGAAACAAAATTTATCTGCAGAGAAATATTAACCGAGCTGATCAGTTATGCAATCACTTGGCTGCTGGAGGGTAAGAAGGCTCTATAAAGGGATCTGGACAGGCTGGATAGATGGACTGAGGTCAGTTGCATGAGGTTCAACAAGGTAAGATGTCAAGTCCTACACTTTGGCCACCAGGCAACCCCAGGCAACACTACAAGTGGGAAAAAGTGTGGCTGGAAAACTGCCTAGTAGAAAAGGACCTGGGGGTGGTGGTCAACAGCAGATGAGCCACCGTGTGCCCCGTTGACCAAGAAGGCCAGTGGCATCCTGGACTGTGGCAGGAAGAATGTGGCCAGCAGGACCAAGGCAGTGACTGTCCCTCTCTGCTCTGGACTGTGTGGCCACACCACAAATCCTCTATCCGGTTCTGGGCCCTTCACTTCAGGAAGGCCTTTGAGGTGCTAAGTATGTCCAGAGGAGGGCAATGGAGCTGGTGAAACTTCTAGTGATTAACTCCCATGAGGAGCAGCTGAGGGAGCTGGGGGTGTTTCATCTGAAGTAGAGGCTGGGGGGGTGGACACCTTATCATTCTTGACAGCTCCCTGAAAGGAGGGTGTATCCAGAGGGGTATCAGTCTTTTCCTACAGGCAACCAGTGACTGGATGAGTGGACGCAGCCTAAAGCTCCAACAAGGAAGGTTCAGATTGGACATCTGGTAAAAGTTCTTCATGGAAAGGATTATTAAGCATTAGAATGGGCTGACCAGRAGGAAGGYGGTGGAGTTATCATCCCTGGAGGTATTCAAGAAATAGATGGATGTGGCACTCGATGCCCTGGTCTAATCTGAAAGGTAGTGATTGGTCAAAGGTGGGACTCGATGATCTTAGAGGTCTTTTTCCAGCCTAAATGATTCTGTGATTCTGTTGTGAGCCACCCTCGTCCCATTCCATGAAGGCTGAGGGATTGAGATCAGATAAGTGGGCAAGGAGATGTTGGCCCAGTTTAGCTTTTAAATCCTGTCAGGAAGTTGCATTAGATAACCATAGGCTGACAGACTGCTGCTATGAGCAGGCTTAACCAGTCTGGTGAGCAGGCAGTTCCACGAATGCTGAGATGTTCTCCTCTACAACCTGCACCTCTGTTAGTAAGTCATTCCTAATCAGGATAGACCACCCTCCCCTGAAAAAAGCATTCTGCTGTATGTTGCGCTCTGGTTCCAAAGCTAGTTGTTTATAGAAAGATATTCATTAATGAGATAATCATTAATGTTCATCTAATGATTTTATCTAAAAGTAGATAAAATCACTGATAAAGTAGATAAAATCCCCCACTGAAAGGGGATGGAAAAAAMCCTAAAAATTCCAGAATGTCTTTGAGTTACAAAGGAATCTTTCAGCAAAGTGTTTACTAGGCCAATTTTTACTAGGAGCCCATGACTCCTGCCTTGAATAAGATAATTTTGTTTTTAAATTGAAGCAAAATAAATAAGCAAATTTTTTCSAAGAGTCATTAAAATGATTAGAAGGATTAGCCAAGTAGGTGAACTAACTGGTGAGGGTAGAAAGACTGAGATGTTTTTTATGGACAGACCAGAGAAATTAAGGAACTCTCTGTAAAGGCAACATTTCTCACTACCCATGAAAATACTGTTGCCACCTATTTTCCAACACATGATGCATCAGCAGGTTTCTGGCAGGTGCCTCAGGGAAACATTTTTGCATTCTCTATTCCTGTTAGGAGACTCTGTTTTTCAGACTGCTATTTGGGTTGTATTTGGCAGCCACAGTGATTCACTAGAAAATGAAACACATTTTTGATTGTATAGAATACACTTGGGTCTACACACAAGACGATTTGATCAGGACAAAAAATGGAAGAAAAGCAAGTCCAGATGCTCAAAGTCACTTCTGGAGGAGCCAGGCTTGGGTCCTAAAACGAATCAACAAATGAAAACTCCAAATTTATATATGTCATATCAGAGAAAGAGGAGACCTGGGGGGAAAAAAGTTACGTGCACAGAAAAATCACAATTGGTTTGAAAATATCAAAACCTATCTCTATTAGGACACAAAGAATGAAGCAGCCATCTGAGAGCTGGTAGGCAAAACTGTCTTGTGTAAACACATGAAAATCTGCAGAAGAGATTGCAGAACAAACGAGCTTGTTAATCATTCCCCAAAAGCTATAGTTGTGACATCTTCACTCAAAAGTGGATTTTTGCACAATCTTAATCCAAAAGTATGGAGAATAGGATGGAAGTGGGGAAGCTGCTAGCAAAAAYCTGGGCGCCCTTGAAATTAAATATAGGTGAATTTGGTCATAGATGTTGGGTGGAGAAAGGGGCTTTTCTTTTGTTTGGAAATAARAGACCAGTATTGGCTGTGTCTAGAAAACAAACAAAAACAAAGTCTAAATGGATTTTCAAAAAATTTATTTATTTACATATTTTGTAAGTAATTTTCTGGGAATATTTAAACTTACTTTCTCCCATGGTCAAAACCTGAGTATTTTCTTTCTGTTCCTGCCAATGCCCATTCTGAGCCTATGCTGTTCRTGGGTGGTATTTACTATATGGCTTAAGAAAGGCTCCAGAGAAGGACAAATATAAAGATGCTAATTTGCAAGCCATACTATGATATGGGCTTAGTTAATTTACAAGTGACTTTAAAATTGTTCAAAAGGCTTCTGCCTTCTTCCTTGCAAAAACGATAAAGTGTGTGATTAGGGACCTGCTCACATTTGTTCTACTGATTCTCAGTATGTTAAGTGCTTTCTCTTCTCTCACTTTATAGTTTTTCAACACCTTTTGAATTTTTTATTTTTAGAAGCCSTCCTCAACTGCTATTGCCACCTTACAAAATTTAACCATGCCAAGAGCTCCCATCACTGCCTGCTCCCTACACTAAGATATCCACAGTCACAAACATTATTCTTGCTTCCCTTTCTCTTATCAAGAGCCTTGTGGTAATACTTTGAACAGAGCGAATAAGATATGAATTGTCATTCATTTCTATTCCTGAAGCACTTCAAAGAGATGGTACTCAGTTAAAATGCCCCCATATGTTGTATGGATGGGTAAGTTTCTTATAACCTGGGTTCTTTCTGATCTCATAAACTAAGGCTACCTTCTGTCAGCAGAGTTTCAGAGAGTAACAATATTCCCCATCTGCTCAAGCTGGATACATRCATCTGGATTTGACAATTCTTAGTACAGACTGAAGGACTAGGACAAATTTGAGAGCTATGTCAAGAGGTSGTAATGACATGGAAAGGATTATTTGCTAGCAATAGTTCAAAAATAGCATAATAGCTGAATAYAAATTGCAGATTTCAACTTTCTAAAATACTGTGTAAGTCCAGTGACAGYGGAGAAGCTCCAGGTATCAATAAATGTATTTTATATTAAAAAAACTGTCTTAACCTGATTGCATTAATTTGACATGCAGATAACGCAGTTATTGTCAATGGAATTTGTTTTGAGCATTTCTAATTTTSTCCAAATAGTGTTGGCTGTAGCAACCAGATACTACCTGGCTAGATTTCAATTACAGGTAGTCCATGAAGAAGATTATACTTGAAAGAGGGAAGGGAGGAGATATAATTTAACACAAATCAAAAGTTTTTTCCCAAATAAGGATTATTTTAAATTATAAATTTTAAACTTTTTAAACAGTAAAATTGTTCTAATTAAGATTTGTTAGTTTATTTAAATGAGCATATAATTGTATAGTTTATACAATAGATATACCGTATATTTCACTGTTGTAAAATGTGCACCTAGGTGTAGATAATATTGCAGCAAATGGAAACAGGTTAAAAATTGAGGTTTACAAAACTAAATGAGAAAAGTAATACAAAACACTCTGAACTTTGTTGCTTGCAGTATCTGCTAACTGTGAAGTGTCATATGAGGTGTCRCATGAATATATTGGCTTCTGTCTGCTCTCACTTTTGTGATGGAATACTGTGGAGTCCTTGGCACAGCTGACATCTTCTAGAGCAGCCACTTCAATACTTAAATTCTTTCCTCTGTAAATCAGTAATGGTGGTCACGAACACATGATAAATCACAGTTTGGGGTCACACAAAATCACAGATGTTCACGAGATGTTTTGCCTGTTTACAAGGGGCGCTGAGATAATGCCACAAGGAGAGAAATCGTGCAAGATGCTAAAATCTCATTGTCATGTCCCAGAACAAGTTATTTTGAAGGATTCTCAGCGGTATTAGCTCCACCAGATCAATGTTCTGTGCCTAATCTAGTTAATTTAAGGGTTAAACCTGAAAACATGTGCTCAGCCTGTTTTATTCTGTGCTTGAGAGAAATCGTTCCAGAGATGACTGAATAAAAGACCATACCTGAAAGTGTGTAACCCTTAAAGAAATTCATGCTGATCATTGTGTCAACAGCCAGCCACAGTCACATGGGAAATTTTATTAGGAAGCTTCATTTGCCTGCTGAAGTCTCTCCATGCTCCATCCACTCCGAGTATGCTGTGGAAAAGAGGGGGAGGGAAAAAATAACTCAGATATATACCCATTCTGGATATTCAGATGAAGGGTTACATGAAAAAGCACAGCTTTCTGATTATCAGAAAGAAGGTTATGAAAATCAAGGTTTAAGGTATGGATATTCTTTTCAAAACCTATTTATGGGGAAAAAAGATTTAAAATCACTGGTCAACAAGTTATTGCTGAGGTTTACATGTGGGACAAGGAGGCAATTATATGAATAGGCAGAAAACATGCAGGAATTGCTTTGCAAGGCCACACAGTAAAAAACATAAATGTATGTGGGTAAACCAATGTCGAGCTTGTTTACACATGAATAAATCCTAATTAGAGAAATGGAAAAATGTCTGAATCTAAATTTAAAGTGGAGACTGTTCATGAGAGTCATGGGTGACTAAAAGTAATTAAGGCCATCACTTAACTAAACAGATGTAACAGATTAACCATGTGTTTCTATGTTTGATGTAGATTTTTTGTTTTGGATACACTGCAGTTTAAAGTCCTTTAATGCTGCCTGAGATACATCTGCCATTATTTTGATTTGGTGTATTGTTGCAAATGCATTTAGCGCTGGCTGACATTTAGTTTGTCTAAACAATTGAAAGTGTTTACAACAAAAAGTACTTGTTCAAGCAASCTACAGTACAGAGAAATACATTCAAAATGTAAAACAAAAGTTGTGCAGAAAAATAAAATGCATTTTAATGCTTCCTTTTGCACTGATTTTTGCTAGAGATGGATTTAGATAAGATTAGAAAAAGGAAGCCCAGTTTCATCCAACACTACTCAAAAAACTAACTTCTTATGAATTTGTTTTTTTTTTGTTATGTAGAAGACTTTTATTTTTATTTCCAGCCTTGTAGCACTCAGTTGTGCTAGGTTCCCAAGAGTAATTGTATTCCACCTATACTTCTTTGCAAAATGGAAGAAGATAAAATAGCTATTGCTTAATATGGTTTATTCTCCTGAGCTTTCCACCCAGATAACATGAAGTTGCATATAGATATACCTGCTCAGGTAATTACATTGCAGATGCAGCTCTATGAATAGGATTACATTTCACATATAAAGTGAAATTGCAGCATTTATAACAAGGCTGAGTTCTCCTCCTATTAAAGGAGACAGAAATTTTGTATAAGGTTTACTCCACTGGCTTTAATATTTTGTTGATCAATTTGCATACACATGCATGAGAGCAACCTTGAGGTACATGCCTCATGTGTCTGTGGTTTCATACTTGCTGAGACAATGGCACACTTACCTTACAGAGGGTTGGGAAAGAATAAGCTAAAGATGAAGAGTGTCATTCAAAATTGCCCAGAGTCTAATTTTAAGATGATGAGACTTAAATATTGTGTTGCAAATTTTCTGTATGCATCTAATGGAGGGAAAAATGGGTGAACTCAATTAGCTTTAATAGAATGTTATGACTTATGATGCTCTCTGGCTCCAGTTTGGCCAACCAAGTATATGATGCTCCTGATCTGAAACCTATGAGACTGGGGATGACTGTAATTCCCTGTCTCTCCATTATTGTGTAGAAACTCCAGATAACCAACAACTGTGTTGAATTGTCACAGCTGGCTTCAAAATTTCGGAATTATGACCCTTTACCCTTGCTCCTCCAGAAACTGTATTTAGCAAGTCAGTCTATGCATTAGCAGGTTTTTGGGTTTATTTATTTTAAAGAATGAACATAACTAGCATTTTAATCACTAAGTAAAATAAAATATCTTTTGCAGATTATTACGATGAATGCGTTTCCTGCACACTGCTCTGGGAAGTYAATTGGATTTATAGCATTTGTTCGCCAGAGAGCCCCTCTCTAACCTCTGGTCACACAAGCTTCACCCATCTAGAGTCCTCAACCAGCAGTTTCTTGAAGGGCAGACACCTGTGGTTCTCTTTGGACTGAAATATTCCTGTGAATCAAAAGAATTGACCACAACAATTAGGGGAAGATACCCATGAAACCTAATATTAGCCATCAGAATGGACCTCAATGATCCTTGTGGGTCCCTTCCAACACAGGATGTTCTGAATCTGTGATTCTCTTCCTGGGAACCTTTTGTCATGCACTTCACTCCTTAAGGCAGTAGCAGTTCCAGAGGACAGCTGTCTACTTCAAACAACCCCCACAGGACCCTTTCACCTTCTCCATGGACTACTAAAACAGCTTAAGGAGGCAGGTTTCAGCTGCTGCTAGGTTTGTGTTTTGTGCACTCATTTATCTCTCATATATAGAGTCTGGAATTCAAAGAGTCATACCACAAATGATGTCAGCTAGCACAGCTAGAAGAAAAGGGCCTTGAAGTACTAGGTCATCTTGTCTATCCCCTGCTTGTGTGGGGTCGTTTCCCACACAATGCAGGAATATGCCACCCATAAAGGCAGCTGGTAAGAGCAGCAACTGAGTCTGAATCACACAAACAAGGGGGGAGGGAAATTGTGTAAACTTTGTAGTATAAGAAGAGGACATTTTCCCCAGRGTTTTAAGGACTTCAGTCTGATGGCTACTAGAAGCTGTAAATCTTCCAAATGTTACCTCAGTAACTGAGAATTTTCCTGTCAACACTGTAGTTTTATGCTGCCTCCTTCTGTGCTCACACCAGACAGAATATCTTCAAAGAAAATACAGGTTAGGCGTTCCTTATGCTTAGCAGAAAGTGAGCATACTTACAGTGACAAAACCAACCAGCCTAGAGAGATATCAGGTCTGGAATGACTTCTGTCCATTTTGCAGAGGTCAAGAATGCCTGTTTAAACAGATTTAAACTGCTCAAATAAGAAGTGATAGACTCAAGGTATGATGCTGAAGGACAGCCATCAGTAAAGTCAGAGTTCTGGAATCAAATAAGTGACTGTTTAAAGCCACATCTTGGCTTTCAATTTACCTATGATCAGTCAAATCAATTTTTGCAATTTTTGTGATATTCAAGCTATTCAGCACCTATATACTATCCTGGGGACCACCATCATAACATTTGATTTTCCATATTCTCTCTTTTTTTGGCTGTGTGAATGATCCCTTAAACATTTATGAAGACACTCATTTTCATTGACTCCTTATGATTGTATTTGTCTCTGGACAGTCTACATCCTGACAAAACTGACTGAAGTCAGCAAGCAGATTTACAAGCCATAAAGCTATTCTTTGTGTTTAAAAGCTTTAAATGTGCCGTCATTTCTTCTCATTGGAAATGCAAAGTCAAAATCCATTCGCGTGCAAAATTTTCTAGATAAAAGTTCCAGTATTTGGACCTTCTGTAAGAAAATAAATACGAAGTCCAGGATTGAGGGCTGCCTTTTTGTAATTTGTTAAATGAGTGGTCAAAATTTAATATGATGCAGTGAAGGACACCTTTCAACAACATCTGAGTCAGGAAATGTACGTGTCAAGCCATTGGAGTGTCAGCACTTCTATGCATTTTACATAGAAGATTCCCAACTWCCAGGTTTGTCAAAAGAGGCATGAATGTCTAAAGCAAGCTTATCTACAAATTACAAAATCGTGATACAAATATTGAGCAAATATTGAGTTAACACCTTAAAAACAACTCAATCAATTGTTTATAACTTTATCCATCTTAGGTTTCAATATAGAAACAGATTTGCATAATTTTTTAAAAAACGTTGTTTTAAAATAGATTGATATTCACAAACCCTCATGGTCTTGCAATTTCACTTCCAGTTACAGTAGACTCTCCTTTTCAGGATGGGTGGAAAAACATTGGGGCCAAGAAGAATGAAGACATTTTTATAAAATAGTTTACTCTTGACAAGCCAACATTCCTTGTCCTGTTGCAGCTGACACTAGGAAGCAAATGYAGTTTTCCTGCATTTAGTCTTTTTTGTCACTTAGATTGTAAGTTCTCTGCAGCATAATCTTTCTGTAGTGCTGTGAGATCCTTTTTGCTCTACAAGAACACATCATAATATTGGCAACAAATAAAATAGTCTTATCTTCTTTCCACATCTCACTTAAGAAGCAATTTAATTTTGATTGATGTCCCAGATCATCTTGTGTCCAGTTCCATTCATGTCTGTAAAAATATTTACTTGCCCTCTAGAAAAGAATGGCCCCTAATGTAAAAGAGTTGATTTCTGAGCCAAATCTGTGGTCAGCTGCCTCTCCCTCCTGAAATCCATGAGAATTGATCCTAACATTAGTTTCAGAGCACGAAGAAGTGGAAAGTTTTCTACAAATGACTGTGTGTGCCATGTGGTTTGAGCATTTCATGTAACACATCACAAATTCTGGTAAAGGCTCATGGCCAAAAATATAATATTCCTTATACTGTTCTGTTCAACAGTTACCAACTTTTAGAAGATTATATGCCATATTGCTAGAACTGTCCATTTCCAGGATTTAATCCAGTGTCTGAGATTGTTTTCTTTCCTTGCTAAGAATGTAATTAAGATTGCTGAAGAGTCTTTACATATTATGAAATTAAGCTATAAGGCCAAATGCCATTAAGTGTCCAGGAAACAGTCCTGCCTGTTTTCTGACCTTCTGGTCACGAAACTCTCATATTTGACTTCTACCCAAAAGCTGGAATTAAATGAACATTATTGTGTAATGTTTAGAAATTGATGTCTTAGACACTAGYAGGAAAATATCAGCTACAGAAAAAGCACTTGCAGAGGGTCCTTCCTCACATGCCCTTGGGTGTTAACAAAAGGGAATCCGGGACTTATTATCATGTTGGAGAAGGAAATAGCAAAACATTACTTTGATTTTCTGGAAGAGAAGATCTGAACAGTAAACTATCCTCTGAAATATCAAAGTATCTTGAAAATAAAGGAATACAAACTATAAGCTCCATTGACTTCAGTGCAGTTTGGCCGAAGGATACCATGAGACCAAAGGATACTTAAAGTGGTTAAATCCTGGTGTGTGCCTAATACCACTTTTGCCAACAAAAGTAGAAGAGAAACCATTTTACACTTGCATGGAAAGCGTGGGAGGATTGCCTTCTCAGTAAAAATGATTCTGCAAATATATTATGCTTTTATGTAAAATGTATTGTTTATGCTTTGCAATATGATTTAAGTTAGGAGTAGTACAGAAAAAGAATACTGTCCTTGTAACGCTTGTACATTGTTGAAAGAGTAATGGAATAATTYTTAAATTATTTGTTTCTTTTCTGCAACTTGCTATGTGTTAGAAACCTTCTTCCATGTTTAAGAGCTTTGCGGGTCTCTGTACATTAGTGAGACCAAGTGAAAAACATTCCTTTCAAACAGCAGTATATTGTCATCTGTTTCTAGTTACTTCATCATGTGTTCATTTGTCTTTGCTTTTAACACGTCTTTTTTACAGATTTATATTTGTTCATGAAAGACATGTTTTAATTGCATAGGCATATATTTCACAACAGCTGAGGAGACTATGCTGAAAATCTCTGTGTAAGGGAGGCTGCTTGCTGTTAGCCAGTTCAAACTATTTATTCCTTGCTGAGCTATTAAGAAACCCTTCAGTGAAATAACTTTTGAGCATGGTAGGYTCACATTGGATGCAGATAGCAATGGTGGGCTCCATTTCATAAAAAGGGGGCTTCGTTTCAGTTCGTTGTGTAGGATTCCCATAAAAGTTAAGGGAAGATATGCACCTTATAAGGGCCACAGATTTTAGCTSCCCAACTTATGGCGAAACAAACTGTTCTTTTAAAAAGGCAAAGGCTCTCCTTTGATGAGAGGACATAAGATTGATTATATTGGAGCAGACACTCAAATTTTGGGCTGTCAGAATAAGGAGGGATGGATCCTGCCTCATTTGTTTAAAATTAATTGTGACTTTTTTTGCCCTAATTTCTTAACACACTCAATGAGTGTTTCTGGATAAGGCCCTGTTAGTTGTGCTGTGGCTTAGCAACTAGAGACCTGAAATGGCTACCCCAAAAACAGAGCAAATAATGAAAAGACTATGTTCCAACGTGGATCAGTGAGTACTGCAAAAGCATGGAAAACTTAGGAAAGCAATGAAAGTTTAAACTCCTATGCTTAAATTATTGGCATACTAGAAGTATGTTTTATCCCTGTAAGAAGCAAAGCTGCATGGGACAGCCTCACACTGCTCTGAGGACAGGTGCCAAGAGCAARTCTGTCCTTCTCAGCGAGCAGCTGACCCAGATAAACAATTACCAAACAGAAGGCTTACTTGTACACATATTTCTTTTTCCTTTATGGCACCTGCTCTATTGGCCAAGCACTGCAGCTAAGCCAGCTCCTGCCCCAGATTTGGATGGAGCAGCTGTGGTTCCCAGCAGCCCAGGGTGGCGGAGAGCCCGGAGYGCTGCAGCCCGTGCCGGAAAGCTGCGCTGCCGGCGCTCCCTGAGCTCATGTTCTGGAATGCTCCCCTTGGAAGGAGCTGGGAAACTTGAAGGCATTCACTGTGCTGCTGGGAGGCTGCAAGCAGCATAATAAACTTTCCTGTAAAAGGGGCCATTTGGATAAATTCATCTTGTTCCCCAGCAATTTTTGGAAAATCCTGTACACCTGCACCACAGTGRATTTTTCTGAATATTAAGTAAAGACTTTCTATTTCATACAGACATATGAAAAATGTATAAATAYATATTTTAGAAGTATTTCTTCTAAAAGCACTTGCACTTTGAATGTATAGATGGCCAGACCTCAAAAATGATTTAAGTGTTTTTTTTAAAAACAAGCCAAACATTTGCAAGGCATCTGTTTTTAGTGAGAACACACTGATGGTTTTGTAGAATATTTATATATATATTGATGCTTACAGATTTTTTAAAAGAAAACATTTATTTTGTGGTTTCTGAAATCAAACAACATTAAGTATGTAAATAATGAAAGACTGGACACTTCTTTTTTAGTTTTTTTTTTCGGTTAATTTTTTCAGGATCTGGACTTCAAGATAACTTGACTGGGTTCATATGTAGTTAGSTGCCTTCAGACATGAGAAAAATAAAGGCTCATTTGTTTGAGAGAGATTTCATACACTTTGATTGACATTGAATTTTTAGGCCTGAATTTCTTTAATGTAAACATAACTTAGAAGTATTTCAGCTGAGTGTGGGACAAATGGAACAGCTGAACTATAAAAAACATAAGAATAATTAAGCCTTTTTCATCTGAATGAGTTGTGTACTTTTTTTTATGAAGTTCACAGCCATGTRAAATTCCCTTCTTTCTGTAGCAACTGTTTGGAGGACAAAAGAGACACAGGAGGGATTACTTGCYTCTTTCAAGATGGGTGTGTTTTGAGTTGTCCTCATAATCCTCAATTTGTCCCAGATTTGTCAAGAAGATTTTCCAAGTTTTACTGACCCTTGAAATGAGCTCAGGCTGAACTTCTAAAGTATAGATGGACTGTCAAGTAAATCCTATCTCTGAGCTCTACAGAAAATTTACTGTTTTTTTCCAAGCCATGGAAAACTCATGGTTATGGTTGAGTATTGCTTTGAGTTTCAGGGTTTGTATGAGCCCAGAAACCCTAAGTTAAACTCAGTATGTGTGAACCCCCAGTAACTGAAAAAAAACCAAAACCAAACAAAACACCCCCCCCCAAAAAAAAAAAAGGAAAAAAATATATTGAACCCTGGGGATGTGAAACTGCCAAAGTTCTCAGAGCTTCAGTATATGAAAAAGAATATTATTGCAGCATGAGAAAATTTATTGTCAATAAAATAACATTATTTTTACAGTGTTGAARTCTCTCACTGCCTTTGGAAAAGATGCAATAACTTCCTAGCTTTAATTCTTTAGTCACTAACTTTTCAAATATTTAAACTCAATTAAAAAAAAAAGACAAAAAGTGTGTATTTTTATTGTCTAATCTATAGAGAATCTAAATAATGTAACTAATGGCACATAGTTAAAGACATGAAAAAGTTAGACATGTCGTGCTTAGATACATTAAAAAAGCTGTATTACCTAGAAACTTCTCAACTTACTTTATTAAAAAATTGGTTTGATGTATAGAACTGAGCCTTTTTCAGCCCCAGTACCAATCCCTGAACTGCCACATGAAGTGATACTATAGTCACTTTGGGATCTGCATTCCCTTTTACAAGAGAGTGCAGATGAAAATTTAAACCTCATGAGTGGCTTGGTCTCTTGGGATAGTTGAGCAGCTTCTCAGACTTTTTTCAGTATTTTGTAGTGTTTTCATCTTCAGCTTTGAATTCAGCTTAATGAAAATTCCCCCTAGCCATGGTTTAAAAGATGGCAACTTCCTTTCAATGTGTGAACAGAGCAGTGCATTTCTGCTTGAATCTGTCCACTTGGATATMAATACAATTACAGTTTACAGCTGCTTTCTTCAGTTTTCTTATCCCTGAGAATAGAAACAGTCATAAAAATTTGTAATAACCGAATTTCAAGGGAAAGCAGATGAGCACTTCATCTGTGAGAGGGTGAAAAGAGCCATCAAGGAAAAATTACAGTCATCTTTCTGAAATACTGTTACTTGCATGAGATAAAGCACAATTCAGATGTCTCACAGACACTTCTGAGAGACTGTGTGCACCTTCCTGTGAGGTGGCTCAAATCCCTTGGCTTTTCTCTGCTTAGCAACTCGCTCATTGCGTGGTTACGATCTGCAGTATGCAAAACCAAATAGATCAAGCCACTGGGGGGATGTTGGCAAATACTTTTATCAGTAACACATGCTTAAATGATCACTMCTTGCATGCAGATCTTTCTTTCAGTCTGTCCCGAACCCCAGCTGAATTTGATGGGAATTTTGCCTGCATCATTCAAAATACTGTAGAATTTGGGCCTCTTAATTTTCCTAAGATACTCACTATGGAAAGAACCTCTCAAATAAAAAAGACCCCAAAAATTTCTGTGTCATTTAAAAAGTGATTGTATGTGATATAAGAGAATCCTTCTGTAGAACTGGACAGTATCCAGTAAATTTTGGGAGTAATACTCTCCATATTTTCAGAAAAGAAATAAACAAAAAATTAGCGTCATCTCTTTTTGTTTTGAAAACACATTAACTGTTTGCCATCCTTCAGGTAATACTCAGCATCTTTTCAGACAGGCAGAGTGTTCTCACTCTTYTTTATGTCACAGAATAGGGCACAGAGGACAAACATGAGGGATGATGGGATTCCACTCTCCCAACTTACACTGACCACACAGGCTTCTAGTCAAAGCCACTTTGCTGCATTCCTAAGATGAAAGAGAGAGGTGGACATCTGCCAAAGGTGACTTTTAGACTTTCTTATATTTAAAAGGTTAGTCCTGACAAAACGCCTCTTTGTGTCTCTGTCATAAAGAGAGCCTAGTCAACTAGCTTAGGCCAAATATTTCAAATTCAGCTAATTAATCTCATCCTGTCAGCCTAAAAGTGTAAGAGGCTGAGACACCTTTCTTCCCTGTGCTGAGACACCTACTGGAAGCCACACCACTGTTGATTTGGTTGTTCTTCTTGCCAATGCTCTGCAGTATCTCTGATGCCTCAAAGCACTCAGGCAGAAAAAGCCTCCACCATAACCACATCATCATGCTGTCAGCAGCCAYCTGTACCCAAAGAGAACACTGATGGTTTAGCCAATAGGCACCTATTCACAGACCTTTCCCACATTTTATGTCTCCACAAATAAAGCCTGACTGAAATACCTCCAACAACTTATGACAGTTCAGTTTTGATTTAGTGTGTTGCTTAGTTCGCAGTTTGAAACTTACTGCTTCTGTTACAGGCCAGAAATTTTCAGATTTTCAGGTGTTCAGTCAGAGGTTTTGCTTTGTTGTCCCCAAAATCAAACTCATTTTAATAGCAGCRGTATTAGGACCCGCTCCCTACTTCTCCCTTAAAATTTGCAGTATGTCCCTTTGGCTCTCATGACTGGAGCAGTATCCCTGCCACTGGCAGCAGCAGCAGTCCCATTCCACTGCTCACTTACTGGGGAGTAGGCAGTGGACCATGACTTTGACAACTGCTTGCTTATGTGCCTATGCATCACTACAAGTCCAGGCAAATAATTTCATAGGTGTGGATTTTATGAATGTCATATGTGTAATGCAAATCTGTTTAGGCTTTCCGATTTATTTAGAGAATGAAAAGATCATGTGCCTCTTATCCTTCTACTACAAGMTGAACTGTCTTTTAAATGACAACCTGATAAAGTAAAATACATTTTAACACCTCCCTCTTACATTTTCAAATCTAATTCATCTTCACATTTAACACATTATATATAATTCCATGTATTTCGCTGCAAAGTTTATACAGAGMGATTTATAAATTGTGTCATCTTTTATAATTCTGTCTCCTTTTSTCGTGTATGTTTACTTTTCTGTAATTAAGGAGATATTCCATATGGAAASAAATTTTCATTCCCACTTGGTGAAAAATATCCCAAGTAAACATTGCATGAAATATTAGGAATACACACCATGGGCTCTTTTTTCTTTTGGTTTTTCTTTTTTTTTCTAGAAAAAGATACAGAATATTAACATCATTCCTGAAAGTCTCATTTTTCCTAACAATATTTCCCTTTAAACATGTATTACATGACCAAAGAYGGTTAAATAGCTAATGTTATACTTATATGTACATAGTATGAAAAAATTACCTTTTTTCCTGGTAAATCAAATAAATCTATGGATAATTTTATATGAAAAGATTTGTAAACCAGTTGAACAGTGCTCACTAAAGTGAAAAAGAGAAAAAACAGAGAAAAAACTAATTAAAAGAAGTCCATTTGAACATTTTGGAAAAAATAAATTACATATTTTGTGTTTGAGTAAAAGCAGTGCTTTGATTTTTCTGTAMATTTAATTAAAAAATTAAAATGAGTGCTTGCATTACCAAAGTTTGTCAAATTAATATACATGGGCAGTGTTAAGGCTGCTCTGAGTAAATATACTTGATAAGTGCAAGATGAAAAAAGCTTAGAGTAACAAATTACGACTGCATTGCATATGGCATTTTCAATTGTATACTGTTTAATTCTCCTCTTGGRGTAAAGTACACATTCAACAATAAAATACTGCTAAGGGTTTTTTGCCCTGAGAAAAAAATCTATTTTATTGGAACATTTTTGTCATGAAGTTCAATTACCATCATTGAAAATCCTGAAGTATTTCAAAATCAGAATAATAGTTTCCTTTAAAAAAAAAAAAAAAAAGTTGCTATTAATTTGGAATCTGGTGGATTTTTCCAGCCAATATGATTTCTTTACTGTTTAAAAAAACACTTCAACAGAGGTAGTATTGCATGATGCTGATATGTGATAACAAAACATAGCTGTTGAAATTTTTTATTTCAGTTTTGCATTCTGTGTTTTCATTATATTTAAGCCATTTGCATTTTAAAACAGGAGATATAYGAGTGGAAAACATCTTCAAAAGAGCAAAACCTCCCACAGAGTGGGAAAGAYTCCAGCTTTCATTAACTGTACAGCCAAATGTTGTTGTGACACACCACATGAACTCCAAATTAATTAAAAATTTAAGGTAGGATATTATAAAATTACTGGTCGTAATTCTGTAGTCAAGGCTGAGTGTCATATTTATATATTCTATAGACTCACAGTCTTAAAACTCATTAAAATCTGAAAAGAAAACACTGGGGACAGGAAAATATATGTTATAAACATCCCTTAAATAAATACAGACTGCTTAAGCTAATACAGGTAATAATCTAATAACATTTTACAGTRTTAAGATCATCCTGTGGATGAGATAATTAGAGGTGGTCTAGGGATGTTCTGTACTCTCTTGAGCTCCCCTGRAGACTAGAAACCATGTAGATCGTGCCAGCGTGGGTATCAATATCCTATAACAGCAGATTTTGGCACACACTGTGRTGTTCCCAGGATTCCATACAATGACAAAAGCACACAGGGAGACAGTAGGGCCACCAAAGCAGGGATAAGTGGGTGAATCCCCACTTGACTGAGAGAGTTCCTTGCGTTAACCCTCTGCAATAGCAGGGCAAGAAAGCAACTGTGCCTGAGGGGAGGATGACCAAGAGTGCAGTGTRCAGTGATGAAAATGTCTCACTTCAGTCAAGAAAGCTTTTTGGTGGCCTGGCCTTAGCCCATACATGGTCTCTTCTGTGGGAACTGTTCCTTCCATGGTGGTTAACAAAACCTTGGTTCCTGATACTGACTGCTAGTAGTAGCTTCGTCCTCACATGGGTTGAAAGCCATCCTGCACCTGAGCTAAGCACAAATCAAACATAAAATCWGTCCCCAAGCATTTAGTTTATAGCATGGTACAAAAAGCAGATCTGGAATATAAATAAATATCAGGTTGCGACAACTGAGCAATGAGTTGACAGTAGAGAGTGTCTTCATTAGCCAGAAGGCAAATGTGGGCAATTGTGCTGTATACAGAATATAGAAATAGATTATAAATATACATATTAATCAACTTTTATGCATACATACATTAAAGAATATAGAAAGTAACACAAACAATACTTTTTATGCAAGTCCCTASTCCTGTAAGGTTTTAATCTATTTTGAAGTTCTCTAATATTTTGTTGTTTTCTCAGAACTTTCCAGCAACCAGATTTTTACCTTCCAGGTATAACTAACTACYGGGGGAAGGAGACAGGTGTTTAAAAGAATTCAGAGTTGAAACTCTTCAAASTAGATGGTGTCTCTGATGAGAAAGAAACCTTTGTTTGTTTTATGTCTTTATCCTGACAGAGATCAGAAAGCTGTTGAAAGTTGTAAAGTATGTATACATAAGGTTATTCCATTTGATTTAGCATTTGACAGGGTGTATAGACATTTTAAATCCCTCTATATACTTTGAACTCCTAACTGAAAGTTTTCTCTTTGTGATGTAGTTCCTTAGCTTACATTAAAGAATTCAATGGATTCAGTAATGTGGAATAATGCTTTGACTTTTTCTAATCACAGTGTGCCCGGTCACTAGTCCTAACCTGAAAAAAGGAAATAGCTCAAAGTAAATGCAAGTTCATGATGATTGGAAAATAGGTCATATAAGCAACTTCCTGCCTGAGTTTTCTGGAATCTGATATGCCAAATCAAATGAAATATTTTGGGTTTGTCAAAAGTGACACGTAAGTCCTTGTCACATACATAATATCAATATTTTAAGACACAAGATGACAGAGTCCTTGTATATGATAATATCTCCATAACAAATACTACTGATCTGAATGCTCTAGCCAGTTGAAGATTCAAGGCTGGGTCAGAATTACATGACTTGGTTGGTGAAGTAATTTTGCCCTGTATCTCTGTGAAAGCAATTTGTTTTGACTTAATAGCTCAGTTTTCTGTTTGAAAGAAGAAACTTTTTCACAGCCCATTTTTTCTTTTCAAAAAATATTGAATAGTGTCTCACATGATTTGGCCAACTCACAGTGGCCCTAGGAAGGCTTTACACTTTAAAAGAATACTTCAGATATCAGTGGAATACACAATCAAACACACTTCCTTCTCATTGCTGTAAATYCCTATTTTCATGCCTTGGTAGTTAGCTTCAATTTGTTCCATGAGTTTCTACTGAGAAAATTTCTCACCCTGTCTGTCAGTAACAGACAGGACTTTCTGTATCTTGTTGAAATGGGAAACTGCATCCTGATTTTTTTTCTTAGGCATTGTCCTTGTTTTGATCAGTAAAACCCTTAATGGACCAAAAAAACCAAAGAAAATGTGTACTGTGAGGGCTGCTGTGTTATGAAGAAAACAACATTGATCACAGCCTGCATCACCTTCTGAGGAAGAATTAGCACCTGAAATAGGTAAGAGGTATGTGGAAGAACTGGGAGGAAACTGTCCATGAGGATTAGCCATCAGATGATGTTCTCTTTGACAGGTTAGTAGCTCATGGATGGGTGGGCAGGCAGGCAYGCAGACATGCACATACACACAAATCTGCAAGCCACAAAACAGCAGCCAGGGCTCAGGAACCGTCACTGTCCAGATAGAAACATTTTAAATTGTGGTCTGGGAAATGATTAWGTCTTTCCTGAAGATCAATGTCCTCTGCCATAACTGGCTTGGTGCTATGCAGGTGCTCTGGTGAAGGACACTTGACTCATTCTTAAACTGAGAAAATGTCTTCCCTTTGTAAGCTCCCTGCCTCTTGTGAAACTCTCAAATCTTTTCACAG
The DNA here is from genome assembly GCA_003546035.1 of Mixornis gularis. Classification (NCBI taxonomy): domain Eukaryota; kingdom Metazoa; phylum Chordata; class Aves; order Passeriformes; family Timaliidae; genus Mixornis; species Mixornis gularis. The sequence continues at coordinate 257,106 of QVAJ01000073.1, forward strand.
ACAGGATAAAATTAGCCATCATTGCATCTCACAGGCTTTTCTTGTCCCTGTAAACATGCTTGCAGGCAAGAACTCCTCTAAACAAACAACAAGGTCCTCTGTATCTCTGTATCTCTGTATCTCTGTCCTTTGCTGTGTGGGATTAGAGACAAACTAAACAGCATCCTTTACTCCTCTCTAGTATCAGACTTGCAGGCTAAATGCTTTCATTTTAGATCAGTCTTGAAGAGTAAGGGTCAGACCAAAACCGTCAGAGATTCATTCCTTGAGTTCTTT
>QVAJ01000073.1:261290-296923 GCA_003546035.1 Mixornis gularis
GCCTCCAGCAACTCAGCTTGTATGGAAGACAGAGGTTTCTTGTCACGTTTCTGAAGGAAAGTTTTTGGACTGTGGTGCATCTGATCCCTCAAGACTAAGTAGTTTTGAGTAGGAACTAACATAGAAGTATTTGGGAGCAATAGACAAAGGCAGAGGACAGATGAATATTCCCAAGTCCCTCAGTGAGAGGGGAAATGGATGTCAGGGAGTCAATCATCAGGGCAAGCTGACTGATTCTTAATTAGGTGACAGTTGAAAGAAAGTCCTGCTCTACTTTGYTTTTGTGAGATTCCACATGGATACTGTGTCCAGCTCTGGGGCCCCCAGAAACACAAGAAARAYGTGTTGGAATGAATCCAGAGGAGGGCTACTAAGTTGATCACAGGGCAGGAATGCGTCTTCTATGAAGACAGTCTGAGAGAGCAGGAGTACAGCCTGGAGGAGAGAAGGGCCTGGGAAGACCATATAGCAGCATGCCAGTCCTAAAGAGAGGTACAAGAAGGTTGGAGAGGGACTTTTGGCAAGAGTATGTAGTGCTAGGACAAGGGACAATGGGCTTAAGCTGAAGGAGAGTAGTTTAGGTGAGATATTAGGATGAAATTTTTTACTGTGAGAGTGATGTAGTACTGGCAYAGTTTTCCCAGAGAAGTTGYTGTGGATGCCCTATCCCTGGAGGTRTAGAAGACCAGGCTGGATGAGGCTCTGAGTAAACTGGTCAAGTGGAAGCTTGCCTGYCCATGACAGGGAGTTTGGAACYARAAGATTTTTAAGGTCTCTTCCAACTGAAACTGTTCTATGATTTTATGAACATCTCAAGAAGACTCATTCTGATTTCAGTGAAAGAAAGTTCAGGGAGTCTCCTAGGAAGCATTAAAAKTTACTTTACTTTTACATGGGAAAGTACTGTGGCTACATAAAWGGACAGTGTAAAGTTTAAAAATGTTCAGTATCTATGTGTGTGTAAAGCTGSTCTGAAAACAGAACATAGCTTGGTCTGCAATTTTTGTGCAAGCCACTGAAATAGTAATTTCTTAGAGAAATTTGGTAAAACAAGCTAAGTCTTGTAGGCTAAATTCTCCTCAGTTACACAGGCAAGCTGTAAGTGCCTCAAAAATCTGAATCAAAGCCTAACTTTTGGAAAGAGAATAATGAAATARGATTTTCACAGAATCCTAACATTAGAGCCCAAGAGGATTTTCTTTAGGTGGAATAACTCACAGTTGCTGAAATAAATTTATTTTCTTATCTGACAAGCTCTGGCTAATTGGCCATGCCACACACCAGCAAAGCTCATGGTGCAGCTGCTACTAACATCAGAGAGTTGGAATGTGTCTGCAGCACATCCACTGAGAAGATTTACCAGTCTCTGAAAGAGTTACTTTCTCTGAAAGCACACTAGGTGTGAGAAACTACTGCACATCTAATGAGGCCACTTCTATCTTTGTTAAATATACTGTTTATGCTGAAGATGTTTTACGATCATTTAAAGTCAGACCAGAGTGTGAACTCACCTGACATGAGGAAGAACAGCTGGGAGAGAAGACTTCCATCTCGGCAGTTTTTTTCTCCTTAATACCTTMATTCTGGGAATTTTAAATGCATTTGTTTATTTGCATTAGTCCAACTTCCTCATCTAAAGTTTGTTTAAAAGTTTTAAGTCAATAACTCTGTCTTGAATAAATATTGAAGAGTGAATAGGTAGCTAGAGACATCAGACACCTCAAACACCTCTGCAGCTCTGAAGAGCTGAGGCATATCTAGCATCGCTTCACAATCTTCTGACACCACTTACCAATGGCAAAACACTGCAACAAATTTCAGTCAKCTTCACAACATCCCTTTCCCACTGAAGAGCTAAATGTATCTTCTGCAGAAGGAAGAATTGCAGCAAAGCCCAGCTGAAAAATGTGACACACACAGCAAGAGAGCATAGGATAGAGAATTAGTTATTGCCCACCTAGCTACTGTGAGTCAACCTCTAGCTTGAGGATTGCTGAAATCATCCTTCTTGACAGCAGTGGCTTCTGAATGTGTTCAAAGCTTCACAAATACCCAGTGAGCAGGTGAGAACAGTCTTTGAACCTGTGTCATCATCACAGGTCATCTGTGGCATCAAAAATTCTCCTGTATCARCACACTCTAACTCCTTTCCTCTTCAAATACTAGTACTAATTTTCTCAAAGATGTAGCTAGAGCCTTAGGTATAGCAACACAAAATTCATAAGCTGCAATTGTTTATGGGTTTCGTACTGATCTGTACTTATACTTACCTTTTCCAGAAAAGAAAGTAGCAAAGGTATACACACAAATACTTATATTTCAGTCCTGATCTGAGCCTCACTTTAATGAACCTGCAAATATACCACGGTAAAACAGTATCATTTCATGGAAGGTTATATCTAATTGCTGAAATACATTAGTTTCTTAAACAGACTCTCAGGCCTAGTCGTAATTTTATCTGAGATCTTATTCTTCATTCTTTCCACTTCAAACTAAAATAGGTCAGTTTATATGCAGAGAAGGTCAAGYAAATCTCTTCAGCTTGCTCTCAGAAATGTGTACCTGCTGTTGAATATAGCTGAGAACAGACACTTAACTGATTATCTGAACACTCCTGTTACGCATCCAAYAAAATTGTTGTGTTTAATGTGTTGTTTGGATCTTTAAGTGCTGCAAAGAGCAGATACAGCCAAGGTAGTCTAGGGAGCTCCCAGCTCTGTAGCACACTTGTAGGTACAGCTGCAAGCTCTTAAGCAGCTTAGCTAAATGGTAAGAAAGGCACAGCGTCTCTAATGACCTTCCAGTTATAAATCTCAGAATTCAGAATGATGCTKTTCTTTCTACATCCATATGGTCTGTGTATCAGGATTTCTTGCAAGAGGTCCTTAACCTATCAGGAAGGTACCCTTCCTCTGGATTTTTTCTACATGAATACTCAGACAGCTGAAGACTGCATGCTGCAGTGATAGTACCATGCAGAACTGCTTGTGATGTTGTTAATTATGTGAATGGTGTTGGAAAATTATTTGTTCTGAAAGAGATGTGCAATATTTGCTGTAAAGCCCAGAAGTTCAGCTGCAGATTTCTCAATAATTATTAATATCTGAGCTGAGCTGAGCTGTGGAGCCAGTGTGACTTCAGGGTCCAACGATTATGAAGGAAGTTATGAACCTTTTGACAGGGGAGTTCATTTTGCTTTTTTTCTTCCTTAAGACCCCTCTCAAGACCGCATAAACCATTTTAATATAAAAAACCAAAGTTATGCCAAACTTTACAATGAAACCAAAACCATATTACAAATTTGGAATCCAGCATGGGTCAATGCTTGCATGCCTTTTGTGAAAACTGTTTTGAGAGAAGTCGGGCCGATATATGGTTTTGAGCTGGAATTATGGGAAGCAGAATTCTTGGCTGAGTTTCATGTTGCATGTTYTGAGTTCATTTCAACCTGAGAATTATGCAAAATTGAAAGCATGAGAATTCTTATGGATCAATACTGGGAAATGCACTGAGGAACTGTTTCCATGATTCCTTAGGGCTTCAGGGCAAGCATTTGGTGCTGTTTAGTGCACAGAAGCTGTTTGTGATTTTCATTACTAAGGTCTTCAAGAAAATTCTACTTTGATGAATTGCTGCAGATCACTTAAAGATAGTTTCTCTATGTTTATTTTCTTCCTACCAGCAAATTACAGAAATGAAAGGCTTAGCATAAACATTGGCCTAAGTATGTATAGCTGATTTATAGGAAATATAAGACTGAGATGTATATTTCTAGAGTTGAGGTGCAAACTGGATTTTGAAGTACCTTCTGGATAGCTCCAGAAATCAAAAGTAAAAATGATCCCTCTGGCATGCAGTCATGTTCAGGATCTGTCATGAGAAAAACCCAAAATATTTAGACATGTCCAAGGTGTGGGGGGTGGGAAAAGACTAGATAATTCTCTAGGAAATTCACACGGTTAGAGTAGTATAGTGTAGAGTTTTGAGGGGGAAGAGAAAGCGTAATATTGAAAACTGATATTCTTTTAAGAAATGGAGAAGACCTGGAATGATTTGGGACCTGGAGAGAAAAAGTGGTGGCATTAGATTTTGCAAAGGCATAAAGTATGTAGGGAAAAAAAAAGCCATAAAATGTAAAAATATTAAAGAACTATGTGTTTGGTGTATAAAAAGGTAGTTGATTATCACCTCAAAAGGTATCCTTTAACACTTACCATGTAAGTTTATAAATTCCATCCATTGCTGGCATCAGTACTGGCAGGAGTCCAGTGAAATTTACTTAAAYTGCCAGAGGCTGCAACTCCTTGATGAATAAAAGCTCATTAGCAGAACCATACACTCTTACTGGAGAGCTCTTTCTGGGAGGAAGAATAATAGATCCAGAACCAATTTGTAAACAACTCCCTCTGCCTTTTTACTCACTTGGAGGTCGACCTGCCAGCAGAYATCAGGGAGTAGAAAGAAAACATCAGAAAAGAATGTGAATCTTTTATTCCTTGAAGATGGTAGGCAGGAGAAAGAGAGGAAGCCSAAGTTTTAGCAGTGCTTTCAAGTTCATAGCAAAACTAGAACAGTTTCTGATGGCAGCAAGTCCCAGCTGACTAAAGCAGAAGAAAAAAGTCGCAGTAGGTAGAGGTACCGCAATGCAAATAATGAGGAATTTACCTTAATGCATTAGATAAACAAACATGCTGGGCACTGAGAAACAATAAATATAAAAAAGAGATTTTAATATCTTTGGAACTACCTCTCAGCCTGAGTAATTCTGACTGTCACTGAGGGTTCCTGTTTACTCATTTAACCTAATTTTTTTTATCTTATTTCACTTTCAGCTTCCAGATGCAAACACTTGGAAGGTCTGATCATATACTTAGTGACGGAAAATAAACATCTCCACAACCTCAAGTGTRTTCTGGTATTTCTTCATACAACCATAGTTCCATACCCTCATTGTTTCTGAAGTAGTTTTGCAGTACTCTTTTCATGTCTGCACTGCTCAAGCCTATTAGAGGTCATCTTATTGCTGATGAAGATTCAAAATAAATATAAATATTTTATTTCCTATCCAGACATTTACTGGAAGTCTGTAGCAAACAATGAAAGACTCTTACCTTTCATTGATCAGATTCAATGTTATTTATTTATTTTTTTTTGTTAAGTTATTTTGTGGGGTTTTTTTAAGTTATCTATTGCTCCTGGCAAGATTTATTTGCCCAGGAGCAATAGATAACTTACTGATTTTGCTTACATTCCATCGCTGTGGAGGATGCAATTTCCATTATACAGGTTGAACAAAGTAGGTTTGGCAATGCAGACAGCTGTAAGTATGAGTCTTAACATTAAATTCACACAGGCATAGTTTACAATACCTCTCCCTGCAAAAAAAAAAAGAAAGGGAGACTTTGCTAAGGATAGGTATATCAAGGACAGGAGTTCTTGATGCAGGAATACTAGGAGAGAATATTTCAAAACAAATATATCTCAGGATCTTTAGAAAAGAGTCTGTATTACAGAGTGTAATGGGCATAAAAATTGTGAAAAATAATTTGATTTTTGCCCTTAAAAAAMCYCCAAACAAACAAGCTGGTCAATATTCTAGCAAGTTAAAGATTGAAATCAGAATGTGCCTGTGTTTTAATTGAATTGATGAACTATTTACTGGAAATCTGGATATAATATCAGAGGGAAGTATTAGTGGAAATTCATGGTTTGAGTTAAATATGCTGAGAAGCTGGGAATCTTTTGGCTTGAAGTCATTCTTAGCTTTCCAGCCCAAGTAGTAATAACAAAAAAAAAAAAAAGTATCTTTCCTTTTTCTTATTAAATCCATGTATTGTAAATATCACCTAGCAGCTGTACAGCCCACTTTATCAGGAAGTGTGCTTGAGTTCAGATAAAGTTTATTATCTCTACTGAAGTGACCACCCTGTTAGATAGGAGCAGCYCTGTGTGTTTGCATAACTCAGAAAATATCTTCTTCAACACATAATCCCTCTGGCCTTTTCTATACAACATTAAATCAAAAAATCTGTCTTCCAGTGACACAACATCCCCAAAGTAAGAGACCTTACACTCTGCAGCATCCCATACCCAGCAACAGTGAACTTGCCAGGCAACCTTGTTCACAGTCCTAAAGCTCAGGTATCTATCTTGAACTGCTACTTCAATTTTTCTGATAACAATATGCAGAGTGGAGAGCTTCTGMAAAAGTGTCAATCAAAACTAGATAAAAAAAGTGTTCTGTTCTGAGCAAGGTGACTGGCAACCTTGCTGGTCAGATTTGCAGTCTATTTCAATCTTACTGKCTACTACAAAGAGGTTTCTAAAAACTGAAAAATGCAAGAAAAGTTTTCAGGATGTAGAGGAAAGTGTCTGTAGACRCCTGATCACAATGCTTGTGTAATGGAGAAATTCCTTAATGGACCTGAGTTCTGGTCTGATCTCTTCCATGCTCTATTTCAGCACACAGAATTGTGAAGGTTGCAGCTCCTCGTAACTAAAGCRGCTTGTGGTTTTCACAAGTCCTGTCTGCTTTGTAATCCTTTTTGGAGCTAACTTTTTGTAAAGTTCATAATTTGATTCATATTTCTTATGTTTTATCTTAATATTTTACCACTAAGAAGAAGTCTGCAACCTATCCCACAAAAAAAAAAAAAAAAGAAATCCAACCTAAAAAAACCCACCACAAGAAAAAAAACCAGGAAATAAAAGGCAGGTAGGCCAAAAMCTTAAACTAGAGAAGAAAAGAGAAAGAAAAGAACCTCTACAAGAAAATACTTAAGAGTTGGCCAAAACTCTCTATACAGTATCCCCTTCCTACCTGCCTTTGCCTTCATGTCATGGTTGAGCAGGAATGGGATCTCTAATCACCAAATTTTAATATCAGTTTGGATGGGAAAGAATTATGTATTCTTTCTTTTTTATTTTTRGTATGAGAACTCAACATACAAATGGCTGAATTTCCCACTGACTGCATTAGCTCATGAYGACAGGCATGTCTTTTTCAGAAACAATTTCTCCAGGTATATTTGAAAATAAGAGATGAAAATGAGTTATTTTACGAACTGAAAGCTTAGTTTGTAGGCTGGTGTTCTAAWACCCACAGTAAATTCTGTAATAAAATTTAGTGTCATAGTATTTCTCAAAGCTGGGAGAAGACAGAAATTTTAGGCATTTTAGGGTTAAAAACAGCTGGCAGAATTAAAGTGAATCATAGACAAAGGGGCCAAATGTTTTTCAGATATGTCAGCACATAACTGATGAACACWTAATCCTTCAGTAACAGGTTAACCTGCTGCTCTGTTCTAGCCATGAGAAATGTCACCACGAGGAGTTCCCTCACTTGTCATTCGGACTGTGTTAACCTGCTCTAATGAATTTGCTTCAAAGCCCAAGCTAGTTTACATACTGAAGCACTAAACCAGCTAATTTTCACTCTCAGCTGCAAACATTTTATTCTCAAATCATTCTTCCCTTATCACCTCTCTTTCTCAAATGCTTTCCCAGAGACTGATGTCTAGTGGGAAATTTTTGCATTGGGGAAACTACTAATGGGTGAAGGAGGGAGAAGAGTCAGATTTGAAAAGAAGTTCTTTTGTAGTTTAATGCTTTGAATTTGGACACTTGTTACTTGTGTTGCACTTACTGTTGCAATTTTTCATTAAACTGTAATGCACTTCAGATGGTTATGTACTCTGCTTCATCTTCAGATGAGTGTTTTAACCTTTCAGATAGCATCACATAAAACAGTGGTTAAACTACTCATCTAAGAGGTGAGAAAYTGAGAAGGTGTAGAAGCCCAGAAGATAAGGGGCTAATGTGTATGTCTCAAATGCTGATAGTCAGATAGCTGTGGAGCCAACCAGGGATTGTTGGGAATAACAGACAAAGATTGCTGGTAATAACACACTGTGAGAAAGAGCAAGATGTGGCTGGAGAAGGGGGCTATATGGGTGTAGGGCAACACTTTTCTAGGGAAAATGTCCTTGTTCTAGCTCCTGGAGCACAACGCAGTACAAGAACAAAATTGAGAAGTAGATATGGACAGTAAGGGCAGAAATCAAGACCACCAAAGACTCCTGACACATTTCCAGAAAGGTCTAGAAGAACGAACTGCACAAAAGTAWTTTGCATAGGAAGCAAGAAGCAGCTCTAGGGTAGGGAAAACTTATCTATAAAAAGGCAGGCCCATGAAGCCCAGGAATGCAGGCACCCCAACTGGAATGACATTGGATCTAGGGCTAGTGATCTCTCTTTCTCCCTTTCTTGCTTTCCTTCTCTCTCTCCCCTGTTTTAATTCATTCCTTTCTTTCACTCTTCCTTTCACTCTATCCTTCTATCTAAACCCCACTGTTGCATGCTTGTACTAGAAGGTCAGGGACTAACATACCAATTTCCATGCCAAAGTGTGTAATTTACTAATAAAACTTCTGCAGCTGTTGTGGATCCTCTGACTTCTGTTGCTCCTTTTGACCACAAATATCTATGAATATTGAGCGTTCACTTTCTCTTAAGAGTGGAACATCGCAGAAGGAAGGTATGGAGCACAACATCTAAATGATTTGCCTGATTCCTGAAGGAGTAGATTGTTCAAACTATAAGTCTGTACTTCCCATAACTTTGAATGGAGCAAGCATGTACTTGTTTGCATTCARTTTGCTGGTGGGAAACATGAAGATGACAAAAAGTATTCCCTCAATGCTCTGGTAAATCACTGTTTGTGCTGCAAACATCCTAGAGCTGACTTGAGACACAAAACCACTGATAAAGTACAGCTCTCATAACAGTGGAGTACAGTTCTTGTTTTTCCTTTCAAACCATAGACCCAAATTCTGGAGGAGGTATTTATTTGAGAGCTTCTAAGAAATACAGACTTCAGATCAGGCCCTGCAGCATGTTGGCATACGTGGTAACTGGCTGCTGTCAGAGTGGAAGAAAGTGTGCTAYACAATTGTGTGTGTGCTGCACTGACAATACTTGTGAGTAAAACCAGATTCACAAACATCAGTGACCAGCCTTTGGAAGCACATGTTCATTTCTACTTTAACCTGGAAGGCATGGCTTATGTTTGACTTATGGATGTTCCATGGCAACATACTTTCACAACCTAGCAGAATGTGGAATTTTATCTTTCAGTGGCAGAAAATTAACTCCCAAGAGGCTTTCTATGTGATCAAACYTTTTTATGAGACCAGAAACTTTGGTTCTATGGGGAGTTTAATGATTCCACAGTGTTGGTTTTTTTTGTGGGCTATTTTTTTTCCATAAGAGATGTTGTTTCCCAAGTCTATGAATTTTCAGCCAAAATTCCCTTTCCCCTGCTGATCTGCTCTTTGTCRACTTTATGCTTGGAGCAGAGAGATGCCTCCAGCAGAGAGATGGAGGCATTTCAAGGATGGGCAGAGTAACTCTTTTGTGGATATTGTTTTTAAGTTGCTCTGGGATGGTAGGCACTATATAAATACAAGMTATCATCACTATTAAACTGTCATTCAGCATCCTATTCAATTTATTTCTCTTGGAAGTARTATGGAAATGCTATTCACCATAAAAACTGTCCGATAAGATCTACTGAAACAGCTGGTATCCTGACTTCTTTGACAGAAGTGGGTCCTTATATGAGCTTAATAAATTAAAATGATGGTAGACACTGCTTAAGTTTCTGAACATGTAGTTCAAGTATCTTTTGTCAACAGATTTTCTGAGTACCTGCCTCACAYCTTCCTGGTCATCAAGAGCTTTTGATCATATAAACCACATTTTTGTGGTAGTGCCTACACAGCTTAGGCAGTATATTCAGCCCTACTCATGCCCTCATATGAATGTTTAAACATTTGTGTGTAGAGACCTTGGGAGTGTGGGTTGAGGGGAAAGAGGGTTTGACTGAACTAAAGGAGAAGCCATTATTTTGCCAGATGTTTCTTTCTGTAGGAAATGAAGGAGAAGGTAATGGTTTGGATAAGTACAGGGCAAGGCAATGCTACACATATGAACCTCSGGAAATTCAGTAGAAACAGAGTAGGGGAGACAATGTACACAAAGTGTTAAAGACATCTGTTTCTCTCATAAAAAAAAAAATAAATTGCTCAATGCATCCATCATTAATGAGGTTCYTTTTGGATAAGATAGCTATAGAGCTCCTGAGAATCTCCACTGGAAAGATTGTGCGTATGTGTTGGTCTTCCTGTAGGAAGACAGGCTTCCTATGGTAAGAAGCACAGCAAATAAAGCATTTATTTCCGGAAAATATCCCATCCCAGCCAAAACCTGAGTAGAGAGCTGAAGATGAGCAAGGATGTAGGGAAGATTTCAATTTGGGACTTGGCTGATCACGGTTCACCTGTTTTTATCCCAAAGAAGAGCTGTCTATACAATTCAGCTGTTGCTGAACAGAGTCTGTTACGAATCCAGACTTGGCTAGTAAAATCTCTGCAATAAAAACACGTCTTTGATGTCCGGCCCACTACATAAAAACCAAAAGTATGCTGTTACCAAGGTGAATGGGTGAATGGTTTGGGTTAACATCTGAGCAGTTACAAAAGTCACAGGCTTGGAGAGATTTAAAAAAACCAATTGAAACATCCACTGAAGCCAGGTTTCTGGTTTAAATTTAAAAGAAATGAAAATATCTAATATATTTTATGGAGTTGTCAGGCATGAAATTGCATCTTTGAGAGTCTGAAAAGCACTGAGAATTTAATACATGTATCTTAGGTAATGACACACAAATAAAAGAGATAGCAAATGATTCATGATGCAGTATACTAAATACCAGACTATGCAGCAGGGGAGATGTATGTCTAAAGATAGCACGTGGCATGATCATGATACTGTTCTTCCTTCTGGTAAGTGCATGCTAAGAGAAAAATTACACRTGGCTGATTTATCCTCATGTGAGAGAATGATTCCGAAAAAAAAAAAAAAGATAATCACAAACTTTCATCTAGAGAAAAAAGTGTGTGAGCAAGGTTTTTATTTTATCAGATAAAAACTCTTCCTAGGAGAAATTAATGGTTCTTGCTTTCATCCTTTTCTACTTATGAAGGAAAGCAAAACTTGGTTGAACATGGCCACCTCCGGTGTCTTCCAGAAGATCATATATATATCCTGTCTATATACTTCATAACTTCAAAGAAGAGGGCATGATAACTGGAGGGAGGCTGAACCCTATACATTGAAGAGGGAGGTAGGAGGGGGAAGATAAAAGAAGAAAAAAAAAGAAGTGGGAACAGCACACTCCTGAAGAGTGCATCTCTGTTTCCATTCAATCTATATTCACAGGGTCTATAAAATTGCAAGATATATTTTTCTGCAAAAGGAGAAGAATGTCTTTCTTGACTTTTGGGATCAATAGTGTTTTCCATTAATAATTTTTCCTTCTTGTAACTCCACAAGAAAATACTAATGGATTATCATATACTCTTTTCTTCACAACCATAGTATACAGCCCAATGGCCTCAACTGCTCARCATGTTTCAGACATAATATCTTCTGTGCAAAAATGCTGAATAAGGAAAAAAGACCAACTTAGTAATTCAGTACTGTAGAACAAAGGTCAGGCAAAGAAAAAYGGTACCAGTAAAGCTCAGTAAAGCTTAGAGAAATCTTTCTTTGGCAACATCTGAATTTTTCATGAAATTTCAGTGGCTGTAGCAGGAAGCCATGTGTGAGTTGTAGGACCGCTTGGATAGCAATATTTCCATCTACAAAAACAATATCAAAAGGAGTGTTGTGCAGTGTTAGTAGGAGAAACATGAGAAACTTCAGTATCTTATCCCTTCATGAATGTTTAATTTTGTTGGCTTTAGCAATTTTGAAATCTAGTATACATCTCTGTAAGTTACAGCAGTTAAAAGAAGGGTATACTAMACCATAAAAAAGAAGAATAGACTGCTTTGAGTACAAATGCAAGGCAACATCTGAGAAGACTGGGAATTGAAGGGTTTGTGGACTGAGGCAAATTAAAGCATAATCAAGTTCTCAGCACTATGAGTCTTTGTCCCCCTCTGCTGACTACAAAGCTGCAGAAGTCTGTGAAGCATTTAGGTTGAAAAGGAAGGGGTAGTTGTTGTTGCTGTTCTGTTTTGCTTTAAATCCAGACAGGTGCAAGTAATCCTGGACTATTCTTGCTCCTTCACTGCTAACAAGCCAYGCAGGAATATCCTGTTTCATGAATTATACCAGATAAACCTAGTCAGGGAACATTTCTGGCTGTGAGTTTTCTTTTGTGCCTAATGGGTCTTAATTAAGGTGGAGGCAGGCAGAATCCTTTCCATGTGGCTAAATTATTTGCTTCAAATGGCTTTTTCATGGATTATGAGGGGAGCGGATATTGGGATTTCAGAGTCATAGAGGTGCTTTTTTTCAAAGACAGTTGTGTCTGTGTTCATGCTCACACCWGTGTGCTTGTGGGGTGCAGAGTGGAACGACACTTTGTGCCTGTTCACATTACGATTCAGAAGGAGTATGATGAGGATCAGACCTTTTCCATGGTATAGATTTATTGTATCATCTTGCCAAAACCCCAGTTATCCTTAGCTGCTTATTAAAAGCCAACTAAAAAGTGTAGGAAATGAGTATGTTGGTTTATGAAAGTACAGATCTGTCCAGAGGTCAAAGTAAGCATTAGGAAGGGTTAGCTAGAGTGAAATAGTGGGCTGAAGTCACCAAAGCTGTGCCTAATTCTAGGTATCTGTATACTATTGGCCAATGCATTGCTTTTGGTCACCCAGGTATTCCAAAATTTGCAGAGACGGAAAGYGTTTCGGAAAAAAAGCATCAAAAGAAACCAACATAAATGGGTATTTGCTGAAAATGATACGAAAAACAGAGGACTGATGTAATTCTGAATATCTGTTTCCTTCCCTACAGTGCTCTTRTTACTAACATAAAAAATGAAAGGCCAGACAAATCATTCCTGGTCACAAGAGGTAATGACGATATCACTTCTTTCTCCGCAGTACCACCATCTAACCAGAGGCCTTGCTTGGGAAAAGTATAGATGTGGAAGGTATTACTTTGGTGTTGTGAATTTTGATAATTCAGTGTAAGGAAGAATTTTTTTTCTTTTCCTTGGTGGAACTGCATGTTGGGTTCATGCACCTGAAGTCACTATCGTGAACCTGTTTGCCTTGGGAATCTAAGTTGAAAAATCCATTGCAGATGGTATTCCAGCTGGCATCAGCTGAATTAACAGGTGACTTTTCACCAACTGGTACTACACTAGTCAGCAAATATATATTATCATCTGGATCTCAAACACTAACCACAGATACTGGTTGGAAATTTTCTTAACCTGCTTCTTTACTACTTAAACTGAATTGCCAGTGTGATAAAAAATTGCATTGTTTTATTACCGTGGTCTTCATTCTGTGAATGTTTATACAAACTCATCCTTCAAAGAGTCTATATTTGCATCTATTTGTTTTAGTGTAACCACCCTAAACCACTTTTAAGACCTGATGTTCCTTCAATATTTAGAATACACAGGATCTAGTTAAATGCCCATGACAGAATGAATCCATGAAGTTAGTGGACTCTGGAAAATATTTCTTTTGTTCACTGTCCTAGAGTAAGAGTTGTTTTCCTCAATATATATAAACATTTCTAATGGTGTTATGCTAATTTTTATGTATTATCCCACCACTGCTGAGATTACCTATACTATATGTCACGAGCACAGTGCAATTACATAAATGGACCCATGCCTGAAGCTAAAACTAGCATTTTGGAAAACGCCTGTAGATCCTACCTTATGTTGTGGTAAGGAACACAAAGGGCAAACCCCTAGACCTTTAGCTATATTCACTAATTTACTGACTTGCAGAAAAGCTGTACTAAAGAAGACTACTGGATTATTGTTAATGTATCAAGGGGCATACTAGTCTACCTACTTATCTTCTCATTTAGCCTAATAGGAGGTAGAATTGTACTTTCTGCATAGCTCTGAAGTGCTGYTGCAGGTCTGTTTGCCTGTCTGCCTATGACAGCTGTAGCTTCTGAAATGACTGAAATCCCYCCAAACACCTAATTTCAAAACATCTAAGTATGGAGAAAAGTGCGAAGTGATAATGTCAAGATCCTTGTGTCTAATTACTAAGTCCAGGAACATCTTTCAGATGTTCAATTTGTGAATGGTCAGGAAGGGTTAAATCTTCAGGAATGTTAGAATGATATGTCTTTGCACACTCTTTGTGACAGCTTTCCTTTTATTTATGGTAATTGGGAAGTAATGGTATTCTGTCAGGTCACCTGTGAAACATCTGGCTTCAGTTTTGGTAAAGTCGTGCATCAAAGGAGTTAAAATTTATTTGACTATGTTTGGCGCAGGTCAAAAAACATTTGGCTGTCAATACACCAAGTAGATTTATGGTTACTCATGGACAGAAAGAAAGATTTGAGCAGATTTCAGAGAAATAACAATGCTCTTTTCCTTTGATAAATCTATTGGATTTTTATTTTTGTTCAAGTCAACTTCCAGCAACAGATGCAAAATGCACCTGGTTTTGATGTCACAGTACAGAGTAATATGAACACTGGGGGAAAAAAAAACCTCAGAAGGCTGATCTTCTATTCCTTGGGAGGGAGAATTTTTGTTTTGATCACCCACTATACAGTATATAAAAATATCACATGTCGATGAAGTGCCCAAGCTTAAAGTTATGTATTAGCCAAACCTCTTTCTGAGTACTGTATTGATTTACTGTAACTTGCTCTAATTGTGGACAGCAATTGCGGAATCACAGAATGGTTGAAGTTGGAAAGGACCTGTGCAGGTTATCTGACCCAACTTTTCTGCTCAAGCAGGATGATCTAGAGCTGGTTGCCCAGGAGTAGGGCCAGGTGATTTCTAAATATCTTCAAGGATGGAGACTCTACAACCTCTTTGGGTAACCTGTTCCAGTGCTGTCACCTTCTCAGTACTAAAGGGTTTTCTGATGTAGAAATGAAGCYTTCTGTGTTTCAGTTTGTGCCCATTGTCACTGTTCCTTTCACTGAAAGAACCTGGCTCCATCTTTACGTTCCATTAAGATATTTAATTCATTGATGAGATGTCTTTGAACTGTCTCTTCTCCAGGCCAAACTCCCAGATATCCCAGCAGAGGTGCTGCAGCCACTTTACCAGTTCAGTGGTCCTTTGATGGACTTTCTCCAGTATGTTCACATCTCTTTTGCACTGAAAAACCCAAAACTGCAGATGTGGTCTCACCAGTGCTGACTACTCAGAGAATACTCTCCACTCTAATAGCACCCTTGTTGATGCAGCCCAGGATACTTTTGATTCAAGGACATGTTGTTGACTCATGTTCAGTTTGATCATTTTTTCAACAGGCATCAGATCCCTGGCTGTGTCCAGTTTCTCACATCTTCTTTTGTCCAGCTGTTTTTTCCCGCAATATTCAGAGCAAAGTTAGGTGAGAACTCTTTTATATGTTTATCTGAATGTGTTTTTTTCATGTTAAAGATTTCCATTTTACTGCATCAAATAATAGGAAATTCCTTCTACAGGAAATAGACAAAATTGATTTTTCTTCTTTTCCATTTCTACTGTATGTTCAGGGTTGTCCTGTACTCTAGTTTCAGCAGTACCTTCACACCGATACACGTACTTGTGTAGAGACCATGATACAGACTGATCATGGTACAGGTGCCAAATAATATTTCTGTTCTGCCTCTTCATTAGTGCAGACAATATGGGGTGTTTGTATATTAATAGGAAGTTATTGGGGTCAAATGAAGGTGGACGGTGTTTGTCTACTGAAAAATATAACTTAGCAAGTATTTCTCTTTAGTACATCTGCATCTCTAAACTCACAAATATAATGAAATATAAAGATATTTTGAATCTAGGAACCATTCCATGAAGTGGCATTGTCTCCATTGTATCAGAGAGTAAGAAATATGATTGTTCACATCCTTCCTTACTTAAAAAAAATYGTTTACCAGTGTGAGTGTAAGAGCTAGGCATAGTAGGCAAGGTTGCAGTTCTGTCCAGAGGTAGATGATGGAGTCTGTTTGGAGCAGATTTGCTGGTCAGCAAGAGTGGAAGGACAGAGATGGTGTGGAGTGTACTGGAGTCTGCTGTAGATCTCCTTGCCAGTGGAGGACTGTAAGGTGGTGCTGGCAATCAATCCTGCTTCAGAGAGGACAGCTCTGCACACTGGTGCCTGGCTGGCAGCATCAGTAGTCACCTTGACTCTGGCAGCCTGCCCATACATGAGCTGAGCAGCAGTCCATGGCTGTCTAGAAGCACATGTAGAGGTTTTGCTCCCTYTGGAAATGGGGCCATCCTGAAAAAATGCAATCTTGGCACAGTTCTAACAGCCATGAAACGTGAGACATGAAGGAAGATTTCAGTCTTAAATGAAGAAAAATGCTCTAAAATATTGAAAATTCTTCAGCTTTTTCAGTGTACGTGAAGAATGAAATTTAAGTAAATCTTTGGCTTACTGATGGTTTATGACAGATTATTTTGGAACTCATTACTTCAGTGTTGTTTGAAGGCAGTCAGAATTCAGAAGCTGAGACAAAATTATCTTGATAGTAATTTCTTTTGTGCCATCTCAAGATGTAGGCTTTTGTTGAGGCTCAAAGTATGAACTTGGTACCCGATGGGAACTGCTTCTCTCATTTCATCAAGTTCACTTACAAACTTGGCCCATGAAAACTAACTCAAAATTTCTTGGGGGTATTTGAACACTAGTTTGAAGTACAACTTACAGCAGCAGAAAGTAGACAAAACTTCATAGAKGTTTGACAGAAATTTTAAAGTGGGAACTTGGAAACTGGAAATAGATGGTGCAAGACTTCTGGAATTGCTAGTTTGCTCAATGAATACATGTCAATAACATCTTCATACAGTATTTTGACTAGTTTTTATTACAGTGTAAAGATTAGGCAGTAGCCCCCATTCTCGCACACTGTGAAGGCATATGCCACACAGACAACTCCTACAAAGGTAGGCTGGAGAAATACCCAGGAAAAAAAARGGGTCTAATAAAGAAAAGATTGATAAATAGAAGCCCCAAACCCAAGCTTATTAAATAGGTCAGGATGATGTTCTTCAGACTTATGACTTCAGAGAACTATAGATGTTCAGAAGTGTGAAACAGCTTTGTGTTTTCCAGRATAAATGCATGGGGGATTGATTGAGGGTACCTCTAGGCAAAGCAGAAATTACACTAAGGATATTTCATGGAGGCCAAACCCACAACTTTACAACCTGCAAAGGGAAGCATAAGACTTCCTAAACACCCTGGCTAGAAATAACTGTAGCTGGAAACATAAGCTGACAAACAGGTTTTTTGCATTAAATCTTAAGCTATTTGAAAGAGGGTGGTATGAGAATTAAGGCTTRAAGAATTCCCCTAAGGGAGAACACTGATGGAAGAAAAGACAATACTACAATTATTTGAAATAAGAGGAAAGTAACAGAATTCAAAAGTGGAATTCTTTCCTTGAAAGGAATCTGCTTTGGTCAGGGGGTGATGGAAAGGACTGTAGCTGAAGGGAAAGAGGTCGTGGGTGAGAGGAGCTGAAATAAGAGGGAAGCATCTGGACACCTGGGAAGTCTAATAGGAAATAGTGCCAGAAGGCACTATTTTCTCTGGTTTTAATTTCAGTGTATTCTGTGTTGCAACAGATTTATATTCTACCTAGTAGCCATCGGTTGCCACATGCACCATGTTTCTGGGTCATAAGAAAATAACAYATTTTTGTATTTGCAACATGTCTTGTACCTACCCTTTCATAGGATGGACTGGACCAGGTGACCCTTAGCTCCTCTCACAGCCAGTCCTTGCACAGTCATAGTCCGGATTTGTGTTGGAAAAGAGCTCAGAAGGTCTCCAGTGCAAAGTCCTTCTCAAGGCATGGTCTGCTCTCAAGTCAGACCCAATTGTTTCAGAGCTTGACAGCTGTCAGTCACCTCTGAAACACATCCAAGGATGGAGACAGAACAGTCTCTTTGGACAGGCTTCTCTACTTCTCGACAGTTGCCATTGTATAAAAGTTTTTTTTCCTTAAATCCAGTCTGAATCTCTTCTTTCAGCTTATGTCTGTTATTTCTCATCCTTCCACCATGCACTGGTGGCTAYGTCTTGCTGATGACCTCTTTGTGGGTACTGGGATCCTGCTGTTATATGCTCCCAAGCCACCAAAATCCAAAGATGAGATAACACTATCAATACCCTACCCTCGCTCTGTTGCAACACGTAAAGGCTAAAGAGTACTGTTATCTGCAGTGCAACTTTATTAGAGCAAGAACTYTCTGAAACAGAGTCACAGAGATTTGGATTTGCTAAACCATGGCTGCTTTTCCAGGCTTTCGTGTTTCTGAGAATGAAATATCACAAGAACTTTTGAAATTTCTGCTACTTCCTTATTTCTTCCTTTGATATCTTAACATTAATGTAAAACCAGCTCTGTACATGAGGAATATATAATTTAATACGATTTGGTAAAGGTAATTTTTAAGACTTTTTGTAGATTTCTGAGGCTTAAAAAAAAAAGTAAATACTGAAAGTTGTGAATAGTGCCCATTAAAGATGATCTGAAGAAGGGCACAAGGTTTAGCATTTAGAAGATTCTCAGAGAGACATTGTATCTTTATTTCCAGGCATTAAGCACCTACAGAAAATTTCAAAGTCACTTGTCAAGTTTATCAGTGCTTTGAACATTCTTTTAAACCRAAACCAGAAAACTTCTGTTAAATTTTATCAGACATATATTTTGRCAATAAAATCTGTACTAAAAAAGATAAAACATCAAGACTCAAGCCTTGGGAAACCTTATGAAAATGTTTACAGAAGGTTCAACACAGAGTTATTTAAGCAAACCAAAAGTTAAAAAAAATTGTCTTGAATACAAACTTTTAACCAGAACTTCACATTTTGATAAACTTTATAGAAAGGCAAAAACAGAAACTAAAGGCTAGGAGTCCTAAAAGACTCCTTAGAAAGGATGGACCTGAAGACTTGCAAAAATTTCAATGCCCAGCTCCTGAGCAAAAACTCCTGTCTAATACAAATAGGAAGMAAATTCCAGCTAAAGCCAGTGTTAACTGCAAGATGAAACAGGCCATGATCCAAGTCCTATCAGGCATTCAGTGTACTGTAAAAAGAAAATAGGAGAGAAAAAACTCCACACCCCAAATTGCCCAAACCTCCTCACCTTCTTTGTAGCAAAGGTATTTCAGCTCCTGCCAAAAATGTTTTAACTTTCCTAGATCCCATCTGCAAGACAAGGACAGAACATATGACAAGGACAGAACCTGGTCAGGATCTCTGAAGTTATTAATTCCCTTGTAGTTTCACTGATAAAACAGTGCTGGCAAGCAGACTGGAAAAAGTATGTGCTAGTCTGACAAATACCTAAAATGCAGGGCCTATCTCAGACTGCACAGATGAACTGATTCCAACCATTCTCATGAAAGCAGAGAGGAAAGCAATGTTTTCTAACTATGAAACAAAACAGGAAAAAAAATCTCTGATGTTGGAGAAAAACAAGGTCAGCTTTTCTAAAGAACAGATTTTGGGGGAAAGGGTGTCTTTTTTACTCTCYACCTACTCTACTGACATGTAAGACAGGATACAAACAAATACTGTCAAGATCATATTTACGTTTAAATATTTGCAAGGTCATTAGACATTTTGAAGTTCAAGGAAGTTCACTGAATTAACAATATTCAAGGAATAATGTGCTGGATCTCCATCCTTAGAACAGGGACTACAGACATATTTAATTATTATTACTACAGAAATKTTAAGTAATATGTTCTTCAGATTTTTTCTAAGTCCAATTGACAAAGCAAAAACTGAAATCACARAWAATTTTTTTGAGAAATTTACAATAAAGTGAATGATATATATATGGATATAAATGCAGATTTGCTTGATTTCTTGGTAATTTAGCATTTGATATTTGGTTATGCAAATTTTCCTTACATGTGGACATATAATTCAGCCTAAACCCATGGCCCCAATTGCAGAAGAAAGCTAAAAAACCACCTCTGAATGAGAAACACTAGTATTTTATCTGCTGGTCATAATTAAATACACAGGAGCCTCTTGTAGGATGACAAGCCCTCACATTCAGTGTAAGTGCTTTTCACATTTTTATAATCATTACTTGAATTGAATAACTTGATTTATACTTTACTGACTGGCAGAAAATACAATGATATCTCCCAGAAAAAGAGTGAGAATTCATTAATCTTATCAGAGATGAGAATTTTTCCATTAACAGTCTTTTTATTCTCTCTGAAATAACCCTAGAACTCTCTGGTGCAACTTAGATTGAGGTAAGGATATTGTCAAAAGCAATTGCAATGTTCAAAACCAAGCAGTGAGTTGTTCAGTTACCCATATACATCATGCAGAGGAAATTCCCAAAGAATTTTCAAAWTATTTTATTACCTAGTGCTGTGGTCTATAGACATCTTATCAAACATGATGTTTATTTAACTGTAGAAATCAAATATGAACATGAAGGTTATGAAGAATTAGCAGAAGATTCTTAGCAGAAGATTGTGAGGGTATTTTGACCCCTTCATCGCGAGTAAATGGGAARCGCGTGTGCATATTTATCTGAACTTAATTTTTGTCTGTGATGCCACAACACACTCAGCAAGTCCGTGCAGCCAGAGCARTACAGCCAGCTGGGGCCCTGCTCAGCTCAGCTTTGTGCAGCAGGAGAAAGGCTCCCGCTGTGCGGGAGTGCACAGGCAACGCTGGGAAACCCCCATCTCCTTTATCCTTCCAGMTCTGCTCCAGCCTCGTCCCAAAGAACTGCCCTGCAGGGRGGTGCTGGCTGGGTTTGCTGAGAGAGTGCGGCAGGAGCAGCACCTTCCTCCAGTGCAGAGCTCAGTATGCACAGGCAGCAGCCCCTGGCTGCATCCACCCCATCTGCTGGGGCTGGGGGATGTCAAGAAGCTCTCTGCTGGAGGCCATGCCACAGCCAGGTCTTTCCAAAGATCTGGACAAGTGGTTTGAATCCTACTGAAATCACAGTCCCCGAGGCAAGAAAGAATGTGTACTAACAAATGCCCAAACCCCCTGAGTGTGTTTAGTCCTGCTCCTGCTTTCAAGTCACTGTTGTTGTCTCATCCATCACAGACACCCCTTTCTTCTGGATCGAGTCTCTGCCTTCAGCTCTTTCAACTCATTAGTGAACCATTCAATGTGTCTTCCTATTATGATGCCAGTATTTATTACTCCAATATGGGAAAAAAAACATGCATGAGAGAAGGAAAAGAACGAAGATTATAAATACATTTTCTTAGCTTTTTGCACTTAGACTGTCAAAAAGATTCATGACCGAGCAATATAACAGTAGGATAATTAAAAAGCCATTCTTTTGGAATGTCTTCAGAAGTCCCTGCTTTTGGCATACTGCTAAAATAAAAGTCAGCATGAAAGTTACAAAAGATTCTATTTTTATTTTCACTCCAGTGATTTCCCCCCCCGCTGTCCTGACTCAGATTACTTTCTTCATTATGTGCAAAACTRAAGTAAATGAAGGGCACATCAAAATAGTTCTGCTAAGAGAGGAATAATTGAAAGAATCATTGCATGACTTTCCTTCCATATTTTCTACAATCACCTTCATTTTTCTTCTGAAGTCAGAAGTCCCCAGGCAAAACTCGACTAATTTTTTTTAAATGCTTCATGTCCCTGCCACCTATATACGATTAAACTCATACTATTTCTCTACCATTTTGAACAAAATTTTGAATTATTTTTGTTTACATTTATGTTTTAAGTAGACTTCCTGGATTCATCAGATAACTCATTTCTACTTTCATCCAGCTCACCTCTTAGAACAGTGGTCTGGCCATTCTCAACTCTGACCTTTTATCACAAAAGCCAGATTGAGGAGTTAAATAGTCTTATTGATTGCCACTTTAGCTGTTTGAACAAAACCTATGAAATTAAAGCAGCTCAGGGCCTGGAAACTTTTTTCGTTTAGGTAGGTGGCCGTGTTCAAATAGCCTCATGTTTCCCTTGAAATTCTATAGTTTCTCAGTTGAATTTCAAGGGAATGTATTGCAATTATCTTCTTATCTGTTTGTTGCCCTTTCTGAGGGGTTGAGCTTTTCTCAGTGTTAGAAATCTAAAACAGGTCACTAAAATGAAATATATACATATATATATATATATTAGTACTCAGATCAGCTCTGACTTCAACCTACATCTGAAGCATCATTAAAAGAATGTGGATGCAGATTCATGACATTTATAGGGCTGGATGTTATAGTATGCTCCCAGTTTATGGCCTCTATGTATGAGGCTTCATAAACATCTTTTGTGAAATCCTATCTTCACTCATGATAATGTCAAAATTCCATTGGATGTCAATGGAGCCAGGCTGTCACTGCTCAGCTTTTTCAGAGGCCTGTTGGTAGGTTTTCAGCCCTTCTCTGTATCCTAGAATTTYTGTTATCACGGCTGTGCTGATAAAACCTCTTAGTGCAACTACAATGTGCAGGCAGTGTTTTCTGACTGGAAAAGTGTTTTGTAGGTGTACTTCAAGTACCTTCTTGAAAGTCATAACCAAATCCAACTAAAATTACCTTTTGGCAAYGTAAAAAATGTCCATGTCAGTAACTTTGCTGGCATTGGATCAAAAGTTTGAAGAGGATGCACATGAGGTTTTCATGTAATGCAAATGTACTCATGTCAGGGTAACACTGTGGATGGGTATGGCCCACTTGAGGGAGTTATGAAATGGCTGCTTTTTAAAATCAGCAGTTATGAAAACTTTACACATAATTAATAGAGGAAGAGATCTTTGTTACTTTGATTTGTATTACTGGAGCACTCAAATATTTTGGCCATGTTTAAGGACCCTACTGGAAAAACATCCTAAGACAGGACCTGCTCAAAACACCAACAACGCAGACATACTCAAAACACCAGCAACGCAGACATATGGCAGGACAGAAGAGAAGGATGAAGACATTGTGGGCATACATAAAGAGTATTGGCACAACATCAGTATTAAAGCATTTTTCAATATTTTTTGGGAAAAAAAAATAAGAACTTCAAGCAAAGACAAAAGAGATTTAATAAGTGACTGTCACAGTTGAAATGTCTTTTCCAACTGTGAGCRGCCACTTAAAAGCAAGTGCTAAAATGGTGTTGCTTAAAAATGCAGCAAGCAACACAAAGGTTAACACACAGGTCAGTCAGAGGTGGAAGTTGATGTTGTGATAATGAATAAGAAATAGGAGGAAGAAAGCCATGAATGGTCTTGGAAGTGAAATCACTTTTGTTTGAGGGGGAGATGAGGAGCCAATTGTGCACTAAGAGAAGGGATATCAAGATCAAAGCAACAGGCTGGGAAAATGATCATTAAAACAGCATTCTCGAAGGCTCTGACCAGACAAGACTGCATTTGTCAAGGTCAGGGGAAAGGATGTTTAAGATATGAGTGTCTGTGTGACTTGAACTGCCTGTTACAAATATTGTTGAAAGATAAGATTCCTTGAAAATGTAGGATGTCAGGAAATGTCTGGTTAGAAGTGCAATGGATTGTGTGCATTCATGTAGTCATACACAGAGTATTTCAGCCCTCACTCATTCATGACTATGGCATTATACAAAAGTAATCATGAGTGGGAATAACTGCCTCAAATATAGTCCAAAACTGAATATAATTTAGTGACTATGAAGTCTAAGGTACCTGTAATCTAAATGATTTTTTTTCCCTTGTTGTGGCAGCAGGATCTATTCACCTTCATAATAAAGCACAGGTACTACTGTGGTCCTCAGGCTGTAACAGAAGAAATCCTGTCAAAACATGCAAAAACATCAATAACCATAAAGAATGAGAAATTTCCAAAACCTATTTATTTATGCTTATAAAAAAAAGAGCATTTTATTAATCTGTGCTGCGACAGAAATGTTTGGTAAAATAGGCACAATGAGCAAGCCTTCTAGTGCCCCACTGAGGATATACAAGTCTAGAGACCTGAGCCTGGGTCTGGAAAAGACCAGTAGCCTTCCAGATATGATGCTAATTACTAGTGCTGGTTTGCACTAATTGAGAGAGTGCTGAAATCCATCTTACCAACAGTGGAAAAAGAGAGAGCTCTGACAACAAGCTAGCAGAGCCATRTGCCTTTTTGCATGGAATGGTGAGTAGGTACTTTTTTTGCTGAGGTCTTCCACTAGGCTTTTGTCAGCATCGTATTTAGTTCAGCACTATCTGCTTGAACTGCAATATTTTAAACTGGTTTTCACATACAGGTGGAAACGTGATTTTAGTACTGTGGCACAGATCTGGGTGAACTCTCCTAAGACATCAGTGTTCCAGCAGAAAACCAGGTTGTTATTGGGTCTCTGACTGATGCAGAGAAAGACATCAGCACAGATGTCTAAGGGAAAATGAAAAAAATAAGATGCACACTTAAGTATGCCCTAAACCTTATATGTTCTCCTGCAAACATTACCACATTAAAGAAGTAATTTCTCTTCAGAAAGATGCTCCAGTTGTGTCATATAGAAACACAAGCAGTACATATTGAATTTCTGGCCTAATTATATATAGTGGTTTACCTCTATGCCCAAATGTAAAGCAAGTAAAGAACAAAATCAATCTGCAACTATTGCTCACAACAGAGTTGGCCTCCAGAGCTGGCTTTTCTGAAATGTAAACAGTGAAGTGAGACCACTCCATTTTCTACTGCAGTGCTGTTTATTTAAATCCAAATCTGCAAATATGATTGAAGTTTGGCTTGGATTCAACAATTTGATAAGGTATTTAAAGCTGCAGTGCCATGTTTTGGATCATAGACTATTTAGCTTCTTTCAGGCTTTTTGTTATGTCGTTAAGCAATTTCTCCTTCTTTGGCCTATTTTAAAGTGATTTTAAAAGATATTAAAAGTGGAACTGTGGGAAAGTCTTCTATAAAACACAAAACCACACGCAAGGCTTGTCTGCTGAATAGAATCTGGGCCTCAGAGGCCCTTGCTGAGTTTCAAAGATTTGCAAGAGTTTGCTCCAGGGTCATCTTGGAGCTTCTGGCCAATGTGAAAATACAACAACAAGAATTTTCAAAGAATTTTAGGCACTAGGAAACTATGAACAAAAAGTCATCCTAAGATCTGTAAGCCCCAGTGGAGTAAACACAATTTGGAACCTGATGCACTTCAAAGTGAAAGGACTTTTTAAATACATCAGCAGCATTTAATAATCCTTTACTTTTAGGTGGTCTGATACAACAAGCTGAATTTAGCAGAAAGCTTGCAGGTCAACACTCCCTAGATTGTGGCCACATAGTATTCTTAATTGAAAAATGTTTAAATGTTGAACAAAGAAAAGAAAATGTCTTTATGTCCTATTTCCAAGCAGTATAATTAAAGCATTGCATAAATAACACAACTTCTCTAAGGTCACACCAAAAGATCAGTAGCAATGCAGGAAGAGGTGTAAGAACTTCAGGGGGTGGTTCTCCAGCTTTATCCTGAAAACAACACYGTTTCTCAAATTATGAGTCCTAACAATCAGGAGTCTTAGATAGTTACTGAATTCCTACTTGTTCTACTGCTTGCTCAAAGGAAAAGGCTGTAGTTTGTCTAGGTACTTGGAAAGACAAAATACATAAACTATTTGCATTGATAGCAACAGAAGGCAATTTCTAAACTTCTGTCTTCAGGAGGTGGTGATTGTGTCTTTTTAACACAACAACAGCTGCATCAAAAGTATTATTACAGCGCCTGCTCTTAAAATGAGTTGCTTCATGACATCACGTGACATGCTTCATATTGAAATTCAGTTGACTATTATTCAGTCTTTTTTTTTTTTTTAATTGTTTATTATGAATTTAAAAAAACCCCAGCATAACTTGTCCAGGTATGGAGTTCAGTGAACCCCATCATCAAACRTTTGGGAGATCTGCACAATCAAATTTAAATTCTAGTAAGAGTACTGGGCAACTTTTTTGTTACATAGAAAGTTTTTTTCTTCTCCTCCCTTGATTATGACACTGCTC
The DNA here is from genome assembly GCA_003546035.1 of Mixornis gularis. Taxonomy (NCBI): domain Eukaryota; kingdom Metazoa; phylum Chordata; class Aves; order Passeriformes; family Timaliidae; genus Mixornis; species Mixornis gularis. Next base: position 287,284 of record QVAJ01000073.1, read on the forward strand.
CAAAAACAGTAATTTGTAAGATATGCCCCTGGCATGATATTTCATACTTGCATGTTGGAAAGTTGCAGGCTAGCATCTGCTYGGAGCCTTGTGCAAGGAATTGAAGGCATTTTTACCAAATGCCTAAGGTCTGCAATTCACCCAGAACATTCACTAGCAAATTTTTCCTCACTGGAAAACGGAAATGTGGCTTTCATGTGGCAGCCTTATGCCAAACAGAAATTTCCCCAGTTTGCCACATACACAGAATGGTTCAAAGGGTCTGCAATCAAGCACTGTGGTGGGTCAAATGCAAGCTGTGGCTTTGCATGTGCTTCAGCATAGCAAAGCTGAAGTCAGTGCTACACCATTTTCCCCAGCTGAGAATATAGACTGCAGTTCACATCTGGACATTTTGTGTCTTCACAAGACACTACTGTCTAGGAATTTGTGAAAATTGTCTATGTCTGGCACAAAACAACTTACAGAAAGCAGATTACAGCTGCCTCACAGGGTCTCTGAGGGCCAGAGCATTCAGCAGCTAGATGGGCCTCTGTTGATGGATTCATAAAAAATATTAACCTTAAAWGAATTAATATTAAGCCAGAACCATACATCAGCCGTGTGACAGCAGTGGTTGGGAAACAAGAATTCCAATACATATGCTCGCACAGCATACATACRCACATGCACAGGCACACCAAGTTTCAGCTTTTGTTTTCATTTTGTGTTAGGAAGAATCTGGGATATCTTGGAACCCTCAATTTTTTTTCCTCTGGAACTTGGTAAAACACAGAAGCCTCATAATGAAAAGCTGCTGCCCTCAGCTTCTGGAGCCCCACCACCACTAGCCTAAGSACTCCAAACCACTGTGTAACATGGAACACAGCTCTCTTCCTCCCTTGAGAGAAATGTCATCCTAAACCTGAGACTCATCACAAAAAAGCTTTTAAAAAAACTAGATGTTTTTTCTTGAAAAGTTACAGATTCAAGAAACCAGCTTTTTCAAGGGAAGACATGTTTAATAAAAAAAAGTTTCTGAATAGCTTGTGTGTGGAAAACCCCTTGAGAACATATCGATTGGCACCTTGATGCTTGATGCATGTCTGCTTCACCAGACCATGTCCTTAATATCATACACACGTAAAACTATCATGTCTCTCATCCTGAAGGAATGTGAAAGTAGTCCTAGGGCAACACAGACATGATGCAAATGACTCGGTCCTGTCTCTGGCAAATATCTGAATCCCATTTGCCCTTGAAACCAGGGTAATAGGGATTTGTCCTTTGTGGAACTGGTTCTCCAAATTAACTGCAAATTTTATGGATTGAGATCAGCAAGACAGCAGTACATAAAGTAGAAAGCCTATGGATGGGGATTTACCTTGGACTTCAGCTGCTGGTGCCAGTAATATAACCTTGTGCCGTTACTCGATATTTGTCTTTTCGTTTTTTTATTTTGGCATATGTCTGCATGCATATGCCAGTGAATATTATGATATTTCCTTCAAATATGTACTAGATCCCTCCAGACCAAACTGCTTTAAATAAACCTATGTTTATAAATGAGCACACCCATGTCAACCCTGATACATGACATACATGTTTCAGTAAAGTTCATCAGAGTTAGAACCAGGGCTTAGTTGTACCAGTCTGGCAAATGTCTCATTGGAATACTTTACTCTAACAGTTAAGTACMGAAGTGACTATTCCAGGAACTCTGAGAGACACATGCTTGGCTCATTTTTATTAGGTATATCTSTAAATAGTGGTGCTGTGCTGGCTGGCACCAGAATAGGGCTTGGCCCTCAGCATTGCATAGGGARCATAAACTTGGCAGGTCTGCCTTACAAATCACATATAAATCAGACCTGCCCAGCAAACTGGTCCCGTTGCTAGAGTTCCTGTTCCCACACACAGGATTAATCTTTGAAGCCAAGTGCCTTAAAGATGTTTTTGTTTAAACTGTGGTGATGTAAACATTAAGGTTTCAAGGAGTTTATTCCTTCTGCAAATATTTTTACAAGACAAATAACAGTTGTCCTATTTTTATATTGTTTTATATTTTCTTTGTGGAAACATAAAATTTAATCTAAAATAATCTGATGAGAAAAGAATACATAGCTGCATGATTTTTTTTATTACAGCTGCTGTTTCACACTTTCTTTCATCCCACAGGGCTGTGTATATTTGTTTTGCACTCTAGTATATACATATTATTTTCTATGTGATTTGAGATGTGTGTATGGAAATTTAAACTGGAATGTTAAACTTTTATCTTGGTGGGACAAAATATGAAGTACTGCAGACTAATATATAGGGAAAATTACACATTTTGGTCTACATCAGATRCTAGTTTTTTCCAAGGAGCCTTGTCATTAATAAAGCAGGTTTAATTTTTCTGCTCCTGAAAGCTTCTGAAATGGAGGACTTCCCGATCTATTCATGCTGTTTCTGAACACGGAGAAGTATAGGTGCATCCACTTCCAAGTGAAGTCAGTGTGCACAATGTTCAGCAGTCTCAGCTAACAGTCACAAGATGAATATTCAGAAATCTCTTCTGAAAAATATTAACTTTTTGTTCAAGTTTGAAGTAGACAGTGGTTCGAGTAAGGCTTGATTTTCTCAGCTCTAATTAGTATTGGCTGAAGACTTAGGTATTTTAGCCCTTATCCTTGTGCATTACCCATTACTGAAAGAGACAGACTGAAACCCAAGCAGAAACCACTTATTCTTGAAGTTGTGTATAAAATTGCCTCAAAAGATTTCTGGATTGCAGCCAAAATGAATCGATTTGCAGAAGAGAATGATGTTTAAATGAATATGTATGTATGTATATATCACATAATGTAGCTAGATGCTCAGAAGGTGAAATAGAACTTCACAGAATATAATGTTTCACCTTTAGACAGGGGGGAATTTTATTGGCTTGAAAAGTAGATCTTTTAATGAAAGTATCTACAGAGAGAGAAGTTGTGTTTGACAGGCCTGTTCCAAAGTAATACTCCTATCACTACTAACAGCTTTTATAATTAAAACAAACAGATCACAACAGTCAAATTCATTTCAGCTACAAAGTTTGTAGCTGCTGCCATTAACAATTACATTTGCTACAAGTATGTGGGAGTAGCTTACATTGCTGAGTGTATAATATAATTTCTTTTCTCTTGCAGACAGACTTTTGTAGTTAAATAAATCTAATAGAGCAATAAGGTTCTCAAATAGCTGTACAAGTTCACCACTATGCTTAACAGAGGTTATTTTCCCCAGATTATTTAAATATAAAATGTACACATCTGATGCTGTGTGTTTTTGAAAGGTAAAGCATCAGTATTTATTTTTACAATACTGCTACTAAAGGCTAAAGGTGAAAGAGGTGAATATTAAACATTCGCTGTGTTTTCTCTGCAAGAAATTCCACCTCAAAAAACTTGTACATGCAACTTCTACAGCAGTMAATTTTTCAGAAATCTTCTTCCCAATCCTTGTGGAAAGGTGTTTGCCAAATTTCTGTCTATTATTTTCAACAAAGGATGCACATAAAAACTGGCGAAGTGCTTGCAAGGCTGCAAGAAGGTTGAGACATGCRTGGAACAAAGAAGGATCACACTGCATGCTGTGGTCTCCCAGGAGGATAAATAGAAATATTTATTGTTCTTGTCATCTCACTAATGATTTTAGGGGCATTTGTAATGATTCTGACTGCAGATTAGCCTCATCAGTACCAAATACTCATTAAGTGATAAAACAGAATTCCTGTACTAGAATACCTGCTTCAAAGAAAGGGGATGCAATTTAAACTGAAGAAATACAAGACAGAGATAAACAGAATCAAATGGTATCAAGCACAAAGCTTAAACGTTACTGCCATCTAATTACATGAGTAGTGATTTGTAATAGCGAGAAGCATGAACTGTTCCAGGGGGAAGAAATAAGCAAGACATTAAAGAAAATGCTAGGGTAAAACAACAGCAAAGGTGGCATGTCAGCAGCGATTTAAGTGAAAGAAATGGCGAGTTTGCACACTGGAAGAAGCATGACCCAAATTCCCCATGCAAGGATGGGAAGGGAGGATACAGCAATGAAACAAGAGGGGTGGGAAGGGCAAAAAAACCACAACAGGATTCAAGAGATGAGGGTACAGCAGAAACAAAACTTCTGTCAGGTCTTTTGAACTGGATGTCGAATGAGTGAGAGAAAAAAAAGACTTATAAGAGGAAAGAAACAATGATTCAGCTGAGGAAAAAGAAATTATTTTAGCTGATGAGTATTATATAAGCTGCATAGGGTAAGCTGCATGCCAGGGAATGCACACAAAAAGAGGTTGAGGTAGGCCATGAGATCAAAATGATGAGTGACACAGAAGAAAAATAGGTACGTTTAGAAGATTATAGAAGCAAAAAAGACAAAATTGAATGAGGACCCAAATATTAGGAAGTGAGGAGTGAAAAGTAGTTCCATGGTTGAAAATCTGGAAAGATGGAAGATGTGTCAAAGGTGATGAAAGAAATGGCATGGGGAACGGGTTTGGAGGAAAGACAAGAAYTTTTCTTCTTTCTGGTTAGTTAAACTGGGTGCAAAGGGAAGGGGGGCAGAGAACCCTGCACAAAGGRAGATCCTGAATTTGAAGAATTAGATATCAAAATTGCTGCATAGGCATTAAGCAGAACACCAAGGTGGCAGTGAGCTGACCCAGGAGAACAGTACATATGAAAGCATGAGAAGATTAAGGAGGAGAACTCAGACATCTGTGAGTCCACATCAGCCAGCAAGAGATGCTCAGTTTCTAAACCTGCACCATGGCACCAAGCCAGTAAGCTTCAGCTGCTGCATCAGCAAGACTGACAACATCTGAGGAAGATTTTGAGTTAGCAATTTTATTGAGGTCTGCACTTGACACAAATCCAACAAATACATGTTGAGCTACAAACTTTCCATATGTTAAAACTACTGATTCCCCCAAAAGCTGTGCATATCTCATGGAGGCCTGAAACAATATCTTCTGAGRCAATTTAGTGCTGGCACCTAGAGCAACTTAGCTAAGGGCAACCTTCCAAAAGTTCTCTCTCTCCAGTAAAGAGAAGTGTTTGAACTGATCGTGATCTGACAAGGGATGTACTTTAAAACAGAGCAGAAGCTTCACAAAGAAGCAACATCTCTGTGCCATCTGCCCTGAAATTACTTACACAGAAATCTCTGTATTTCTGGTCCACAAACTTCAGAATGCAGTGCTGGTTTTATTTAAGAGAGAAAAAAATCTATGTAATGTAGATGAAGCAAGGATTTGTTTTAATCAGCTTGGACATTTACATGATTCATAAGAATAACTGGAATAAATAGAATCAAAATTAGAAAAAAATGGGAGAKATATTAAGCCTCACACTTCCAGACTCAATCCATGTTGTGACTAAAGAGCAGCAGAATTTTCCATGCCTTCCTACTGTTGCTAGTCAATATTAGAGAGAAAATATTGGGATACATTGCACTGTGGGTACCATGACAGGCTCCTGTGCTCTTACCTGTGCCTGATGCAGGTGCAGGTACTCAAATGGGCTGTTCAAGAGAGGTCTAAAATAGAGACCCTTAGGTTGTCCACTGACAGTGGTTCATTTTCCTCTCTTCTCATTGCTTTTTTTAAAACGAGAGTTTTTCTAGAAAAGGTCAGCCTGGCCTTTAAACAAACTGTCAAAATACTGTGCATGAGGACACAAATTAACAGACGGGAGAAGGCTCAGTCAGACTGTGACAGCAAAGTATGAATGAATGAGAAAGAAAGAAGTTTCTCGTTTTTTGAAAAAAAGCTACAAGTGTGTAGGAGGTTAACAAAGCCATGGTGCTTCCTCCAGAGATGATGCACAAGGTAGATTCAGGGTAAATATAGCCAAGATGAGGAGAGAACCAAAAAATATACAGTGCATCAGATGGGCAGACAAATAATGTGGAGGGAAGTAAAAAGTCTGCCAAGTATGAAACTGAGTATAGAGCTGAGCTGGCAGGTAATACAATCAAGAAATTCTCCCTGCTCTCTGTCTAACAACCTGGTTTATTAAAGTTTTATAAATGTTTGAAATTTGGCTTAACATTTGTGAGGAGATATCTTCATAACTATGCTAGCAATCTGATTCCCTACCTTCTCTTTCTTTGAATTCTTCCACCCTGAGTGGTTGCACCACTTACTCTTGACTGGTAGTGGGGGTGTGGGGGGTTTACTGTGGGATTTTCATCTTAAAAGCAGCTGAGAAATGGATCAGTCCTGTCTGAAGGTAAAAATTGATTTTTCAGACTGTTGCTAACATAACAGATCTTTCTTCAGAAAACAAACAAAAGGACCATTTTCCCCACATTCTGTAATTTTTTTTCACTATAATTTATGTARCAAATCTCAGAATTGTCCCTTGGTAATCTAAATTAAGCTGAATAAGTTTTTCCCTTCATCTATGGGTTTGACTTACTACACAGAAGGTAGAGTTAGTCTGCTGGCCCTTGGCATTGAAAATGCAAATTGAATCCTGGCCTTGGCCTTGACAAGAATGTTTGGATTTGGTATAAAAGAGACTTAGTCACGGTACATTTCCAGCTCCTGATTATGCCAAAGCAGGAGGGCTGAGTGAATGCCAAGAAACAGCGGTTGCCACTCCCCCCCTGAGGGAAGGAAAAATGGATAGCCTACTGCTGGCCCACACGCACTCTCTGTATTTCGCTCTTGTGAACTCCCTGAAGAGACGCTACAAAATAAGGAGATACATGGAATTTCAAGTCATGTGTTTATTTTTTTTTCTGGTGTCTATTCAGAGGAGACTTGCAGAGCGAAAGTTCTCCACTACTGACTCAACAAACACTACACTTCACCAAGAGGTACCAAATGGCTTCCAGTGTTTTTCAAAAACAATATTTCAGATAAACCCATTTATGGGTCTTTCTGCATTTTTGCACAGATATGGTAGTCCTTTGCACACTGTAATATGAACTATATTGATTTAGGTGCAGGACCGCTCAGTTCTTACAGAAAACTCAGGTTGCTCTGACTCTTTGTAAGGACTTCAGCCTCAAAAATACAATGAGCATGCAGCTGTRTCCTAAAAAGTTTCTCCTGCATACTTTCTGGTTTATAAGGCAGTAATGGGTGAGCCTTTGTACATCCTCAGGTGAACAGGCTAATAGTGACACTAACYATCCTTATATAAATAAAAATCTAGAAAATCCATTAAAAAAACCCCAATCTCAGCTCAATCAAACAAATATAAATAAGTGCATCTCTTCTCTGTTATTTTTACATTCTGGTTCACAAAAAATACATTCTAAAGCATGACTATTAAATTTATACAATCACAAATAACATAGTTTTAAAAATCTCTGCTCTATCTTAGCTTCCAGTGGACAAAAGTCATAAGACAAATGAGTATCACTTGTTCTCCTGTATGCTGTAACTGTATCTGAATAAATTCAATGTCAAATAAGGGAAGGGAATAGGAATTGCATATTGCAACCTTCTCTTTTCAATTAGTTAAGATTCATAGGAAATGTCTAGCTCAATTGTATTTAATGTTTGAAGGGGTTATATGGTAGAGAAACAACACCACTGAAAAGAATGGGAACTTAGGACTTGTTCCTAAGTTCCTAAGCAGGAGGAGKGGGAAAACAAAATACTACCCAGATTCTTGTGGACACGTCTTGTCTCAAAGTGAGAATTTCTTGCTTGCTGGCCAGTCCTGACCTTCCTCTCTATATATGTTATGTACCATAAAATCAGTAAAATAAGGGAGTTAAGGTGGTGAAATTTTCTTCCAGGAGATGGGGGAATGTTGTTAGGTTTGGGTTTGGTTTGTTGCTTTGGTTTTTTCTTTTGCATGTTAACACCTGTAAAGATTACTTCATGGGGATATTAATTTTTATTAATAACTTTGGGAGTTGTACTCCATTTTAAAGAGTAAGTTCACCTCAGTTCAGCAAAAGGTGCCTTGTCTTCATTAAATGTTGCAGCTGAATAAGGACTAAAAGCCATGTTGAAACCAAAAATAGAGAACTATGCAGGAGAGACTTCCCCAAAGCTGACTTTGTTCACTAGTATGTGAATAACCTCTTTTGCAGCCTTCACATCATTGAAGGCTGGGCATTCCCTTTCCTTATCCACAAAGCCTTCCTTTTGAAGGGAAGGGCATTCACCAACCAGATGGGGAGGCATTGCCTCCTTTAAGTAATMCTGAGATTACTGACAGAAGGAGGCAGATTTTTGTCCTCCAAATGGACTTTTTCCTCAGTAAAGCTGACTTCAAATTCCTGATTGGCTTTCAGGAGTATTTTATGTGAAGGACAGCTATATGCCCCTTCCAAATTATTTAGGAAGGACTTTCTCTGAAGGGACCACTAATAGACTGAGGCTTGCTGCTCAACCTGAGGAAWGTTACTTTCAATTTTTTATACAGATGACAGAGTACATTTTCATATCCACTCTTTTCTCAGTGTGTTTACTTAGTGATCCAGCATAATTCTGCATTAACATTTGAAAACTCAAATGATTTGAGTTTTGAGTGACAATGATTAATCTAATAGCACCACACTGGAATGCGCTGGAGTATTCTGGATATTACCATTCCAGTAACTGAGGCCCATTTGGTTTTAAATTCCCATCCCTGAAAATATTTTTCCCAGGGTTGTTTAACATCGCAAGAAATCCTCAGATGTTCTGTTGCCTTCTCAGCTCACTGTTTCTGGAAAAGCTAGGTATTTTTGAAGGTGTTTGTGATTGTTTTTTTCTTACTTTTAAGTTTTTGAGTCTGTCTGTTTTATAGCTGAATTTGGATTCCTTGGGATTTAACAGCTGAAGATATTTATGTTTGAAAAAGTGTATTTTTTATAAAACATATGGATTTGTGAAGATAAAACAGCACAGCAACTGGCAAAATCAGAATTGAATAGAGTGTTAAATTAAGGGATTTTGAAGTGTCATGCTGACAAACTTTGATGCAACAGGCCAAATTCCAGTTTTAGTTGTGGGAACTGARTTAATGTGGGAACTCCCTGCCCCTCTCCATCTACAACAGAATTTGCCTTCTTATGGCAATAAAAATGGGGGTTCTGGTCTTCATTAGGTACATCTTTGTCACATGAGGGGACCTTGAAATTGCAGCTTTAATTTTTCTTATTCTCCTCTCTTTTTTTCTAGCCTTTTCTAGACTTCTTGGGTGTAGCTCTTCTCTGAGTTAGTCACCCTCAATTCCCTTCCCACCTAACGGAAAGAAATGGATATTTCAAGGATGTGATTCATCAAGGACCTTTAAAAAGTCTGACTGAGGTTTAGATGAATCAGGACTGAACTTAGCTGACCAGGACATTGTTGACTGTGGTGGGAATATGGAATTGCGAGTTGTGATGGAAGTGTCCAAATTCTAGACATCACCATTTGACCCACTGAAATCCAGCCTTTGTATTTTTCTTCACAGGGGATTGAATGCTAATATTAAAGAGATGTTCCTCTGGCACTCTATGGAGTTTACTGAGGGTCTAATGACTTCTGAGTTTTCTGTGATTCAGGCTACCTGTCAGCTCAAGAACTGCATATGAATTTGCCTGAAATTTGCAGTTGGAAATAAGTTTTCAGCCTATCTGAGAAGGTGAGACATTTACACTTTCTTTCTTTCTTTCTTTCTTTCTTTCTTTCTTT
>QVAJ01000073.1:297079-310771 GCA_003546035.1 Mixornis gularis
TTGCAAACTCCACAAATTCAGTCAGCAGAGTGCAGCAGGTGTGTCACATTTTAGGCTTTCCAGCAGCTTTTTTTTTTCTTTAGTTTCTTCATCTGTTCTTCCCCCCATCAAGTTCACACAGATCTCCATCTCCTGTTTTCTTTGAAGAAAATTCCCAYACTCTTGTTTCTTCCTGACCATGCCCATTAGGGACACACAACTGGTTAAGTGGTCTGACATTAACAGCTTGGAAATCCTTAGCCACAAACCCACATCCCTGCTACAGACTCTTAGTGGCATCTGAGCCTCCTCAATTGGAGGAAGTCAAATCCAAAGCTTTTATATTTCTCCTCCACTGTTTTCTCATCCTCCTGTATCTCCTCAGCTCTCTGTTCCTTGCTGTTTCGTAAAACTGACAGTATTTTTTTTATCTGCCTTCAATGGCTTTCACCAGCCAGTACTCCAGTTCTCTGGCATCCYGTAGTTAGTACAGGTGACGAGAACACTGTGTGGCATGGTCTATGACCCTTCTACAGCTCTTCCTGACCATGGCTTAATCCTAGTGCACTTTTCCTGGAGCAGACTCATCTGTCTGTGTCTGGGATGTCACAAGCTGGTTGACACATGGGGGATTATCTGACTTCCCACTGCTCCCATCTGAGCTGAATTCCCTGTTGCTTTTGCTTCTAATAGTTGGATGACTTCTGAATGCCCCATTCAGTATCAGAACCATAAGTTTATGATCTTAAACTTGAAGTCTGGAKAGTGAGCCACACAAACTTCTTGATTCTTGATGTCTGATACTGCTTTTCCTGCAAACACTATTTCCAGAGTGCATCACACTGTTTTCTGAAGAAACAGAAACAAAAAGGAGGCTTTGGAGACTGCACACACACTGGATCACCATTTCCACAAAGCAAACAATCTCAGATTACCCCACACTAATAAATATATGAATGATTATAATCAGCTAGAGAATTTTGTGGATACTCAAAACATGCACATGCAAGCCACTACAAATCAACTTCCACCACTAAAGGAAAACAGTCTTCCAGTCAAATACTCCATGGGGAAATGTTCTTCTCATGCATGGCATGTTTGCAGTGCTGATGTTTTGATATAGAACAACATGCAATTATCTTGGAAAAAAAAWTTCACATCTTAGCATTATCTTTTTCTTGATTGACACCAAAGTCTAGGTAGATGATTAGGAGACACAGGAGATGGGATCTTCTGGATCTAGCYTTTTTTCTTTAAGAGAACATAAACTTAGTTCTGCCTTGTCATGTAGTTTCCTTCAGTCAAGGACATCAGCAGAGAAGATGGTACAACCTAATTCTTCAGTTGAAGTCTTTTTATTACCATACCATCCYAGTTTAATTATTGATGATTCAGAATAGCTCCACTGAAGGTAAGAGCATTAGTCCTGRTTGACACCAGGAGAGAGTACTGAATTTAGCTCCCTCTTTCTGATAGTGAACATTTCACAAGTGGAACAGATTTGTGGTAGGTCCTTCTTGTTTATTTTGTGTGTGTGTCCATATCTGTTTTGGGAGCCTGTGGTAATCTTGCTACAATCTGAAGTCCCAAAATACCACAAGAAGGGGTGTCTTACACTGTCTCCAGTCTAGCCAACAGTAAATAATTCCTAGGAACACCACAAGGAAGTTGATTTATGATTTGGTTTCTCAAACAAAGAGCTCTGGACAAAGTTCATATAAGCAAGTAATCTTATGGATGCTTATCTGGAATAAACTGGTATATCTCTGGGGCTTCATTCGAGGCCAAAATAACCACAAGACAGAAAGCAGAGAAATTGAAAAATGTATCTCATATGAAAGTACTGAAGGGGTTTAGAAATTGGCATGTTTCTCTTCAGATCACCACACATTTCAAAAAACCTAATTAATTTTAGTGTGTTTAATTGTCTGTTCCCCTCCCTCTGGTTTTTAATTTCCCCTTTATACAGCTCATGAGTCAAATTTTTTTTAAAACTGCAAGGTGAACCCTGGGTGCATGGAATGTRTAAACCAACTTTTCAGCAGTAGGATTTATATGCGGGGGAGGATGCAGGATTTGCAAGGTGCAGACAGACGTAGATGATGCCTCCAGAGCTTTAATACCCTGATGATGGTAACTGTAAACCTGAGAATTCAGACAGTGAGAAGGGGCAAAGAATGGCACCAATCTGAACCTTGCAGCATTCCTGAGTTGCAGGTGGAAGAATGACAATTCTCCTCATGTTGTGCCAAGCTGTTTTGTTATCCTCTAATTCTGACTAGGCATAAAAASAAAATTGTTCTTGTTTGTCCGTGCAGCTGAGCTCTGCCTAGTTCTGCCTCATCTAAACCAGGTGCTGTCAACTATTTTTAAACTGATTTAATTTTGTAGCCAAGAACCACCCATTACTTTCCAAGGATAATAATGACTTGTTTGATTCTGAGTAATCTCAGGGCACCTCGGGGCATGAATTAACTGGAGTGAATTTAGTTGTTTTTGGTTATTGTGCTGTAGAGAAAACCATGGGGAGTGGTGGGTGACCTACTTATCTGCTGCAGAGGATGAGGGGCTGAGGGAGCAGCTGGGCTAGAGATGAGGCAAAATGTGATTCTTAAAGACTAACATGGAAATATCATGGCAACTTTTCCTAAAAGCCTGTGCTTTAGGACCTGGTACTGAAAGTGGTAATCAGTATGTCTTTAAATTCTTGTTCCTAAGCCACTGTGTAAGGTGTATTATGATTTATATGTACTTTTCTGTACTAAGTGCATAGTAAAGCAGAGAGAAAATCAGAGAATATTTTTGATTTACTGCAGGATAAGACATGTGGCAATTTGATCAAGTTCCTAGCAACACATTTGGGTGTGCTCATCCCAGGGATGCCTTTATAATTAAAGTGAAGCTTTGGATGCTCACATCCAGCCAGCAGACTGGATCATATGCCAGTTACCCATATTATTCTTCCACCTGAAACCACAGCACCTAAGGCTTAATATCTTACTAGACAAAACAGGAAAAATTAATCCCGGTTTTGAAAGAAGGTATTGGAAAATAGTTTCTCAGAAATTACCTCATTTGTTCAAGAATTTAAAAACAGTCTATGCAGTGTGCTGTACAGGGAGTAAAGAGSGGTAAGTAGAAAGGCTTTACTTCCATTCATTCGATATGATCTATATAATTCTCTTAGGATTGTGCTTCCTGTGATTAATCCCATCATTCAGTATGAATGACTTAAAATTCTTTCAGCTGTATGATGTAATCATGCACTTCTTAGTACAAAAAAACCCCTAAAGGTCATTTGATTGTGTTACAAACAATAAGATGACAATAAATATAATTATAAAATTGAAAATTTAAAAARGTCGGGGGAAAAATTTTAGTTCAGTGTCCTTCAATATTTTTATTATTATATAATTTTTATAATATCATCATTATAATATAATTTTTATTTTTGTGACTGCACAGCCTTTTTTCCATCCAATGCAAAGAACAGGCAGTTCTTATTTACTTAGCAGTTATTTCAGTGGTGGTTTCTTTTGCCACTGTGTCTATTATTTATGTTCTCTTAGGCTTTTCTATGTGCTCAAAACTCTGAAATATGCAATTACTTTAGAAATACTGTTTAGGGAGTCTTCAGAACTTCCCTGAGGCGTGGTATATATTGCCCCTCTTTCATATGCAAGGATATGAAACTTGCACAGAGTAAGGTTAGAGGTACTTGCTAATTTCAGATGGCTATTTTGAGTTATCTTGGACCTAAATTTTTAACAATATAATACATCCTTCCCTTGGTACTTGAGAGTTCCAACTGATGCACACTGTAATTGAGAATGCACAGCCTTTTTCCTTCAGGTACAACTCTTTAAAAGTAGGTGTACTTGTATACAGCCCCCAACAGACAACCAACATTTATTATTTTGATTTAAGAGATTGTATTGGATACTCTCAGCTGAGGCAAGGAAAAGAACAGGTCCCTACAACATCAGCTGCCCTAACCGGATCCGTCTTAGTGACAGCCAACTTGCAATTCTGAGAAGAAGGGTGATTCCAAAATGCTTTTCTTTCATTATGTGGCTATGGTGCACTGCTGGTGGAATTCCTTCTTGAGCCCCAGTTTATTTTGTTTTTTAAAAACTTAAAAATAATCAGATCAAAAAAGTTTTTCTATCATTGTACTGAATTCCAAATTAATTCTGAACTGAAGAGGAAAACTTCAGAATTAATTTTCASAGCATTTTCGCTCTTAAAGCCATTGACAAAAAATGCCGACAAAACTGTCAGCAAGGAGTAAGAGCAGTAACAAGTGGTTTGCTACTAGGTATTGTGAGCGTTTGGGATGTAGGGAAATAGTAAGACTTGAGGAGGACTTATGATCTCCTGTTCATCAGTGTTCAAGCTTTTGCCCAGACCTTATTTGTAATGGTTTAACTCCATCAGGTATCTAAACACCAAACAGCCTCTCACTCACAGCCCCATCCCCTCCAGTGGGGCGATGTAGAGAATCAGCAGTGTRGAAGTATAAAAACTCATTGGTTAAGACAAAGAAAATTTAATAATTAAAAAAAAAGAAAAAGGATGAAAAAGCCAACAAGGAGAAGGGGGGAAAAAATTAAAAGTAAACCCAAGAAAAATTATTAAAAAGAATAATATCCCACCAGAAACCAAGCAATGTCCATACAGTCCATGAGTACTAGCAGCCACTGCCAACATCCACCCCAAGCTTTATATATTGAGCATGATGCTTTTGGTCTGTGTCCCCTCCCAACTCCTTGTGCACCCCCAACTCACGCGCTGATGGGGTRGGTGAGGAACAGAAATGGCCTTGATGCTGTGCAAGCCCTGCTYAGTAATAATCAACATATTCCTGTGTTATCAACACTCTTTCCAGCACAAATCCAAACCGTAGTCCCATACTAGGTACTATGAAGGAAATTCACTCTCTCTCAACCAGAACTAGCACACCTTCCTTCTATTCTGTCCCTTTCCTACTGTAGTTCTTACTGCCAGCTATATTTGACCCTGCAATCCACCTTTCCATCTTCAAACAAAGCATTTTCCAGTTCTCTGATGCATATGACATTGCTGATGACTGTGACATTCCCTGCTGGTTCCTGGATACCACTGTCCCAAAACACCTGGAAGTAATGGTCTTAACATCATATTTTCATTTAAAATAATTAAAAAATCTTAGGAAAAATTCTTTCTTTTCATCAAGTCTGAACTGAATGACTTGGAAGAGAGCATCTGGCAGAGAACAAGAAATGATGAATGAGACAGATACAGGGACATATGAAGGTGTTACATTCATATATCACTGGGATTTATTTCTATTTTTCCTTTCAGCTTTGACTGCCACTTTAAATTTTAAGGATGTTTCACAGCAGTGAATAGACACAGTGCAGCATTTCTTTTCTCTGTTTGGTGGACAAAAGTCTACTAATAGTAGTATTCTCAGGGTCAGAGGGAGTTATCTGATCATGAAAACTACCTAGAGTGAAAGACCCAAGCAATAGTGTACAACAGTAGAAAAGAAAGGCAGAACTAGGGAATCACAATGTGGCCTCCTATTTCTGTATCATATATTCATGTGAATCTGATGCCATGCACAGCACTCAGCACGGTGGTGAGAGGCTTTATCTCAAATTTTCTGCCTYACCTGGGAAACTGACTTGGCGGTAGGAAGACCAGGAAGGGATTAGTAAATCCAGTCTTTTGGTCCCTCCTTTGTTAGAAACATCTGTGACTCCTGGAAACTTTAATGTGTTCCAAGTCATTCCTACCTTTCCTGCCCATGAATGACTTGCTGTATGTCCCTCACTCATATGGATATGTTTCAGAATTAATGTTATTAAAGATTAGAAAAGATTAGGCTGATACTGCAGCCATACAACTCTCGCAAAACAGGCAGGGTTTTGGATTATGGGATTTCTCAAGGTTCCTTCCAACTCTACATCCACATGATTTCAATGTTTGCAATACTCATATTACATAGTGGTGAAAATCTGATAGTAGATATCTGATAGTATACCTTTAACATGTAGAGACATACAAAAAGCTAGCTTTTGGTTTCAGTGGGAGGTGAGACTGGATTTAACTTACTTTTCCAGATGAAATAGTAAGTTCACTTCCTCCTTTATTTATCTTCCAGAACTTGGATTTGAGGGTGTATATTTCCTGGGGCACAAATAACATAATGACTGAAGTGAGAGGTTCTGGGATTCTCTTTGTAGACTATTATATCATATGTAGCCATAGCTGGAGTTTCAGTCACTATAAGAAAAAAATAACAGAAGTCTTAACTCAGGTCTTGAGAGGTACTTAAAATATTTTCAGGTCAATTATATGTTTTGTCATTGCATATTTAATGAAGTTTTTTGATAACTTCATCTGGAGGGGTTATGGCTTGATAAATGAGTGGAATAAAGATACAGAGAATTTCAGGCCAAATTTGGCAGCTGTTTAATAACTGCAGGAATGATTGGAGACTGCTTYCTATGAAAACATATTCTATGTGAGATATAAATGGATGAAGCAGAAAGAACAACAGAATCTGGGGTTTTTCAGTTCTTGGCACTGWAGGTGAATTAGATAGAGTAAGAGATTTCTGAACACCTTATCTGAACTCTGAGAAACTTGCCCAATTTCTGAGTATTTTGAAAACATTTTTTCTCAGATTCTTAATTTTTCATGACTTATTATATCAGTACAATAAACAGGAAATGATTGATAATTGTAATAATGATCATAATAATCTTACAAGGAAAAAGAACAAAACTTACACTTACATTAAGATATGGGACAAATAAAAAAAAAGTAACCGTGAGAGTCAGATGGATATTAGATCTTGCTCATTATTTTGCTTCAGTATCTGATTTTCCCTGTGTAAATATGAACTCATTACCTTACCCTCAGAGAAAGATTTTATTGTTAGCATACCTGGAAGCAATYCTTATCTTTGATGTACTAAGTTTCAGCATCAATACCAGTACAGCCACATGCTGGTCATTCTACCTAACAAACAGAAGTTTTCTCTTTTCAAGATCTGTAGCAATTGGGAAAACACAAAGGCATGCAACATAGCATAGGAATAAAGTGTGGGGCTTTTATAAAGTAATTGACCTGGCTAAGCTGGAATAAGTATATTGTGTGGCACTACACTCACTGAAATTTAGCTTCAAAAGAATTGAAAAGCCAGATGTGGCCATAGCAAGTACACTTTAAAAAAAAATAATATATATATATATATATACACATATATATATTCCACCCCTCAGGGCATAATGAGCCCTGAACCACGTTGAAGTCAAATGTCTCAAGCAGGTACTTGATTCTAGATTGGAACCAGAAAAGGGATACCATAGACAGTGATGCTACAGTGTCCCCTGAAGTCATAACAGACGTATGATATATAAAGCAATAATGACCTAAATGTGTTCTGAGGAAGACTAATAGCTAAAGGACAGCATGAAATTTCAATCAGTCTGAAAGATCAATTATTAAACCTAGATTCTACTGTAAAAAAATTTTTATACTGAATGAAAGCATCTTTTAAGTCTTTAAATCTCTACTGCACAGCATAATTGTTGCTTAAGGATCCCACAGACCCTCAGAACAAGGGTATGTTTTTTGAAAGGTGGACRGACCAGTCTGTAATAGTAGTGCAGAGAGCAGCAAATAGTGTGAGAGKTAGTGATCTGTTCTCAGAACAATATTTCTAGAACATGGGCCTAATTTGTAGTGYAGTGCAGGAAATCTGCTCTGTCCTGGCTTTTCAGCATAGCGAAATTAACATCTTTGTATTTTCTAAGGAAGCAGAGAAAAAAAGTGAAAATACCATACACAGCTATACTGTCAATTTCAACAAAAAACCCCAAAACATAGAATGGGAAGTGAATATTATTTCTTTCTCATTGCTTTCATCACAGACCATATCTATGACACAGGAAAATTTGGAGAAAGGACCAGTCTCCACTCATACAGATCAGCTCAGAGTGAAATACACTGCCAGGAGTGCATGTGAATATTATAATGGAGAAACCTGAAAGTGTACCATGTCTAGTATAAACACTTTGAGAATAAGAAAGGACAAGACAGCATATTTTATGAGACATCAGCTTCTTCTACTTCATTTGATATTCTAGTATCTTACGTAGTGAAGAGAATAAAGCAATATACAGCTCTACAAAAGCACAGCCCTCATGTTGGATCATCTTATTCGTCCAGGATGAAATTTCTAAACTACATTCACCCTTTCTATATGCTCTTGAATCCCTCCTTTCTTCGTCAGTTATGCCTAGTTTATGACAGAAAAACAGAACACAGGAGACATTTTGTTGGTGGTGGGGTTTKTGGTCGGTCAATTTTTTTTAAATTCTTTTTTTTTAATTGCTGCATTGGACAATATTCATAGTTGCCATTGACTTTATCTTAGACTGCACACTGAAATTTGCACAACTCAAGTGAAGTAAAAGACTCTCAGCAGAGAGATCCTGATGGATCCTGGGAAAGCTCACCATAAAGAAAACAGGTCAGGTCAGATTCAGGGTTGAACAGACTGAGTGTCTACAAACCACTTTTGGGCTTTCAGTTGCAAAGCCCCAGTTCACTGGCAAAGGAGTTTATCCTGAGATGATGTTGAGAAATTCTTCAGTGAAGGACTTCTGGGAAACTTTTTGATATAATGTGACYTCTTACATACTTTAGGAAAGTAATCTACCCGCTTTTCATTTTTACTGTGTTTAGGGGTATAGGGTTATGTATAACTTGTTTGTACATAAACATCATTATGATTTTTCCTAAACCTGTAAGATCCTGAACTTCGGCTAACCACTTGGCTTTGGATGCAAAAAATCCCATCACAGGTAATAACAATGGACCACATGAAAACTAATACTAACAGAGGTAGTTAATTGGAATGTGGTAAATTGGGCTCCAACTGCACCACAGAAAAGRGGATTTTCTGCACCTGAATAACCACAGATGAGATAATATACCTGCAAGGCCTCCTTGATGACTGTGTARACTGAAAATATAACACTTCTTCAAATATGCTGATAGGTCACAATACAGATAAAGGGAGACAACTAAGCGTGCCCAYACTATTAATTTACATTTGGAGGGCAAGGAATTACGCAGGCAGACAGACAGACTTTTGTGGACAGACTGTGGAAATGGCTAGGGCGCAGACGGTCAATTAGGGCATGTGTGTCATTTTAAGGACGTGGCTARAATATAACACCCATGCAGCAAGCAGGCTCATAAAACTCTGTGCAGTGTGGTGGCAAGAGACACTCTGAAAYTTCTAAAGCTGAAGTTGAAACAACAGCCAGCATATTGGTCCTGCTCCTGTAAGTCTCAGCTGAAGAGACTCGCTGTGACATTTTTTAACAGCCTGAGCCCCGAAGCAGGGTCTGTTTAGTCCAGTTATTCYGAAAAACAAAATTGTCCCCCCATTGTTCTGCTGCTTCTATTATAACTTTGGCCAAACACAAAAAGGGCAAGAGTTTTGGGGCTTGTGCTTTCTTTTGTTGTGTAATGCTTGTTTAAAACAAAAATAGTAGGTTTTATCTTTTCCCACCATCTATTTTCCCATTTGGGTTGGTTTGAGTTTTATAGGGTGATTGCACTGGTGCTTGTTCATTTAAACTTGTTCACATCTCTAATTTTCCATCAGACTTTGGAGACATCAGTCTTGTGGCCTCAAGCTGAATCTATGCATTCATGGTAGCTGACCAGACAAAATGGGTAATCGTAATTCACAGACCTTGTTTGTGTATGCAATTACTCATTTTGTACACATAGATTTGTCCTGGCTCAGCTCCAATACCAGTGCTAGAAATTCCAATTTTTGTAAAATTTTTATAATTACAATATTATTTWAAAATAACAGACATRGGTTAATAATTTAWTTTATTGATGTACTTTGAGTAGCTTATTTGGGTTTTTCTGTATCTTGTTTTCTTGTCACCTGTGTCCAAAACACAGTTACATAGTCATAAAAACTTTGTATCTTTTCTTAGTGGTGTTCAATAGGCCTGATCTATAAGAACACCGTAAAATGAACAAAATGCTCTGGTGACAAAAGACACAGTAGATATAGGCATTTTGTGCACATATAAACAGCCCTATGACCAATAATCAGAGGAAAGCAATTTCCTAACAGGTTGATTCCCCCTAGAAAATGATAGTTCCTCGACTCAAACATCCCGTTCTAGAGATTGTGTCATTTTACCCTCTGGATTCATCTGAAAAGTAGAAGCCAGAGTTAAGCCACCGTTCCCCACCAGGCAACTCTGTGGTATCTGGAGTTTCTGTTAAAGTCCTGTATTCCTGACTGACCTGTAAAGACTCCATAAACAAAAGCATTGCTGTAAATGCATAGCTCCAGTATGTACTTGTTCTCAGTCTTGGTGCCTTAATTGCTGCCTTATGTCTAATCATTTTACAGTGAGCTGTAAACAGGAACTRCTCATTTCTCAAATGCCTGCAAAGTGTGATGAATGGCCTGGACCTTCAGGTCCCAATTAAAGACCTCTGAGACATGAACACAAGAAATGCTTGARTGTAAAGATCCAGTTGCTCATTATTAGTGCTTCGCTTTTGCTTGACAAGTGCAGGAGTGGTCCTAATGCTCAATCATACACGTGCCACTGATTACTGCAATGCTGAATTTCACACAGGGCAAAATAGCCATTTAATGTTATTGTTCTCTTAAAGTAGACAAGSTCTCTCTCAGAAGGCTGGAAACACCAAAATAAAAGGGAAAAGCATAARTGTCCCAAATAATTCCCAATTTTGATATGACTTTGCAACCAGGTTTTYCACAAAATGAAATAACGCCCTCCACTGTTCGCTTTCTCATTTTCCCTTGGAGAAAAGGGATTTCCATGAAACAGCAGTGGCTTTCATTTCACTTCTGTAATTCAAGCCTTCTTGCAGTGTTTAGGGTAATGTAATCACATACATTCTGTAGYCCAGGTATCAGACACGCAATATGTCTCCTGTTTTGTCCCTTAAAGCCCAGAGCTCTCTCCAAAGACACACACTATTCATCACATCTTCCTGAAGCTGAGACAGAGTCACTAACAGAAGGGCAAGTACACCATGGCTTGATCAGGGCTGTTTGTTTGCATATGCATCTCCCTGAATTCTCTCAGGGGAAGTGTTCCTGGCAGGAAACACTTCACTGTCACTTTTTTTTTGCAGTAGAGCCATGTTTTTACACTGCACTGCATATTTTCTTATTACTTTGCATATTAATTACATTTATCTTCTAGTGCTGGCTATGTCAGCYGAGTAACAAAGCAAGCATCTGTCAGAACATAAGTGCATTAAGGTACCTATTGGTAAGTCATAAATGACTATGAGCAGGGTGTCCCATTGCTACTGTGAGATACAGATTGATATTTTGTTGCTTGAGCCATCTGGTGACCATTTTCAAGATTAACCCCTTGATGGGAATTCTGACTGACTAATTCTGAAACTGATTTATCTTCTCTTTTATTAAACCAGCTGTGTGGTATCCCAGTGGATCTGTAAATAACCTGAGTGTGTCCAGATTTTTATTTTCTAACCTGTCAATATGAGATTTTCTTGGCCATAACTTTTTCTCAGCCATGAGATACTGTAAAAACAAAGAGGTTAAGGGATAAAAAAGCCTTCAGATGYCTGAAAATATTTCAGGAGTTGTCAGTCTGTCCTGTGCCATGCCACAGAGATCCCAACAAGTTATCATGGCTTCTGGTTTGCCTGAAACCTGGCTGAAGTGAGCTGYTGCCCAATGGAGCCCACCCTCAAGGTCACTCTGCCCAGCACCCACTGCCTTTGTGCTCACTGAAGGCTTGTAGGGCCATACCCTGTTAGCATGTGATATCCTCACTTTTAARCAGTCAAACTGTCAGGATTGAAAATGAGTAACTTTCAGACAAATTCGTGGAAGGCTCTGCTGCGTAGCTTCCCAAAGGTCTCCACCTATGYTTTGTCCATTTGAATGAGCATTGCTGTCCCACCACAGACACCTACTGCCTCACCAGAGTTCCCTATCTCTCTTTTTCACTCCCTGGTCTCATCCTTTCAGGTTATCCCTGTTATGCTTTGCTTTAAGCTGATGCCACCCACTCCTATTGTTGACATCTGCTGCCGTCCTGTCTGCAGGCTGCTGCGGGCCATCCTGTTGTGCTCCTTCCATAACTGGTGGCCCCAGCCCCTCGGGTGGGGGTCCAGGAAGCAGAAAGCAAACAAACAGGGCAACATCAAAGCAGCCCTCCACAGTCTGCCCCCACCCCCAATTTCCCCTTCCATCTGCTGACAATGAAAGGAGCTTCCTCCAAGGAAAGCAAGGGCTTCTGAGCTTTACCCCCCATGGCTGAGTAGCTGCACTCTCTGAGCCCCTCTTTTGTCTCCCCTCCTTTCCTCYCAAGGAAAACTGAAGGAATAGGAAGGCTAAGGCATTTTGTTGGAAAAGCAGGGCCAAGCCTAGGACAACCCTAGGACACTCTACCAAAAATCATGGCACTAAAAATTGTTGTTCAGATGCTAATTGTGGCAATACACCAAAAATACAGTCTTATGAAAGGTGACAGCCCGGCAGGACAACAGCTCCAAGAGGCCCCTGCCTCAACTCGTAGTCTGGTCTGGCTGAGAGGTAGGAAACATGTTCTGTCCTAGGCTTGGGAATTCAACACACCAGCAACATTTCCAGCCACTGTGCAAACCAACACAGAGTATCTTACAGCTCATGTTGAAGCTTATAAAGTTTCCAGGATCCAAAGCCSTTGGAGGCAGGAAAGTGGCATGCTGGAAATGGCCCCTCAAATGCTCACATTCCTGAGCTGTGTGTGGGGATATTTCTGGGCACCACTAGTCTTCCCAGGCCACAGCTGTGGTAGGGATTGTTTTAGCAATCTAACTGTCCTTGTAACTGACTGGAAGTATTTCACAGCTTGTTTCATTTATTAATGTAGAGGTGGCAAATGCTTTCTAGACCCCAGGTCTCTTGTTGCCCTTGGCTTGGCATTCATCCAGGAACAGACTAAACAAAGCATCCAGTCATAACAGATGTTCTTGTATTTGCTAATTGCTTTTTAATGGAGTAGTCTTGTTTYACGTAAGAATATTATGTGTAATCATATTATTGTATGAGTACACCTTCAGATATAAAATAATTTGGATTTTAATCTCCCAGCCCCTAGGACAAGTCCTTCTGACTGAGAGATTGTTCCACCTGAAGTAGAGAATGCTTCAGGGAGACCTTGTCGCAGCCTTCCAATGTCTAAAGGGAGCCTACRAGAAAGCTGTAAAGTGACTTTTTACAAGGGCATATAGTGATAGGAGATGGGATAATGGCTTAGTAGGTTTAGATTAAGTATTGGGAAGAAATTCTTTACTGTGAGGATGATAAGGCATTGGAACAGGTTACCCAGAATGGTTGTGGATGTCCCACCTCTGGAAGTGTTCAAGGCCAGGTTGAATGGGACTTTGAACACACTGGTCTAGTGAAATGTGTCCCTGTCCATGGCAGAGTGGTCGTACCTGTTGGAGTCCAGGGCATCCCTTTGGGYACCCTGGGAGTTCAGGGACCTTGGCAGAGATACCTGGGACCTGAGCAAGAGGGTTTGAATCCTGGACAGGGGTGTGGAGCCGGTCCAGGGGTGTTTGAGACCCTGGCACAGAGCCCAGGAGGACACTGTCTTTGACTTTAGTCCCTGGGAAAAG
>QVAJ01000073.1:311346-355237 GCA_003546035.1 Mixornis gularis
GGGCACAGAGAAAATTGTAAGACAAGAAATAATAAAGCAAGAAACCTTGAGAAACAAGACCTTGAAGACTCTGCCTCTTTCTTGTGTCTGGCTTGGGGCCTCTCAGAGGGCAAAAGACTCTCAACCACCTGAATCTYGGATGATTAAACCCGAGAGTACCCAGATGACCTTTAAGGTCCCTTCCAACCCAAACTGTTCTATGATTCTCTGATTCTCCAGGTTAAGTAGGAAAGGTGGAAATTTCACTGCAAGGAAAGAAAATAATGCTCAACGCAATAGAGAGGGTCAAGAGACAAGAAAGCAATAGAATATGACAGGTAAAATCCTTGKGTCCTCCTTCCTGTTGCCTGTATAGTTTCTGCCTTTTGCTTTAAGCAGCTACTACTATAAACACTGACTTATCATATAAAACAGAACAGCCTGACTACACCACAGATACTTTATAGGAAAAGATATAAAATGTGACTGGGTCTTACTGGGATTTTAAWATATTCTCCTTTAAGTGTCTAGTGGGTATGTGCCTCCCTATTTTGTATGGTGAACTTAATGGTGGCTGTTTTGAATCCATTGGGAATTATCAGAATCTGTCTAARTTCTCTAGGAATATAGAATCAGATTTAATTTCTATTGTGCTGCTATATTCCTTATTAGCTGTTCAGATACACAGCATTACAAYCAAGTAGGTCCTCTGTGGATGTAGCCTGCAACACAGAAGTTGAAATTCTGATCTTTTTTAATATTGGAATAGCATCAATTTATTTTCATTTAATGAGATTATAATCTGGCCTCCTGTCTTTTCATGGCCCTAGCATACTGCATATTTCAAATTTCACTCATTAGGCTTAAATAAACATCAATTTAGTAAACTATTTCTACTTTTAAAGAATAGCACTGGTTTGCAACCCAGYTTATGGCTTTAATCTCTATGTACTTGGCACCTCACCAAGCCTAGAAGTCTGTATTAAAGTAAATGTAAAGAAAGAAAAACAAAATTTCAAGAGCAACAAAATGAGAGGACCTATAAAAGAGCTCCTATAAAATATCCTAAGTTTTAGGGGTAGCTTTTCTCTCTCAAATAAATAAATAAATGAATAAACCTACTCCTTCATTCTRCTAGGTTTACATGATATGGCACACTGTATTTTAAGGCAGATTTTCTGGGATCACAAGCAGAAAGTTTGGCTGTTTCTCCTTGGAACAGAAAAATAAAACAGTGTTTAGGTGATAATCTCTGAGATAAAAAGAGAGAGGACTTTTCTCTTCTTAGTTTTCACTGTGAATGTTTTCAGAAATCAGCCTTAGCCAGTGGAATAGCAAGCACCACTTGGGATTTCAAAGCTCAGAGTGTTAATTTCAGACCGATACCAATTTCATTGATATTTTCAGCTGGTGATACTTCTTACAGACAGGCTGGAATCCCACCCAAGACAAAGCATGACCAGCCCGTCTCAGCATGACTGAAGGCCAAGTATATCAGASAGAACAGGAACTTGGGTTTGGACTTCTTATCCCACAGGCTGTACTTCAGCCCCAAGGCTAACACCCATAGGTGAGGGCTACTTTCTAGCTTCCTCATTTTTTAATTCATCTTCACAGCTTTCTAAAAGTTTTGATTTAATCCCATCGCAGAAGGAAAAAAAAAAACAACAGTGTCTCAAAAAATCAATAAATGTTTATTTTTGAAATAGGATCCTTGTACCAGTGCAGCCTCCAGAAATCAGCTTCAAATGTGATACAAGCCTATTAAATGTATGCCAACAAGAATTGTGGCTAGAGGTAAGGCTGGAAGTCAGGCAAAATGGGAATTGCCTACAAATATCCATGAAGGCTACAGAGAATCAGTATTGTTCCCCCTCACATTTTTAAGTCCTTCTTACACTGTWCTATTTGATGAAAACAACAGCAAACAAGCCCCAAATTGTGGACT
Source organism: Mixornis gularis (assembly GCA_003546035.1). NCBI lineage: Eukaryota > Metazoa > Chordata > Aves > Passeriformes > Timaliidae > Mixornis > Mixornis gularis. The sequence goes on from QVAJ01000073.1 coordinate 313,274, forward strand.
TCTCATGGGGAAGAAGAGACACAGGTTATACAGGCATCAGRGGGTCTCTTTAGGATATRTGTCAGTATTGTATCTCTCTATAATTCAATAGAAAAGATAAAAATTACAATACAAATGGACACATACAATCAGCCAGAGCCACACAGCTGACCACAGCCCAAATATATTTTTTCTCCATAGGGTTTTAATTCCCTAAATGTGCAGAGGTAGCTGGGTTCAGYTTAACAATAAATAAGCCCATTCTGCCATCTACTGGCTCTTTGATATCAAGGTAGTGAAAATCTGYTTAATCACAAATATGATAAAATTGAAGCAGAATATGCCTCAAAATATTCACAGAATTGCGTAAGAATTATCAGTAAAAAAAAAACAAGTTACCCAGGATTGTTCTTAGTGTGTCAACATGTTTTGTTTTGCTATAACATTAACAAAATGAAAATTCCACCTTGCTTATATCACGTGTCATGTGACATTTTTATTTAAGGTAAAGCTGGGAAAAGAAAYTGGTTTGATTGTGTTAAGATATTTAGGTCTGAAAAAAAGAGTTGCGGGTTTTTTTTCCCCTCTTACAATTTTATGGTTCAACTACAATATTTCTAACCCCCTTAATAATAAATCTCTCTTCTTTYAATGTTCCCTAGATTTTATCCCTGATTTTTAGTAATTTCTGATTTTTTTTTTTTAGGTTACAAGTTATACTGTATTTTCTTTAACTGTGGTTTCTCTGCAAAACATAAAAACACTTTCTTAGCTGGCTATCAGGAACAATCATGGTCTTAGACTTACTTTTAAATAAAGAGTAATTTTATTATTTCGATTTTTCTGGGTTTTTATAYAAGATGAATGTAGGTCTCAATGCAAGTCTCAGACAGAGTCACTGATCTAATGTGGAGCAGTTCTAACTACCCCTGCCCTCAGAGCCACTTTGCAGTCTTGTTTCCTCAACAGAAAAGGCTTTTACATTAGCCTGGAACAGTCTGGGGTRTTTCTGGCAGTGATTTTGGTCGTATTTTGCTGACGTTAGCCAGTAAAGATGGCTTTGGCCTATGGTAGTTCAACCCAAAACTTGTGGGTTGGTTTAGTCTAATATTTACTGGTAAGTGCTTGCTGAAATCAAATCATTGGTATACTGTAACAATAATTTGCTTTAAGATGCAGTTTGATGTTTGAAATTTGATGTTAAATTGCAGTTTTAAAAACTGCAGGCATCAGTTCTGGCTTTAAAATTGAACTGTGTTGGCTCTCTCAGCAACAAAGAGACCCTCTGATGCCTGYATAACCTATGTCTCTTCTTCCTTATGAGAAGTACACAAGACCACCCATGTTTCTAGCAGTGATTTTACTCCAGAGCCTGTGTAAGCACAACTGTCCATATAACAGTAGTGAGTGGGAGATTTAGTAGGATTGACTTACACTGGGTGGAATCCTGCACACCAAGCTTTTGTCAGATCACCAGAGACTGTGYTCTGGATAAAACAGGAGCCATTTCCCCATAATTGGGGAGCTACGGGAGTGGCTTCTGTAAGAAAATGCTAGAAGYTTCCCCAAACTGGACTTGATGCTCGCCAAGGCTGAGCTCCTTGCAGTAACAGTGATAGCATTTCTAGGACAACATAGTTAAGCTGGGGAAGGAGAGAAGACCCCTACACAAGAGCAATTGAAGACAGAGTAGGGAGGAGGGGGCATATGTGAGAGARATAGCTCTGCAGTCATGCAGGTCAAGGAAGAAGAAGGAGGAGAAGGTGCACACATATTGTTGCATTGATTTTTGTAACCGTTTTGAACTTGCTAACCAAAGATTTAACTTTGCCTTTACAGGAAGTTGATTTATTTTCTTTTCCAAATTGATTCTATGTGAAATGTGAATACAGGCAGCTCTAGAAAACATGATGTACATTTTTAAATATCAATATTGATAAACAAGACAGCCAGAGCCCTTTCTCTAGGTCTGTTGCAGAATTTGATTGTCTCCATACTGCTAAATACTTTTAGTGTCTCCCCAAGCAAGCCTGGATGCATGAAAATGGTTATTGGAAAAGGTCCACAGCCCATATCCCACCACCAGCTCTCTGGTTTGCTTCTTACCACGGCTCAGAGCCGAGGCAGAGACTACTCTGGTGGTTCAAGTACTGACAATCAAATTACCCAAGAAGCTCTTGGACACTGTTTAGTAACTACAAGAGGTTGTGTCCTCAGAATGACCAAATCCACAACCAGTACTACTATGATTAAATTTTTTGAAGTCACTGTCAAGTAAAAAATTATTAATTCCAGGAGTATGGGCTTATTTTCTACCAATCTCCTATGTTTGAGTTGGATAGAGATAGATGCATCACCTGATGGTTGTTATCCTCTGTCTTTTTTCCAGGTCGCAGGAAATGAAGACAGAAACCAGACAGCACTTCAGGAATCTTACTTTTGTTACATCATGTCCCAATCTTTTAAACACTACACTATTCCATCAGTGATGTTGCTCTCACACAACTATTTTTTATAGAGAGGATACTCATCATCATAAGGTTGAATGAATATGGGTAATGCCTACATAATTATATGAATCAGAGAAAACTGAATGCAGAAGCTTCTCAAGTATTAACCAAAGAAGATGAATAGGAAGCATCCCTGCTCTAGAAATAAGATTTATTATACAGTCACAATGGAATTATGATATTTTCTGTGATTAGTATTTTATTAGCATAAAGGGCAGTAGCATTCCAGCCAAAGTGTCCATGTGAGTGGATCTGATGTCTAGGCTTGTTCTCAGTCACCTCAAGCAATTGGCATTTAAAAGCTACATGGCACACAAACTAACGATAGGGGCAAAAATGGCTTGCTGACTGGGGCAGATRGCTCAGCAAAGACTTCATGAAAATGAGATTTCGTTATGTGGCAATGTCATCTACATATTGCTTCAAAGACATATCTGGAGAAGGACCCAAAACTTCAAGGGTTTCCCAGAAGGGAATTCAAACTTCTCAACTGACAACCTACTAATCACAAGCTGATGTTATACATTCTTGAAGAAGTTTCCAGGTCTTACTGGATCAGAAATTATTGGTATCAGATATATTGAGCTACTTATTTTTAAAAGTTGAACTGAAATAAAAAGATAAAGAGATGAAGAAAAACAAGAAAAAATTAACTGARTATTTTTAGCTGCAGGGGAGGGTTTAGTCTCAGTTTGGGGACATGGATTCATTTAGCTTTAAAGAATTTTTCAGCCAAATCTAATGAGGAGAGAATTTATATTGTCGGCATTTGTGCAGAAATCTTGTGGTGTTTAGCCATCAGACAATTGTTTTCTCATCTGGTTTACATTTGGGATTTGAGGAGGGACACATACAGCCTCTGCTGGTGGTGGTTTATATTGTAAAATCTTCCTCAGTCCTTATATTTAGAAGCAACTTCCATCAGCTTAYTTTAAGAACTTTCTAGTATGCGCTGTTTACAAGAACAAGCTGGGGAATATTTGAGAGCTACTTCGCTTGTGTGCTGAACATAAGGAAACACCTGTAGCAGTATACAGAAAGACAGGTGTTGTAACACAAGCCCTTAAAAAACTCACAGTGCTTTCTTCCACTGCTATGAAATGCCYAAAGCAGGAATTCTCTGGCTCTGACCAGCTGGCAACATGAAGCAAGGTTTTGGAGTTACCACAGAGATAAAAATCTGTTGCTCAACTAAAACCCCTCCTTACAATTTTAACCAGGAACAATTTTTGTACCTGCCTCAACTCACCAATGTCTGGAAGAAAATTCTGAAACATATAACTGGATGACCAAAATATTTTGCCTGGAAATTCATATTGCCTTCCCATAACCACTTTAAAGGTAGCAAGTGAGCACAGATGCCATGCCTCCCTTCACCCCTGCCTGGGTGAATACTTGTGTCTTGATATGGCACTTCAGGTTTGTATTTTGGAGATATAAAAGCAAATTATCAAACCTATCTATAAGCTAATTTATGGATGTAGAGCCTCCASCAGATGGTGCCAGAAGTCCATGAGAGTGGCCTCAATGGGCCCTGCTTGGGCATCTAGGGTGGTCAGCAGAGCCTCTCCTTACTCTGCAAACTCAAGTATGCATGTTCCTTCAAGAATGTGAACTCTTGAGAAGAAAATGAACCGTATAAAAWTTTTTACAAATTAGAAGAAAAAGTTTTCAAAATCAATGAGTGTCCTGAAACAGGCAGGCTGAATGTGACATGCAGGACTGAGCCTCAACATATTGACATATTACTATGTTATATGAGTGATATATCTGATACATAACTGTGGTATAGAAGCTGATTTTAACCCATTCAATTTGTATTTTAATAATTATGGTAATTTCAATATTTTCAAGTTAATACAAGTAGTAGGTTTTTTCTATTATTTTACATTTTTATTTCTATTTCCACAGCTTTGTGTGCTACAACGTAACCCTAAGGCATCCTTCTTCACTGCAAGGTGTTTCTGTCCAGACACAGAAGGTGATGCTTCACTTACCAAGAAATTCAAGTRTTAATAAAAATTATTTTTCACCATTATTCAATCAACATGCACCCTTCCTGCTCCAGCTGTGCTAGCTGAAGACATTATAATAGTGTTTTTAGCCCGATGCCGGCTGCACTGCTTCACTTGAAATCACACCTGCAAATTTGCCTGTCAAGCATCAAGGGTGAAGACTCCCCTGTCTGCTTCAGTCCAAATAAGCCAGATGGCAGAGATACTACATTGAAACAGCTTYAGCAATTCTGGTTTATCTTGACTGGAAAAAGCTAGTGAACACTCATAAAAATTATTTTGTTTGAATAGCAGAAGACATGGCAGGGATACTGATGAGCAGTTTTAAGTAATCCAACAGTGTAGCTTAGGCATTGCAACTAGGAAAGGGCATGAGAGATATGGAACTTGCAAGACTCACTTAACAAATGCAATGTTAATCTGAGGGGGAACAGAAAACAGGTCTCTTTTACAAAAAATAGTCTGATATTTACTAGTCCTACATTCATTGGTGAGGAAGAAAAAGAGTTTTCACTCTTATGCTGAGGTTTCTGAGTTCAGAATAGATGCTTTCTTTCTATGCCCTTTCCTGAACTCATAGCACAAGTAAAAGAGTCAGGTTTCCCCTTTCTCAGGAACAGCCAAGGAGGGGTTTCCAAAGACTTAACAAAAGTGAAGTCACTTGGCCACCATATATCAGTCCAAAGTGCCAAGGAAAATAAACCTTTTCAGTCAAAGAGAATAGTTTCAAAGTTTGGATTAAGTAGGGAGCAGATTTTCTCAAATTTGAGAAGAAAAGCCTCTAGGATAATTTGTTGTCACACAGAAGTCAACAGCAGATGTTTCACAAAGAGTTTAATTAAGGGATTATAATTGATTGAAACAGATTTATTATTATTTTTAAGGAGTTACATCACAGTACTGCCTTCTGTGGTTCTACCTCTGATCTTGGGAGGTAGTTTTTCATTTCAAGAATCTCTCAAGGTTACACATAAACATAAATTTAACACAAAATTAGGGCAATCTTGGTGWGTCCTTAAAAGATGAGGAAAGGCAGTTCTCACGACTTCAAGAGATAGATTTCAATTAAGCTCCATAATGTTTCCAGAATCAGTTCAGACTGACTCCAAGAGCACTTTTTAATAATAGCTAGTATGAATTCTTTTGGAGGCAGTTGAATTACAACTAGATCTGGACACTAGGTAGTCATATTATTCCAGATGACCAGTTCAGAATAGAGCACATTTGAGTAGAATTTATATTTTTCTTTTTATTGATGCTGAATTTCAGAATCCCTAGTGATCAAAAGCTTTGTGGATTTGATGATTAAACAGGGACTCAGGTCCTTTGTGGAAAAAACCTTCAATGAAAAAGGAGTAGGGTACAGGCCGAGCACTAACTCAGATTGGTCTAGAAAAACATAATGGCTACAGAGATTTCTCTATCAGTATTTAACAAAATTTCAAGATAATCAACATGGGAGCTGTTGAAAATGAATCAAGGAAAAGCTTTTAATTGAGAAGGATAAATATGAAATATATACTGAGATTACTACCTGAAACAGTCTGAATGATATTGCAGCATCTATGYGGACTTTCTGAGTTCTCTCCCTTCTTTATGGGAAAAGAAGGTGAATTTCTAGACAAATCCAATTTTAAGGAGCTTGTGAAATTAAATTAATTTCCGGCAGATGAGAAACTATAGTAGTTCTCATACTGTAGGCAAAAAAAGTGAAGTGGAGAGGAAAAGACAGGGAACCATGTCAAATTCCCTAAAATGACTGAGGAAAGCCAGGGAAAATCCATGTGTGAGGTCGAAATTTTTTATGCAGATACTGAGAGCTGGATACAAAGACTTTCAGAGCTCAGGGTTGGATATTGTGAATCTTCCAGTGAGGGTCCATGCTATCCTCCTGAAAGAGAGGGACAGCTTGTCACCTAGTCCGTGGCAGTGTGTTTTTCACTGGATGGATAGACATTGAAAAAGTTAATTTTTAAAGTACCTTGTTTTTTCTTTGCCCTATGTCCCTCTTTCCCTGAAACAGCCTCAGGAAATATTTTTCTCTGCATCTGAGGCATTTTTGCATAGTTGTGCAGAGAAGAATAATGTCAAGAAGCTGTTTCATCCATCCCTGCCTAACCCAAGTATTTTCTCAACTTTATATCCTTGCCAAGTGGTTTCCATTCTGATTTTCAGTCCTGTGTCCTCCAGTAGAACTCTCAGCTTGGACTTCAGTTTCAGTGTAACATATTTTATCTTTTTGTTTTATATTAACCATCCAAGATGCATTCATAGCAAATTTTAGGAGACTGAATGGCTCCTTCTCAAAATAGTGTCCAGTAAGGAATATAAATTATCACAAATATTTATTTATGGAAAAAACAGCAAAATGTGGGAAACTGGTTTACTCATAGAAACATGCTATATCTTCATTATTCTATTTAATTTGTTCAAATTTTTAGGCAAATACTTTAGGTGTGAGTAATGATCAGCATATGATACTAACTGATGAAAAATTACTAAATACTACAGTACTTGTATTTCCTTTAAGACCTTGAAAATGCAAGTGTACTGCAAAAAGAACAAAACATCTTGGGACATAAATTCTGTGATTACTGGTAAAACATGTTTTTCCTAAAGGCATCCTATGAAGATGTGCATGATATTTGATAATTATTTGATTTGACTGGTTATAGCCCACCYCTGCCCCTGAAGATTATGTGCAGATTTGGTCAAATATTTGAAATTTGGCATGAAGGAAAGAAAGAAAAATACACGATAGTCAGAATTTTGTTTTGCAGAGGGGAAGAGCTCTTTTTTGAAGTGGCTTTTTTTCCCCCAGTTTTTCATCTTTTTCTGATTTAATTGGGGATTCCACTGGCTTTAGAAAGAAGGAAAGGGGAAAAACATGTCTTTCCACGGGATTCTTTTCCCTCTGGTGTTTCAGGAATGTGGTTGCACCTATTTCTTTCGTGAAGCTCGGTCTAAGGCTTTAGTGTATTGACATCCAAAAAGTACCATAAAAGGATTCTCCTCCCTTTTGTAACTGACATTCATCTTCCCTCAGATTCCRCTTACCTATCTTTTTCTAAATCAGTATCAACACCAATACATAAGAAATGGTGTCATGATCCTCCATGCTTGTTACTGCATGCCCTGTTTCCCGTGAGATGTTGAATGTAACCTCAGAAGCTAGGAATGATCTTCGACAAGAAGTCCTTTGGAGGGCTTTTGTGGATTGCTTGTTTGCTTGGGGGTTTTTTTGGTGGTTTGGGKKTTTTTTKKKTTKKTTTTTTATTTTTGTTTTTGCTTTTGTTTTTGTTTTCTTAGTTTAGTTTTGTGGATGATTTTTACACTTTTGAGAAATCTATCTTTGACTGCATTTAGATTTCGAAGGACACTAACAGTGAAAAAAATCAAAGCCATACCACGATAATTCATCAGTCTATTCTTCTGAAAGAGTTTTTGTTATTTTCCTAACATCTATCTTATAGCAATGAGTTGGCAGATTATTAATATCTTATCGTGGGTTTTGAGTTTAATTAGATACCCTTGGAATGATCCAAGTATTTAATAAACCATGTGGAAAACCAATATCTCTTATTCTGAAATCATTGTCTTTCTGCTGTTTCTAAACATTAAAAATTGTTTTGACCATGASATTGTCTAAAAAAATTAATTTAATGATGAAACTCTAATGGATATCCAAAAAAGCATAGATTGAGTAAAAAATTAGTGGTTTGCAACTAGATTTATCACATGAAAAATATTAATATTACAGATTTTATTCTCTCCTAGAAAAGAAGACACCAACTAACCAAAGATACAGACTTAAAGCTCTGAAGAGCATCATGACATCTTTCTTTCTACTGTCACAACCTTTACATTCAAGCATGGATGTTGAATTCAAATCCTGTAGAAGGAGACATTTAGAAATATTAAATTATAAACTATTGGTAATTACCTTGACTGCATTTTAAATACYTCAACTATTAAAGACTAATCTGAACTGATTCATAACTAATGCTTATGTACTACTATATTTGTAAAGGGTGGGAAAAGACTTAGATAAGAGCTTCTTGCTTCTGAGTTCTATTAGAAATTAAATATTTTTCAGAGGCAGAATAATTTAAAAAAGTTTCAARAACATGTTGATTTCTTATTTTTCTTCTGAATGTCTTTCAATTTTATCTTACTTAAGTCTTACAATAGGAGTTACATGACCAGCTTCTGACACTAATATAGCTACCCAGTRGGTAAAAAGGTTATCTGTGAGCAGTGTCTAAAACTCAACATTCTTTCCAAAGAGCTTCCACTTTTAGAAAAAGGGCCCAAATATTCAACAGAAAGGGCTACATTTTGGTGTTCATTATCTGCTGCACTTGACTGTACAGTAGAGTAAACAGTGTGACAATACCTTCCTGATCTCAGCCAAAACTGATAAAGAAATGTTGACTGATAACAAAAATGCTAGGGTGTAATCTTAAAATGCTCTAATTCTTTTAATYTCTGCATAGGTACCATAAATTATCTACCAGCTTGTTTATGGATGAGCAGATACACAGTTTTTGTTTATTATGACAACTCAGATGGTTTAAATATCTCTTCAAATACAGATTTATGTGCCAAAATTTTTTTTCTGTGCCAGTGTTAAAGGATGTTTTAGATTCATTCAGTAATAATTTAAATCCGAAGACAAAGCAGTAGAAAAAGTAACATAGACCTTCTGCCATTTTAGTCAAAATTTGCAGCTTACATTCTATAACCTTGTATATCACCTTACTCATTGTTTGAGTAGGACAGTTTTGCTGAAAGAAATAGTTTCTTTACTGTGCATGCGTGAACATATAATGAATTTGACAATCCAATTTTTTTGCTGTTTAAGCTTCCAGTTAGTCCAGCTTTATCTATCAATAATTTTAATTTTTCAGATTTAAAAYTGAGTTTTCTGAAGAAATAAATCTTCTGTCAATACTTATCTTTTAAATGAAAAGATAAATTGACATTCAATTTTTGACAAAATAGCAAAAATAAAAATATCTCTAAAATAAAATGTTTCTTCTTTGATATATTTCTATAGTCTGAGTTAAATCTGAGTCTAGATCCAAAGTTCTCAGAAATTTCTTGGATTATTTTAGTTGGTATCCTTGGGCTTTGGATTAGGCACTGTGAAAGCCTGGGATGGTTTATTTGAAGACTGCCTAAAGCAAGCTGAAATAGATCTCCATTCTATCCTTTTTCAAAAATCACACACATCTTAATAAATTCTGATCTTCTGTGACACATAATTCACTTTTTGAACATATGGCCACTGGAAGTTCAGTGGTTTTGACTGATACACAATACATTGCACAAGATTGGATTGGTAGTTTCAGTCAAGATCCATTTCCAACCTAAGTAGCCAGCAGAGGTTGCTCCAAGCTATTTCAAAACACGAGGAACAATTAGTTTCACCAAGGATTTGAAAAACAGATGTGAGGTTCTAAATAAATATATTCAGGTAAATGTGGCTTAGTTTATTCTGACAATGATTAGATAAACAGCAAAATCCTGCAAACTGTTCACTACATAGATCCATTTATATATATATAAAATAGGTGTTAAATTGTTAGAGCTAGGTCCCCTCAAACAGATCTTAAAGTTCCCATTCGCTGCAGTGAATTACTCTGACTGGTTGTCATTCTCCTGCTGTGGGTAAGGGATCATCCAAATCACATTCCGTAAGGAAAGTCATGGAAGAGATACATCAACAGCTTAAAAATTAGTTGTTCTGGCAGAAATTGGTATGTTTTTTGGCTTGTCAATTGGTAATGATTTTCCATGRATAGCAATAAACACTCCTCACCACCGTCTCAGACAGCAAGGACTAGAAGTGCCTTTTCCATGTAGGCTTTTTTCGCTTTATATTCTACAGATGTGCCATTAAAGGAGTCTTAACAGTAGCTATAGACTTTGGCACTCATTCCTGCAGCCGCATGATCTGTCATTTATTACTTTATTTTTTCACATTTTTATTMATTTATTACATTACTTTTTCCACACATTTCTTGTCTGAATTCTTGTGTCTTTTTTCAATGACAGCATGCACAAACGATACTATTTCATATGGCCTTGTAGTGAAAAAGAGCTGTTTTCTGTGAACAAGTATACATTTGCTTTATTTAAAAATGTGAAAGGATCTAGTGAACTAATGGAGCAATTCCTGTTCCTTGAATTAAGTAATATGCATCAGATGTGAAATCCAGGAACTTAGCTGGAAAATCCAAATGTAAATTCTATCATGGATTCACATGAGATGCCAATTTTATAGCGACTTCATATAACTGCTYAAAGTCTAAACACCAAGATGGATGGACTAGGACGTGACTTTTAAGTGACAAAACAGAAGCCTCAGAAATCWGATGGAAAGAGGACAATTTATAGAGCACTGTAATACCAGTGTGTAAATGAGAAAGAACTAAAAACAAAGGTTTTGCTGGAGAAGGAATAATGCTGCAGTTAAACATAGCTTAAAGTCATTAAAAATTAGCATAAACAATAAATTTTGATCTATCGTTTATAACTACTTTCAGAGACAAACATTCAAAGAATGCACAGAGGCAGAAGAAACTCTGCAGGAATACTCAGGAAGCAGACCTGAGTAGCAGCCCGGTCAACCAGACTCTGACAGACCTTCTCTCTGTAGGGTACTACTATAAAAAGCATCCCTGCAGCAGCAATCGTGACATACAGATACTGAAAGCCTCTTAGGAAAATTAAGTTCCTCCACCCAGCAAGAAATTAGTAGACTAACATCAATTTTAAAAAGAGCTTCATAAATATTTAAAAGTGTTAAAAGAAAATTCAAAGGAGCAGTTGAAAGAATGAAACAACTGAAACAGTATGGAGTTTGTCCACGTCAAGGTAAACGTGTATTCTTTATGAAAAAAATGTGGTAATGCAATAAAGGGGTTGTGATAAAGTTACACTTTAGGGTAAAGGAAACTATAAGAAGAAAACAAACAAACAAACAAACAAACAAAAACCCCAAGGAAAATTAAAAACAAACCTTCAAAATTCAGAACTATTTTCCAACAAAAGATAGAAACAAAACCAGAAATCAGCAGTGAACCAAAACCTTTGGCAAGTTAAACATAAAACCCAAGTTAGGCCAAAAAAGAGTTTTAAGGGACATTTTACTAGAGGCAAAAGAGTTGAGGTAGTGCTGTTTCTTAAACACTGAAGAAAAAAAATCTTGCCACCAAGTCATTAGGACTGGTAAATGACTGAGATGTAAATGGAAGATTCACAAAAAATGAGACCATTTCAGGGAGAAAATAATTAAGTTATTGTTATTACTTACAGTGAAGGAACTTAGAGATGTTCCTGCAATGAAATCTTTGTTTAACAAAGTGAGTGTGAGGAACTACCTGAAATTACAATGTCACTAGAAGACCCTTTGGAAAAATGCAATTAGGTAAACAATTATAGCTCTTGAAGACTGGAATTTGAGGATTAGGGGAAGTATGAATGAATACATTCCACTTCAACATATTTTTTGATTGGAGGGAAAAAAAAGAGATACTTTTTTTAGAAATTGTTTCAGATAATAACAGAGCAGTAAACTTACTTCCATGCCAACAAAGAAATGCAAAATAAATATTACATTGATATACAGATAGTTATAATTTTGAAGGGAAAGAATCAACATGCCTTGTGTTTCAGTGTCTATTAGAAAACTCTAAATAATTACCATGAAGGGTAATGAGTTTGATAAATTTCACCTGCAATTTTGGAACCCCTTTTGAGACTCACAATGGTCTTAAAACCTGTGTGGAGATGTATCCCAAAAACCTGACTGAGTTGTATTGGGCTTATTTCACATGTGTTCTCTAATGGATGGGAAGAGGTGAGAAAAGGAAAGAAAGGAAAAATGCCTTGTTCTAATCTGGAAAACATACTTTTCCTTATAATTCATACTGGAAAGGAAAAAAAAAACAAACTAATCTTTTGGTGTGCAAAAAGATCTGATTCTGAATTTACGATTAATGAAATGAAGGAGCAAAAGGTACAGAGAAATTGCTGCTTTTCCTAATGGATATATTTTTTATGCTGTTATAGGGTATCAGTGAGACTTTTATTGCTGAACCTGCTCATAATCAATCAGGAAAAGGAAATGCATGGTAATATTTTTCTAATAATTATCAGTAATGCTTTACTGATAACACAAGACCAAGAAGAATCCAGAAAAATATATGGAAGAAAAATATGTCAAGGGCTTACTGCACATGAATTGCAGGCACAAACTAGAGTTGAAGTTCCTATAAACCCAGCTGYCTACAGTGCCACTACTTTAAAGCTTTTGTTTTGCTTGTATATGGGTTTAGAAGAATTCATCATTTAACTGCCTTTTGACAGAGGATACTGTATTAGGTGGGCARCTGCCCTAGGACCTTGGTTGTTATTCCTATGTTCTGCAGGAAGGACTGATTGAAGGAAAGACACACTAACATCAAAGCTCACAAAGTAAAATTCACCTGCATGGTCACCAGAGTCAGACTGATGTTCCCTAAAGGTCACTATATTGTTGAGAAAACAGTTCTGGAGTCATTTTGAAGCTGCTTRCTCTTTAGGAATTGTGAATATAAACACAAACTCTGTAGAACTCAGGATTAAAGTCTGGTATCTTGCATGCTAATTTACTTGTGATGCTAAAATGAGGAATCACTGTTCATGTGAGTTTTAGATTCTCCTTTCCTGTCTCAAGTGAACAATGGATAATTGCTCATACTTGCCGATTAGTTTTAATAGTGTCTTTCTCAGATGAACAACAGTGTCTGGGAAGTCTGTGAAGAATGAAAATGTGCAGACAAAGTTCTCCTTGTCCTGAGGAAATTTCTGATACTACAAAACCAAGAAAACRTGTTGTTAACACTTCTAGAATTTATAAAAAGTACCTTGTCCCTTTTGATTTACGGCTATCTACATAACTTCAACAGCTGCAGATGTTCTTATGGCTCATTGTCCCTTTTTATGACTGCTGAGATTTGAAAGTCTGAAAAGCAGCTTCAAGAATTTAATGTATTGTTACAAGTCCTGAGAAGAAGTGTTTTGCTTTTTAATTTCTATGCTGTTCCACCATGAACAGCAGACTTCCATTTCAACCTATGTATGTCAAGTATTGTATGATCTGATTCATTAGTAATATTTGAGGCTTTTGAAAAAAGTGAGCTACTGAAGTGCAAATAGTATTGATTTTACAGGGATCATCTACATGACATAACTAAGACATATGTAGTAAATTTTCAAAAATCTCTATAAAATATCTAGATTTCAAGTAGATCACTTATAATTAGACAGTGTATTTAATGTCTATTTTTAAAACTCCTGCTCCTTGAAGAGAGTCAGGTATTCACATTTTTATTAACATGTGAAATTCAGTATTAAAGTATGCAGTGACATGCACGGGATTGCGYACATTCAATGATGCTCAAAAATGCAAACTTAAATTGTAGGAAACAAAGGAAAACAAACCAGAAAATATCATGGTGCCAGAAAACAAAGCTATAATGTACCTATGTCTTGAGTAATGCACACTCAGTGTATATGTGTAGTAACAAAGGAGGAAAAATATTCATCTAGAGCTTTGAAAACTGCAGGTAAGTGCCAAGAACAGCTGGAGGTATGAATGCCTTCTGCAGCTTTCACATGTAGAAGGACTGTCTGTTTTAGAAAATACACRACTCAAGAAGAATAATTATGAAGGCTGAAAAGAAAAAGAATGAGGAATTATTGTCTTAAAAGATCAGGAACCAAATTTAACTGAAACAGAAAGGGTACCTTTTCAAATGTCACTTAACTATCTGAGGTACTCCTGGCTACAGAATGTGGTGSAAGCCAAAAATATCAAGAAAGGGATTAGGTAAACTCATGAAGGTTAGGCCCACTGGGAAATATTAAACTTGTTAGTTCAGATCCAACCTCTGCCTCAGGAAGTCTCTACATTGCTAACTGCCAGAAGCTGGGTGTACAGGGAAAAGATTATTCCTTTCTTACTTTCTATTTGGGAAATAATTTCTCTATTCCAGACCAAAATTTCTGATTAAAGGTAGAGGGAACAGAAGAGCACCTTGCATCTGAGTGTGCCAACAGATTGCGCTGTAGTTCGGCTCTGCATTTCAAAGCATTTGTGTTAAATTTCAACTTTCTTTTCTCAAAAGCATTCAGAAGATAAGAAAACATATATTTCTGGCTAGGTCTAGCCTGGATACATAACTAGTTATCATAGCATTGGGAGCAATCATGTGTGTTTGCAGATGAGCTATGGGGTAGCAAATGCTTTCTCATCTCTAATTTATGGCTACAAATTATTATGATTACTTTGCCATTTATTTATGCTGTTTGGCATTTTGGTGTTTTTTTATGGCAGGACTGGATATTTGTTCTTGATGCCATATTATTATTGGCAGAGATGATTCATAACACATGGTGTTTGCAATAATGGTCTCATTCTGTGGTCTCAAAAACTGGTATCAGATTTGCTGGGTTTGTACTGTTATTTGTTTTATAAAATATACTTTCCTGTATAAGGACCTTGTATTTCTCCATCTGCCCTGTTTCTCCAGCTGGTCTGGCCAAGTGTTGGAAGGCTATAAAATTCTATMTTTTCTTTCAAATGATAAACTGTGTTCATTAATCTCTCTCCACACTGTTTAGTAATTTAGAAAACAYTGTGGAGTCTATTTTCTTCTGAAGTTTCCATCTGATCCTTTAGACACAGTCACAACCATGTAACTATCAGATCAACTCCCTAACTCCCTTTGTCTTCTTCAAAGCAGTATTTTTCTCTTCTGACAGGAGAGAGGAAGTCACAGTATTTCCATCACTGTCACTTSAATGATGAGAACCAGTTTCCTGAATGCCAGAATGCAGCTCTTTTTGTCCTATGATYTGGAGAAACTCTGCCTGTAGTTTGCATTCTTCCCTTGCTGTGAAATTTACTTGAAGTGATTCAACTRAGCTCTGGGTCAGTTGCCTCTTGAAACTTTTGTTTCCCATCCTTCCATTCATATTATTCTCTCAGAWGAAGGAGCTGGTCCAGGTGGATTGGCAGGAGATAGTCCAGTGYTCAGCATCAACATTTCCCCTGCATGGGCAGAACAACATCCAGGGAGTTGGGTGAAACTGGCCAATGGACTGTTCTTGGTCCTCTGGCATTTCTCTCCATAGCAACATCAAGAATTTGGACCAAGTACAATACCAGCTCCAAATTTCCACTGGTATTCAGCAGCGCTGAGTTAATTTTGTTAAAATGTTTCCTTATCCTGAGCTTCTTTGTGGTTTCCATTGTGATTAGAATGAGTAGAACTTGCCTCAGTTGTCTTTGACAATGCAGAGGGGTACAGCTTAGGAAATACATTCTCTGCTCTCCTTACAGTGAGTAGGTTTAAACGGGGATCATCTGTCCTGCTTTAGATCCACACTTCGAGATACAGCACGCCCTGGAACTGCCCATTTCTTTGCTTCAGGTTGCCTGTGGAGACAAGCTGGGACATGGGCTGAATTTCCCTGAAGGAGCAGAGTTTCATGGGATACCCTAGCTAGCTTATCAGTTAAGCTGTCATTTGGGCTGCTGTCAAATGAGCAAGCCTCCTTCCCTCCTCTGTAATGCTTCCTGTTTGCTCTACACTTTTCCTTTGGATGGTGATTTTTCTGAACTAGCAGTGATCCAGTTTCTGGGCTATAAGTGGCAGAAGAGCACATCCCTCATTTTTCAGGGCCAACTTCATACTAATTTGATTGCTGGAACCAGCTAAAAAGGTCCAACAAATGCCTGTACCAGATCAAAGAAATTGGTGGGACAACACTCAGGGATAAAGAGGAGGACTCCATTTCAGCAACAGATGGTACTTAGACTTTTCTGTGCTGTSTTTCTCCATTCAGGATGGTTTCAATTACTGTGGTTGCTGTGGAACAGATTGGCCTCATTCGGCTTATAAATAAACTTTTCAGTGTAGACACCTTCCCAGCTTCATGAACAGTTTAACCCAAAAAACTTTGGTGCTGGAGAAAGGCTCTGCAGTGTGGTTACCTCCCAGGCTGAGCTGGTGAAGAGAGACAAGGAAATGAAGATTTAGATTTGGATGCCATCAGACKCACCATTCTCAAGGAAAGGCAAAGGAACGAAAACCAGATCACTGTAAAGTTCCCTCTTTATAAGTAACTGTGGCTCTCTGTTTAGCTTTGCCATTTAAGCAGGTGGTCTCAAATGGAGATTTCTCTGCTCTGTGAGAAACAGCCCTTCACTGACATTTTTGCTTTTGCAATTCTTTTTGAGCTATTAAAAAGTCAGGTTCGGATAAAGGCGCAAAGATTTGAAAAGAAATGATGTTTTCCACTAAGAGTTGTACAAGAAACTGTGAAGAGTATATGAAGTCACAATGTCATATGGATTTGCTTAGACTAGAAGAATAATAATTCACATGTACACTTTATAGTCTGTGTGCTAAAGCTTAGCACAACCTTCCTTTAAATCCTGACATGTGTTTTTTTCCTAGCAGAACAGAACAGGACCTAAATACTTGGTAAGTGGTGTAATGCAGTGGTAAAATGATAAAACTCATATTCAGCTAAAATTGTTCTTTACTGCCCTCTTGTTTCTTTTGGCTCAAGCAAGAAGAACAAAGGAAAAAATGGAAAAGAAAATCTTAATGAAAATAGGGAATGGTGGTGCCAGACAGAGGATGTGACCTGTCAGAACACTGATCTCAGGAGATTACTCTAGGAATCCCAGCCAGATTGGCAGCTACTGTTTGCAGCTTCTTGCTCCAACATCACACAGAGGTTCCTAAAGACGAGCAGTCAGGGATTTTCTTCCCTGAGTTTTAACTGACAGGATCCTGGGTCCTTTCAAGCCGAGTGTGTTTTCCAGCAGATTCTGGGCACAATCTTATTTTCTTTTCTAGCACATGGTGTATCATTGATGAAGACTGAAAGGATTTTGGTTTAATTTAGCTTAAGCAATGCACGTCTGCCTTGTGCGTATTATTGTACAGATGCCATAGCTATTTCAAACTGGATTGGGCAAAAGTTTCGAGGAAAAGYTTAAAGCCTGGCAGAAGTATGTGGAATTAAAAACTGCTTTAAACCTRAGGAAGTCATAGTGATTTTGTTAGACTGTTGTTCAGACCTTAAATAACTAACCCGGTCTTTTCCACCATTAAGTGGAGGTGTATAAAAGAAGAGGGAGATAAATATGGCAACATAGTCTTGTYAGAGTGGCTTCACATTGCAAATAAACTTCAGGACTCAAGACACATTTATAATTCTGTGAAGCCCTATTCACAGTASACTGGACTCATTAAAGATCCCATCCTAGGTCTAAACTTGCAAAATATATATTCTCCCAGATATTGATAATACTTCCATAGATAAAGGCTGTCATAAATTGTGTGTGTTCTCCCCTACTCTGAATGCCACTTCCAACAAAATCAAGTTTCTGTAGAGCAGTTCAAAAAACTATTTAAGTTCAGAAGTTACCATTTAGGTCCTCAGCCCTTTATGAATCATCCAGCTACTTAAGAAAACTGAGAAGAGAGATATTATGAGGGAGATAGTATCAATCAGGAAATTTTAAAATAATCTGGAAAACAGATTTTTCACATTCCTTTCTTAAGAATAATAATAGCTGCCTTCTGAGACTACTAAGGCTCAAAGAGAGACAGTATTGCAAAGAAAGACAGTCTTGCACTGAATTTTATAAAAAATGCCCTGAGATGTTCTGGTCTGGAAACKAAGCAAAAATCTCTTGAGAATGGAAGTCTTCCTCTCATGTCAGAATATAGACAGACTTAAATTGACATTAGAGTGGAAAGTATTTATCTATGCAGTGGTTTTAAAGGAGAACCATTTCCGTACAGGTTAGGGATTAATAAACTGAAAAAATCAGTGAATAGATATAATTAATTTTGAGCCTCAGAAGTGGTAATAAGACTTACTGAATAGCATGTGCAGCTTTAAATGGTTTGCATTTACACCTTCTATTTTCTTCAACCCTTCCTTCATAATGCACAAAATTTATTCATCATATATAAAGCAGTCTGAAATTCACTCGTCTCTGAACCAACAAAAAAAAATGTATATTGTCTGTAGTTTCAGAAATGGCACATTTTGGTGCCTTTTTTTTTTTTATTATTTTTTTTATTATTTTTTTGAAACAGGCATAGAAACAGGTAAGTGTTAACTCTGCCTGTGTGGAAAGAGAGGAGACACATTGGGCTAAGCTATGTAGCAGCAACTGTGTGTATGTCCAGATCAACATTTAAGCCTCTGCTTCAGCCCCCCTCAACTCTACCATGAGCAGCTAAGCTGTCCCTTTCCCACTGTAAAAGAAAACCACTTAGTACTGTTAGCTTTGGAGGGAAAACCTTTGACCAACCTTGTTCTTTTGATAGATTTCATTCTTTGGGGAAAGAAGAAAAAGAAAGTAATTAGCCAGTTGGCCAGCTGCARTGGAAAGGAAATAATGGTGGGCTGTGCCCAAGATAGAACAACACACCTATTTAATCCATGCCTATTTTTGAACTGTCACTTACTTTGATTTATAACTATGGTTTTGAAAAATTTTAATGATGAGAACGTAGCTTGTTCCAAGATTTGAAATAGCACAAATGTCAAAGCCAATAAATATCACGCTTTGAATTCTGACAATAAACCAAAAACACAAAGAAAGAACCTTAATCTTGTGATCAATTAGGTTTGTGCAGCAGCTAAACTGTTTATGAAGAGCTTCAAGGGAAGGAGCAGTGTTCACTAAAAGGCCATCCTTTGGCCYACAGAGCGACTGTTCAATGGACCCCATCAGGGAGATACTCTATTTAATTTTGACATATGCATCATATTTCAAGTGCACAGTAGTATGTGTATTTAAATTCATATCAAAACCAGTTGCCAGACTGCTTGGCACATATGGTAAACTTACATACAAATCCACTATGAGAAAGTGTCCCTAAAGAATCTTCATCTTTGATGACCTTTGAAGTCAGGAAAAGGAATAGACAGAGTATTTTTTACATGTATTTTTTACATACATATTTTAGCTTACTGGATCAGACGTAATATAGTACACATAAGTCACTTTTGCCTCCTGTTATTTAAAGAGCAGCTGCTATAAAAAAAGTTTAAGTGATGCCTATCTAACTTTGTTACTGAGCAAATAAACAGCTGTCAATAGACACTGTCTTGGTAAAATCGACAATYTATTGGTAAAATAGGCACTSTATAGGTAAAAAAGAGCAAGCCAAKTTAAATTAACAGCCCATATACATCCCTTTTTCATTACCATGGTTGTTGAAGCAAACCTCTCTTTGTGTTACTGGAATGTTTGCATAAGTTTTATTACTTTCCCATTTCCAGAGAGCACTCCAACCTGAGCTGAAGAAATACCACAAGAAAATCTGCTCTTACTGAGTTTCCAGATGCTTATATCAGGTTGGCCTGTGAATTTCAGTATATACCCCAGACCTCTTCCCTCCTCCTCTCTTTACAACCCTCATGATCCTGGTAGACAACCAACTTCCAGATGCATTAAGCAACACAGATATCATCTTCACACAGCTGTGCTCTCCTTTTTGTATGACCTAGCAGGGGAGAGGCAGGGAAGATTCAGTGGCTGTGTGGTTAAAAAGATGGTAGATGTTGATCTTCCTTTATCTTCCACCATTACACACACACATGCACACAGGCTCACAGAAGTTTCCAGATTGAAGACTAAGMGGACAGAGAAATGTTGCTAGAATGAGAAGAGCTTCATGACATATTAGAGATGAAAAATGTAGCTCCCAGAAGTGGCGTCGGAATAGGTGATGGAAACCACGGCTCAAACATCAGGGAAGAGCATCTTCTTCTAAGCTGGTTAAAACAAGCAGTTKGGGAACTTGCTTTGGTTTCAACAACCATGCAACTTAGCTCCTCCATCTCAGCCTTTCCAAGTTCCAATTTCTCTTTCTCCAGAGGAAAATTGTGCAATGGTAACAAGTATCATGGACAGCAGGGTCAAGACTGCAGTTTATCCTCAGTGAGGCCAAGGATAGGAGATTGTTAATCTACTCCAGAGGAAAGGGATGTTATCCCTGCTGAGGCCTCCACACAGCACTGCTTGCACATTTCCTTTGAGGGTCACTCTCTTGCTATTTGCACATGTGAAGCAAAGCAAGGTTCATGCATGCTGCAGCAAGAGGTGGCAAAACCCAGTGCTCTATGCTGCTGGAGTGATGGTTCTACTATTTCTTAGTGTCCCAGCTAACCCACTATTGCCAAGACAGGTCCCAAGACCAGCATCACTTATGTTCTCTCTGCCAAGCACTTTAATTATAGTAAAGATTAGATTTTTGTATGTCTGAAAGATGGTGAAGACAGTATTTCTTTCTGCTGTAACCTCTCCAGAGAATGGGAAACCCTCCAGAGAGTGGGTGGGCAGAATTGCTCCATGCTCTTTCTTTTTTAAATACTAGTACTTTGATTCACATTATTTCTGGATATTTCGTAAATAGAAGGATTCTGCTCAGTCTCCTCTGGAGATGCACATAATGCTGTAAGTGTCTAATTTATGGTCAACAAGCAGAACAYAAAGCATACTCAACCTATAGACATAGAGATATCATATGGATGTGGATCATGTTTAAGTTAAAGCTGTGGCAAACAAGTTAATAAGTATTGGGAATCCCTGATTCCAGCTGTACTAAAATTGTTTCACAGCAAGTGAATGCTCAGGTGGAACAAGCTGCTGCTCTCCAAAGGCTGCAGTGATACTGCTCGGGGTATAACTCTGTTACCCTTCAGAGCCCTCCCCACTGCACTGAGTCACCAGTGCATGATTCAGAACAGCCCTGGTAAAGKGCCCCAAAAACCTCCTTTTCCCACCTGCACAGCTGYCTCAAGYTGTGCAAGCTTTAACTACCTGTCAACAAGTATTATTTAGAACTGTTGACAAATCACTAAAGGAATTGACTCTTCACTTTAAAAGAAAAAAGGGTATTCATACAGAACTTGGCACTTGCTCCTGTGTTATTTCAGGAGTTCCACTTCTAGTTCCAACTTAAAACCAAGAAAAGCAGAAGTGGAAATATTTTTTTACTAGTTGATCAAGAATTTTCAGACCTTGACATGGCTTCAGATTYGATCTATCTTGCCAAATTTGGGATGAAGGTTTAAACCTGTTTAAAAGTTTCCCAGGAATGAAAGACATCACAGTGCAGTGTTAGAGAAGAAAAAATGAAGTGAATGATCTGAATTATTTTTCAGACACCAAAAAGGGAAAAGCTGTGCCCCCATACCAGAAAATTTCTGAAAGTCTGTATCTCTGTTTCTAAATAGGTATACAGGAAACAATAGCTGCAATTATTCCTTGTATAATAAATGTAGTATCTTAAAAAGATTATTTAACACTGGGCCTTTAATACTATTATTTAGTACTGCTCTGGAAAGCAGTACAACAGTAGTCAAACAGCCAACAAAAGACAAGTTAAAGCTAAATTGCATCAAGTCCCAAATCCAGGTAAGCACTTAACCACATGCATAACTCCAAGCAATAAGTATTAATGTCTCTCACATACATAATGTTATGCATATGCTTAAGTGCTTAACTGGACTGGAGCCTAAATTCACAAAGGCAGCAAGGATGATGTTTAATTTTGCACTTTTGTYTAACATTCACTTTCTTACTCTTTACATTCATAAATTTTCTTCA
This sequence comes from Mixornis gularis, assembly GCA_003546035.1. NCBI lineage: Eukaryota > Metazoa > Chordata > Aves > Passeriformes > Timaliidae > Mixornis > Mixornis gularis. The sequence continues at coordinate 335,482 of QVAJ01000073.1, forward strand.
TAATTAGTGAAAAAAAGTGTTCTGTTTCAATACAGAACTCGTGAGTGAGTGCATGTGCGCATGTGTGTGTGTATGTGCATGACTGTGTCTGGAGCCTAGGAATCCTTTTCAAAATTCTCTCTGTCCTTCTGGATGTAGACATTTTCCTATTGGTCAGATCACCCACATTCTACTCCACTTATTCGAATACCAAAACTTTTTATTAGAATTTTCCCACCAAAAAAGAGTGCACTGACATGAATCTCACCATTGCATTGGCAAGACTCTGTACAACCCTACAACTTCTAAGAGAGCAAAAGGACACAGGTTTGTTAGTGTGGTAATGTGTTTCCAGCAGGGCTTAGAGTACTACTTGCACATATCACGGTGCTTAATGAAGCAAATCACCCTTGAAATCACATTCTGATTCCCAGCAACCTGAGAGGGCACGTGGAAGTAACAGAGGGATCTTGACCAGTGACCATGGAGCCATGGCATCAGCCTGAAATCATTACCACTAGGAAACCTAGATATGAATTTCTAAAATTCTTAAGGTGACACTTATATTTAGAGCTACTATACGAAAGTGCGGGTTTTATCCAAACACTGCATGTTACTCAAAATATACTTACATGAAACAAGATTTTTAATTTTATATTTTACCAAAATATGAAATTATTATTTGCATGGCTTTTTGTTTTGAGTTTTCAAAACATTTTCAGGGTTAAATGTGAACATTCCGATAAAGATGGGGGTGTCTTCAAATGTCTTAGAGTTMCGGTTTAATTTCACTAGGGAACTAACCTGTTTAGTTCTAACCTCTTTAGAGATTTGTCCAAATTCCTCAGAATGAGTCAGATAAACCTTCAGGTAACAAGTTTGCGGATACTGCAAAGGAGTCCTCGTAGTCAGTTCTTTGGATGCCCTCTGGAACCTTTGTCTGCCTAAATCATATCTCCCACAGGAGAAGGCCTTCATTTGAAAGGATCAGCATCTGGAAAAGTCATTTAATCTCTCTAAGTCATTCCATTTGCTATTTAACTTTATTAGAAGAGTTTTACCTGTTTCCAAGTTGCATAAATGTAAATCATCATCACCTYATATTTTTTTCCTTTGACTTGAAAGTTTTGACAGTTACTAAGCTGCACTTTCTCTGGTGAAGATATGTAAACCACAGAGTTTTTTCATCAAAACACTCTGCACATTTTTTTCAACTTTCTTTCATTGTCTCTTCCCAAACAAGAAGGAAAACACTTTTCATTAAGGTATTTTTCTCAATTAAAAAAAAAAWATCTGGTTTCTTTTTCTGTTGTGGGACAAACTAGGATCAGATCAAGAACATTTATATGCCTGCCTTTAGAATTCATTATTGTTGCATTGGCATAAACAACATATTTTAGTATGGTGTTCTCCAGAAATAGGTCTAAGTATAGGTCAACTTCATTAAATATTTTCAAACTGTATTTCAGTTTCAAGTGTTCCTTCAGCAGTCATGGTGAATCCAGGTCAGTTTAGGAGGGGCAGAGTAATTTTGAGACCTCACTGGAMTCAGCAGCTCCATTTCAAGTAACAAGTTACTTTAATGTTATCCAAAGTTTGTGTCACTCAGTATTGAGAAATTGGACCAAAATATTTAATGAAACAAGGTTTTTCATCAGATTTAGATACCTTATGATTTGTTTTGGGTCATGGCTGTAAAACTTAGTTGTCAAGTTTTCTGTTAATTCTTTTAGTCGGGGTTAATTTTCTTTTTTTAAACTAAAGTTTGATTATATTCTGATTTTCTTTTTCATTCCATTTACGATATTATTCTATGCCCCTATCCAAAAACACCATTGAGAAAAATGAGACATGTGTTAAATACTCAGACTAAGATAAACCTGAAAAACAACCGTCATAATAAATCTACTGCTGCCGACAGATCTTATTTGGGCTTTTTTTCTCCTGAGGGCATGACAATAAGTCATGCTAACACTTGTAGAGGATGTTCCTGTTGAAATACACATATTTTAGCCAACTCCCATCCGTGTTTTGTATCTATATGTTGAGAAACACAAGTTCATCACAACAAGTTTCTGTCCCAAATGTCTGAAGAGCATGGGAATTCAGAAGTGGGAAAATGCAGAAAACAAGAACTAAGAGACRCCTCAGAGATACTGGAGAAGGCCAGATGGAAAAATATTAAAAGTTATTATTTCTACTAAATGAGTTAYCTGAGCAAATGGTTAGCACCCATATCATACCAGTAAATAATGACTATTCTGTTGCTGGACTGCTCAGAAGTGCCCTGTTTTTCCTATGGAATTTCATCTTTTTTATGCCAAGGAMATAGTAAAGGTCACAGATAAGATATTATTGCAGTTGAACTCTGAAACGGGTGACACTCCTAGAAATTGGTACATAAGCAAAAGGAAATTTGTTGTACCTTCTGGAAGGTTAACAGGAAGCATTTCCATAAATCTTGGAAGCATGATAGATGTTTGGCAATATTTACATGAACCATTTTGCTCATCAGTTACTGTGATAACAACKCACTGCCACAAAATGGTATCTGCATATTTATTTTGGAAGACAACAATACAAACTAATTCAAAGTAAGTCAGCAGCAAAATGTAAGAATGTCTGTCTTTGCAGTCTGACTAACATTATAAAACAAACAGGTAAGTGGATCACTGAAGAAGAAAAACACTTGGGCAAAATAAAGCTTTCTGATTTTTCATTGTCCAATAAAAATGACCTTGCTAATTTATTAATTTATTGYTTCTAGCAGCTGCAATCTTCAGCTGCTAGAAAACAGAAAAATCTTAAAACTTTTAATATAATCACAGCACAGCAGCTTCTTTCTTTCTTGAGTTTTGAACTCATAGGACCTCTTTTAGGATCATTTTTCCTGCTGCCTTAGAAACCTGGAAATATGTCAGTCTCCATAGACCTTAACACAAAGATTTCCTAGTTTAATGTGTCTGAGAGTGAATGAGTAGCATTTTTAACTGGCTTCAAAAGAGAATTTCTGTGAGTTCCTTCCAAAACCCTGAAATTTTCTCTTCCTCCCTCTGAGAATGTCATGTTTGTAAATCAGTGGCCAAAAATTGAAAATGAAGCAAACTATAGCATAGCAGTTATTTCATTTACATTAATATCCAAGGTAAAATTGAGAGCACTTGTGAGTCTAGAGGTAGAGTCTCATGGTGCCTTGAGGACTACCAAGCCATGTATATTTATAAAAATGTTCCAGAGCCTTCACAGAAATTCTATGCACTTTTATCATCTTCCCAAATATTTTTGGAACCTACTCCTGCTCCATCTTCTTTTTGATCAACCCCCTCARCTGGCACTAACGAATTTCATTGTGTTTGAACTAAAATTTTGCATATAATTTGCTTTTGTTTGCAATTCTGAAAATAGAATTTAACTTCTGGTAAAGGATCACATCAACAGCGAAATGATAATATTTTGTAGTGYTGTAGGTTTAATAGGGATACATGGTTTCCAGCAATAAATTCTCTCAGGCAGTCTTTTCCAGTCCTAAATTCCTGTGTTAGAGATCTATATGCAGTAAAAGCTGTGTGGGTGAATTTAWCCTGTTGTGAATTTGACCTTAGCATTATGACCAAAAATAGGTCAAGCAGACTATCTGTAAAACACTGGTTAAAAAATGCTCTTCTGTCACAATTTTAAATCAAAACTTGACATTTTGATAACTCTTCAATAGTTTTCAATTATTTTCACAGCTTAAAATATAAGGAAATCATATATATTTWAAAATTTTTGAAAATATTATCCACTGAATTCATCAAACATATTCATACCCATACACATACCCATACCCATACCCATATCCATATCCATGCTCACATTTGCCCATGAAATTTTCTCTACTGCAAGTAGGAACTGCTTTATATGTGCATGCTGAGTTAACATCTAGACCAAGGAACAGTTAGCTCAAACCGTAGAAAGATGTTCAAAAGCCATTTTTCATGTGGAAAAGCTAATGTAATTTAATATCTTTTAGTGGTATTTGACATAAAAGATTTCCTCCTGTATTTATTGATATTCGTTTGATTGAATTAAGATAGAAGCCAACAGGACATGTCTTGTCATGGATGCTTTTATTTATCCATTCATTGGAACAGGATGAGAAGCAGCTGACAGTTTCCTCAGTTTTGTATCCCAACTCATCTTAAAGTTTGTTTTGTTCTCTGGAAACTAAGTAATATCTCTCTGATGGATTTCTCATGTATTTCCCTAAAGAACTTGCCARCTACTTTACCCACTGCAGAGTCTCATTGAACTTCATATATCACAATTACACAATTCCCTAACTGATAAGAACTTGTACCCARCTGATGTCCTGCAGTAGAAGAGGAACAAAAATTGCTCTGTAGCTTTTATTTAGCTTAGACTTAAAACAAATGAAAACATTTTTTTAATAATTTAAATGTCGTGTCAACAGCAGGAAGAGCTCAAACAATGATTGTTCCATTTCACCCTCTTTATAAACAAAAGAGTAGTGACACCTTAAGTAAAGGAGGATTCAGAGATAGATGATGAGGTAGAAAAATGAAACAACAAACATGAAAAGATTAATAAGATTAATACTGATAAGTGATAAATATTTAAATGTAATTGACCTGCAAATTATATAYCTCCAAGGATCAATTTAAAAATTTCAAAATTGCCAAGTTGATTCAAAACCAACACCCACCCTTAAAACACTTCARTAATTCAATTGATCTATAAATACATATTTTGTTGGCATATATAAACTCAAGAAAATCAGATTAAATACCAGAACACAGAAAATTTTTATGTCTTTGATTCAAGTGTAAGGCAAAAAAAGCAAAAAAAATCATCACCAGTAGTATTGCAGAGATGCTCTGCTCACACATAGTGACATGAAAAATTAGTTAACTCATCACTGAACAAGAAATGTCCTGAATTCAAATCATAATCTGTTTTGGCTTTTACGTATCAATACATTACCATAAAATTATTAAAATTTGTGTCTATGTTTGACATGTATATATGTGTGTGTGAATGTATATAGTGCAGACATGGCCTGTAAAATGATTTCAAGATTTCAGTAATATTTTGCATTGCAAATTCATTCTTGGGAAAACAGACTAATTACTTCCTTCTTTAGTATATATCAATAGATACTGCCAAGCAATGAAACAAAAGTTCTTAGGAAAAAGTGTCCTCAGTCTTTCCTTGTATTTCATGAGAATTGTATCATCATATTGAAGAAAAGSATGGCGTGAGAAGGCAGGGTGAGGCTGGGATGGCTGGCAGAATTGAATTTCTTCTCTGTGGGCAGCTGTTCAGGGCATCGTTGCAAAAAAAAAAAAAAAATGTTGCTTAATGAATGTGATTTGTTGAAAAGATGCTAACCACAGAGATGATATCTGAGCAACAATTGTCATGTGCCTTCAAGAGSATTGCAATCAACAAAAATTTGCTTTAGAGACACAATAAGGGTGGGGTTGGCTGCAGCTTTTAGTTTAAAATGGTCAGAAGATTGCTGTGGCAGTGACTAGGGCAACAGACAAAAACAAGGAACCAGCCAATATAGCATGTATGTATATTATATATACCACCTCTTTCACATTAGCTGATATGGCAGAGCTTCAACCTCCTCAACAGTTTTTCCATTTGGCCTTTGGAAACTTAATAAACATTAATTTCAGATGGAGTCAATTCCCATTTCAAGGGTTCAATTCAATTGCCACAAGCAGCCTTCTGCAAAAGGAGATTTATGATATGTCCAAACTGCATAATACTTCTGCAAACTAAAGCTAATATCTTTAAGTAAAGGGGTAATATTTCAGACTTTTTTCACTGTGATTTTTAGTTCATCAGATGCCCAAAATTTTAATGCTTTCTCAAAAACAATAAACACAACAAGAAACCTACAGAAGATCTGAAATATCCCTTTCCTCCCTTCACATGCTTACTTTTTTTTCCCTATTAATCTATTTCAGGTGAAAAAAATCACAACTATGTATACATTCAGAAAAGGAATCCTAGTGAGTGTCATGCAGAACTAATCTTATCTGGCTTTTTAAAGACATCACAATATTTGACTACCAACTGATTGTGTTTTTTAACACAATCTGTTGTTTAGAGTTCTGGAACCACACTTCCCTAAATGATCTTTTTCCAGTTCTAAAGAATAATTTTATTATCTATGATTTTGGTAGAAAATAATGCTTTCTACTTAATGTCATCCAGAATGACTGATTATTTTTGAGTGTTTATCAGAAGCCGATAGAAGCAAAGAATAAAACACACATAAGTTTTTAAATGCTCAGTTAAGTAAAATAAAAGGTGAGAAAAATTAGAAGATCTGGATTCACTGAGAACCAGCATCTTTCAAGAGCATTTAATTTTGGCGTATTGTTGTGTTGGCTCATACATATTTACCATAATGGAAGTGTCTTACCTGGTGTTGGGAATACCTACAAGGGAAGGTTTGTGACATGTATCTATTCCAGTTTGTGCTGACACTGGCTTCCCACCAACAAAGCATCTTGCTATGAGAGGGCCAGGATTCCCAAACCTGTTGAATTTTGTTTTACTGAAACTGTGAAGTTCAAAGCCAGTCTGTATTACATTTCAGTAAGAAAYACAGATATTTTCAGGCAGCTAAGGTGGATTTTTCATAGAAATTAGTAAGTCTGTAATTTGGAAACACTGCTTGCTTTCATCTTTCTCCCACTCTTAAATGTAACTTTAAACATTTGTGGAAATGGGTCACTGGCTGAAATGTAATAGTTTTGCCAAAGGTAGAAGTCAAACAAAGAAGACAGATTAAGTRTAAATTCTTGCGAGCTGGCAGAATTAACTAGAATTCTGTTTAACAACTCAATTCTGAAATTATTAATGACTTGTCCTTGCCAACATAAAAAAAAAAATAGGTTTTTAGACGTGGATTTCTTCAAAAGTCACATATCTTATTAATTTTAATACATTTGTAGCATAATCAGTCATAATACAATGGAAACCTCATTGAACATAAAWTAATCCATAAGGTGTTATATGGATTTCATTTCTTGAGAGAGAAAATTCATAAGAAGACTGGTCTTKCAAGTGAACTGTTCCATAAGGATGAAATCATCAATTTAGAATATGGACAAAAATCAAAGAATGTCTTATTTTACAGACATAGTAATTTGGGTTAACCCTTACTTCCACAGAAGTCAACAATGGACTGCTACTGACATCAGCAAGAGCCTAATCAATCTCCTAATTGATCTTATGGAACAATACTCCTGAGCATGGAGCATCACCTTGTATTTTCCCCGGACTGAGAACCTTTGGCTTTGAGAGACAGTTAGCTGCATAAATAATGCCAGATCTATGTGCTGTATTAGAAACATCCTTAAAACTTCTGTGACTGGTTTTGCACAGGCGTTGGCTAGACTAGCAGCCTAGATTTTTCAGAAGCTTCTCACTGTTTTCTTCAGCAATSTCATTTTTTTCAAAAGAGTATTTGTGAGTAATTTTGCAGCTATAATAAGTTACTTCAGTACTGTCAATAGGTTCAGTAGGGAGGGCAAGTTTGTCTCTGCATTTTTAAGAAGGCAACTATATCCCAGTCTGAAAATGTACGTTAATCTGAACTACGCAGGTGTGTTTTCATATAGAAATTCATCGTATACATAGATTCATACGAAATAATTTTAGGCATACAAAATCATGGAATAGTTTTGGTTGGAAGGGACTTACAAAGGTCTCTCCTGCAATGAGCAGGGACATCCTCAACTTGATGGGGTTGATTCCTTTGCCCTGCTGCCACACTGCTTTGGGTGAAGCCCAGGATAAGATTGCCTTTCTGGGCTGCAAGTGCCCATTAGCAGCTCATGTCCAGTTTTTTTAATCACCAGCACTAGCTTTTTAAGTCACCAGGACCCCCAAGTCATTCTTGTCAGGGCTTCCCTCAATCTTCTCATCCTCCATCTGGTATTGATTCCAGCTGTTGCCCTGCCCCAGGTGTTGGACCTTGCACGTGGTCTTGTTGAACCTCTTCACAGTGTGAAGTCATGATAGTATATTCTAAAAATCTATAATCAGAAGTACAAGGAAGAATAACTTTGAATATATATTGCACTAATGTTTTCTTTAAAGCTTGTAAATRTTATTGTATTCTTTAGCTGTGTGTTCATTTCTAGTACTTTTTTGATTCACCGTTCTATTCTGCAAAATTTCAACATTGTTGTTTGAAATTTAAATTGCAAGTTAAATAAAATTTGTCTTTCAACAACAGATTATTCTCCAAACCAATAAAGAAGCTTAAATACTTTCTTGACTCAAAAATTGTTTTGTTAAATTAATAACTCAGTGTGAGAAAACAGAATTATGTTTTTTGAYCAGAAAGAGAGTGCAAATGTCACCACAATGTTTTGACATTCTTCTCCAAAAGTTCTCTCAGGGAAAAAAACTCACATATGGAATTCCTACTCTTCCAAGGATTTAGAATGTATTTATTTCATTGCATCTTCTCTGTGCTACTATATGTAATCCCCCATAAAATGGATGTTTTAGGATATTTTGGAATAATTATTTCTAAAATTTCCTTTTATTACAGTTGTTAAAGAAGTCTGTGCTTCTTACTCTTTCTCTTTTTCAGCAATGTTCAATGAAGACAGACTGGCAATGAAACATTTTTATTGTCACAAAATAATGGTATTGCTGCACTGAAAAGTTTTCAATACCATTTAGTTTGAAACTGGAAAGCTAGAATGGGTCCTGTTTTACAGTCCTCATTTCTTCTTGGTAACAATGAAAGGCTATAAAATTAAGGTACTTTGAAGGAGAAACCCAGGGACCAAAAGAATAAACAAGATCCAGCTTTTTGTAAAAGAATTTTATTAACAKAGCTTATTCAGATAGAAAGTAAATCTGAGATCTAACAATAATGGCAAACTAGGATAATGATCCAGAAAACTTTTTSTCATAGAATTATTTCCTTTTTCTCAAGTCATCTCTTAGAAGTGAGAGCTAGTTGAAAGCTAGTTGTAAGAAAAGCTAGTAGGAATGTAACTTTGTAATTTCTCAGAAAACGAAACTGTCATTTTTATTCCTCRTGAAAAAGTATAAGGACTACTTTATATATAAATAGATATACTTTGGGTTAAGAAATCCTGCAAATTCAATGTTTTTAGCTTCCTGTCTCTTCCCTTTTGTCTTTTTCTTTCTATTTTATGACCAGAAATGAAACGGAGAAAAGGTAAAATAACTATTCTTTTACTTCATTTTACACCTTGGGGAATCTGTGCAAGTATTTAGCAATTTGTATTAGAAATTTAAAAATCTTTATTTAAGGTTTTTATSTTTTTCTGAAAAGGAAAATTTACTTTTCAACCTGATAGTTCATAAAAATCTTATAGAAAGCTTTACACAGGGTCAAGTTCTAAGCTTCCTTAAAAGAAGAAAAAATCAAGTAACTGAGGGCAGACTTCCAGTTTAAGGTAATTTCTTATGCTGTGGTTCAGGAAGAGCAGCAGTCTACGAAAATAACCAATAAACCCTTTCTCACATGAACGAGACTCAGCAAGTTACAAATACAGACTTCTTCAGTGCTGTGGTTTTTATGATGCAGCATAACATTTTAAGAGCAGAAACTCCTGTCTGCTAGCCCTTAAGTGGTGCAGAGAGTCTCAGCTTGGGGCAGACCTGCTCGTTTCGCTGCTCTCCAGGTCATAGGGCGCAGGGACGGTCACCTGGACACAGCTCCTGTTGGATGGAGCTTGCCTCCCATGGCCTGGTCCTGCCTGGCACTCTTAAACAGCCCTTCTCCATCCCCTCCTGGGGGTCACACGGAGAGGAGATGCCCTGAGCTGAATACCACACCTGTACCCTTTGCAAGCACATCCTCATCCTGACTCACCACAGGCTGCCACCTGTACTATGGGACACGGTAGGTCACCTTCCCAGGATTTTACACTGTTGCAAGTTGAAAATTCGGACACAAAAATGGTCTCAGACCCAGGCACAGCATGTAACTGGGTAAAAGAATATGAGACTTTTTATTTAACCCTTCTTCAAATGATCAAATACTGCCTTTCCAAGGACACAAAGTCAAATGTAGGACACAGAAGCTCACCAGATACTTTCATTTGTGTGCACCACACTWAAGGAGAGAGTCCTAGGCATCTCTTCCTTCAGTCGTTCTCTGCTCACACGTCTTAGCCACCTAATAGGTTGCACAGACCACTTGGTTAACAAGTAAAGGAATTTTCCTAAAACAAAGGAAATTGTTTTTATATGGAGAAGTTAAGTCATTTCATGAAAAAATTTCTCCTTCATTTATACCCTATAAAGTGTAAGTAATTTCTCTACTCATTAATCCATTGCACTCACMCAGAGAATCACAGAATAATTTGGTTTTAAAGGACTTTTTAGGCACCTCTTTTCCAACCCTCTGCTACAGATTTTTAATGTTTTGAAGTCAGATCAGGTTGATGAGYACTTAAAATCTTCAAGATAATTTGGAGATTTCTCAGCCTGTTTCAGATTYGAACTACTCTTACTATGGAAAATGTTCTCCTTACATAATTTCTCTTCCTATAGAGGACTGCAGTCCCTTATCCTTTCAATGCATACCTTTGTGAGGAGTCTGGCTCAGTCTTGTTTTACACTTTTCTTTAGATGGGATCATCCATCACACAACATCACAGCTTGCATGTTCATCCCATCACCCTGGTGTCTAATGCTGACACAGAAATACCAAAGGGAACACGGTCTAATTCTTCACATTGTTTTCACTCTTCAGAATCATGGAGAGTCTTTTTCTTCTCATTGTTTTTTCATGTTTTTCTCTTACCTCATTGATTACTTGGCTCTGTCTTGTTTCAGTTCCAACATGCACGCAACCCAATGCAAACAGGGAAACTTCAGATAGACATAAAGTCATTTAAAAGAGTTTCTTTCTAGTGGTTTGTCATCTTGTAATAATTTTGATAGATGATTCACTGAAGAGATAAATTCTGTTAATGGTGGAAATAGAATTAATCATCCAAAGTAATACATTAAATTAATCATCCAAAGTAATACATTAAAAAGAATTTAAGGGTGTGAAGAAACTTGAAAAAAAACCCCATAAAACCCAAGTTAATTAGAAAGATGGAAAATACTATCCATTCACAAATTCAAAGTTTACTTTTTTCTTCATTCCCTTCTAAGAGCATTGTGATTGATTTAGAAAGCTAGTGTTCAAAATTTGAAATATGAATTATCAAATTTTTAATAATTAATTTTTTAAAGAAATACAGATCTCTTTCTTGTCTGTGAATTGTCCATGAACACAATATTTTTTAGAATGATTTTTTAATAGTTTTTCTATTACCATTTATATAAAAACCAAACATTTGTGAAGACATTGGAYTGCCTATGACCTTTGTATTTCTGCTTGCCCTTTTCATTTACATGAAATTCAGTCGGCTATCTCTACCCATGTTATACCATCTGCTTCCTGAGCAAATACACTGGAAGAAAATTTCAAGATTACTTAACCTAATTATAAAATTTTGTCTTTCATAAATAAGGTTTTGTTAGAAATTAATGTGCTGAAATCTCATTTAAATAATTTTCATTTCACGTTTTTTTTTTCAAGGAATTTTCCCAATGTATTGCCACAGCTCTGACAGAAATCTCTACAAACAAAAATGGCTTTCTTATTTGTTAGAATTTACAGTGACTTGGTCATAAGAGAGATAAGACAGTTTGGTTTTTAGGATAGGTGTGCCTTATATACCCGGAATATAATTTTTTTAACGAAAAATCCAATAAAAAATCCCACAAAATTCTCATTAAAAATATTTCTATTGATAGATATTGGTATATTGATTTCCAAATAGTTCMAATTATCTCTACATTTCAAACTTTTAGAAAAAGGTTTCTTTGTCTTGCCTTAATTTTATCCATGAAATCTTGAAAATTGAATTGATTCAAATGATATAAATATTAGTCAAGAAAAGATGTTRCATTTTTTCAATAACTGTTGGCAATGAAAAGTACCTGCAATATGCATTTCATAAAATGATCTTAAGGTCCCATCTCAAGATCAGCATTTAYCTCACCAATACAATGCAAATGAAAATATTATGGTCCTCTATGCTCCTAGTATAGATGTATGTTAATTCACTATTGTTCAGTTAATAAAAAATAAGTACACTCAAATGTTTCTGTTTTATCTCTGAGTTATTTACAATTTGGACTACATTCTGATACAAAACTGTTTACAGAAGAACTTTGAGCCAAGTCCTTGCTAGTTTTATAATCCTTCAAAATGACATTTTCAACTAATAAAAATATTACTTTTATCAGATCCATTACAAATGGATTTTTCATGTGCACTTCTGGCAAAGGATCTTCTGAACTTTACACATCTGTTGTCTAGTTCACCCAAAARCTGAAGAGGAATAGACCTGCTAACTGTCTATATAGTGGGCATCTCTGTCTGTATATCTAAAAGTCCCCTCAAAAGTGTGTACACCATACACTCAGTCATTCAAGGTTAAAGTGGCCTTGCATTTCATAAAAAGTTGAATTCGAAGGAGAGATGTTTCAGTCCTAATCGTTTTTTCTCCTCAGTCTGGCAGAAGTTGGGAGAACATACACTCACAAAAGAAAAACCCCACATTTGAGCTCCTGCTTGCAGCTCTGAGTTTGTCAAAGTATGCACTGTCAATTATTTTCTTCTCCTTGAGAGTTGCTGACAAAGCACAAGCCATATTTAACCCAGGATTGTGGAGCCACATTTTCTTTGGCTAGCTTTAAGCCATGCTGTCCTTGAGCCAAMCATCTCAATTTGGGATGTGGAGAACAAACAAAAATAAACTGTACCATCTGTAATTTTAAACAGCCTTTCACTATCTCATCAAACAGAGGTCTTCATGAGTTCTGAAGCATAGTGTCTTTAAAGCAAGAAAAAGTTTCTCACTTAGATCTTTTTGCTTAAGACTGCATAGCTCTATTAAAAAGAGTTAGCAATTTCTCCTCTCACCCCTTTCAGTTCACTGTCTGCATTCCTTTACCCCCTGCCATATCACTGTCATATTTTTTCCCCTCCAGTCTCTAGCTCCATCCCAATGTGCATCCTTCAGGTTAGGAATACCTTGTGCCAAGCTCCCATCTCAGATAGGCTCAGCTCTTTCCACCGTGCTTTTTGGGGATGGCAGCAGGAACTTTTGTTCTTCAAGTTCCCCAACACTGGTGTGAAGTGTGYTCAGGCAGCTGCAAGAGCTTGAATCAGGAGGCAGAAAGCATGAGGTGTCATTTCCTAGCTAAGTCTCTTTCTTTATTTCTCCGCAGAAAATCAGCAGATTCTTCTCCCAAGGAGTGAAATCCAAAAAAGAATCCTCCTGAGCAGTTGTGAATTGTGTACAGCACTGAGTCCAGATTTCAATCCAGGGTGCTACTAGGATCTGGAGGGTCTGGAGGTTCCACAAAAGGCAATATTATCCACTGGATACTCTGGTTAACAGCCAAGGAAAAAAGATTGCTATCTGTCTGTGGTCTATAAAACTTCCCAAGGGCTACCCAAACTGGATGGTATTATTTACATGACCACAGTATCCTGCAGTGATTAACATGGGCCAGTGTGTGCTGCATAYTGTACAAGAGCAGATCTAGAAGGCAAAACTTGCTTAAAGGACTTTCCCACAGAGAAATCCATGGAGGAAGAGGGCCACTCATAAACTCCATAGAATAAAGAAACAGGGAGTTGATATACCTCAGAATAGCACACCAATACTCTCACCTGCTTACCTGCTGCCAGCTCTGGGAGGAGATGCAGCACAKAAAGGTTTGGTCCTCAAACAAGTCCAGCTGTGACTGGTAGTGGGAGGAAATATTTTCTCCCCTTCTCCTCTGTGGCATGTGTTTATTCTGTGCCAGCTGGTGTTAACTTAAAAGCTGAAGATTCCCCAATACCTCAATAAACCTGCCCCCCAGTGATTTTCACAGTCAATGATTTTAGCTCATTTTGAAGTGATAGTTACAAAAATAAAATGTTCCATTTTAGTTGGCAGTGCATACTGCATGCACTTACACTCATGTCCAAGCATGAGCAGGGGAGTGCACTGGGTTCAGCACACACCTGGACCCAGCACAGCCCAAGTGCTTTTGTCTGCTTCTAATTCAGCGGGGGGAGAGTCAGAGAGTCACAGACACACACCAGCCCACAGCAGCACCTGCTCTAAGGCATGAAATCTAGCTGGAGGGAAGAACAGCAATGGCATCAAATTTGTCTCCTGCTTTTCTTTCAACAGCAACAAAAATGCAACTGCAAAATAAAGGGTCTTTTATCAATCTCAAATTTTGTTTAGAAATAGTGCTCCAACTAGATTGACTTTGGTATACACTTTTAAACTAGTTTAATATTCTAATAGTAGATACAATTCTTTAACACTGGACATTGCAYATGAAATCAGCTGCAAAACAGGGAACACCAAAAAATGAAAAACCTAAGGAGGAGAAATAATAAATGGAGTTCATGTTACTTTTTCATTCTCCATTTATTTTTTTATATGATGATTTTAAAACAACTAACTTGTCTGTTGAACATATTTATGCTTTTGGTAATTTATTCCACATGCTCCACACTATATTCTTTAAAATCTTTGTGTGGACTCTCTCCTTGTTTCCAATTTCATCCTTTTTAAATTATACCCTTTTTTCCTTGTTGGGATTAAGTTCATCCTATTCGCTTCTGAATAATAAAACTTACTTTTCTTTTCTTTTTGTTTTGATGTCAATTTCTTCTCCATTGCAATATATTCTTTGTAATATATTGTCTTGCATACCCGGCTTCTCTCWCTTTCCTCAAGTTTAAAAGAAAAGCTAATGCAATTTTGCTCAATTCAGCTTTCTGGGAATTCAAAGGCAAATGAAAAAGCATCAGTATTTGCAGGATTCCCTTCCACTTCAGTGTGCTCRTAGGCACAGGGCTGGCAGAGCCTCTTGTCAAGAGTAGGCCCAGACAAGGCAAGATCACATCTCTCTGTATTCAGGCAGCCAGGGTTGCTTGTAAACCTGCTGACTAAAAATGTAAAAATGTACTATAATGACRTCCACAAAGGGAACCTCTGACACAACAGAGTCCACTTTCACCGGGAGGCATCTGACAATTCATATCTTTCCCAGCCAGTTTTCTCCATCTACTCTGACTTAGTACCTTTCCACAACAAGAGAACTTGCAGGATGGAGTGAGTCAAGATCAAATTTGTACATATGATATTTATCTGCTTATTTTTTCTCTTCAGCCGTCAGGACTATTTTTATTTTTGACAATGTCAAACACCACCAAACTCAGACTCAGACTCAGTCCTTCATTGGCTTCAAAARTTACAACCTAGCTGTACAATCCTGGATAAAAAACTCAGCTGGATTGGTATTGCTCAGATGCATTAAAAAAACATGTCAGAGAAGCAGCGAAAATGTAAGGCAAAGTTCATTTTAGTTCAGTAGGACTTGTACCAATTAGGATTTCTGTACTTCTAATAAGTATCTAAACTCTCACCTCCAGCTGTCTTTTAAATAATCTATTCCTCTGCAGTAGAAAAATTCTGTTGAAGATCATCAGATGCAGCTAACTACTCACTCCTGCTCCAGGTTAATTGAGCGACTGATAGCTGCAAATTACATTGAAAGGCATAAAATTCTGGCACACAAACATTTTGTTACTGAGCTCTACAGTGCCAGAATTTTACCAGTAATCTCAGTTTAGTTCCCAGCAGAACTAGAAAAATGTTCATTAAGACCTRTCATGGCAGATTGGATGTGACATTCTAGTTGGCAGACTTGCCAAGTAGCATAGAATCATAGAATCTTAGGATGGTTTGGGTTGGAATGGACCTTAAAGATCACCTAGTTTCAACCCCACAGGCACACGTTTCACTAGATCAGGTAGCTCAAAGTCCCATCCAGCCTGCCTTGTATTCAGAAATATTCCTGTACCAGAGATGATTGACTGCCATTACACAACCAAAGCTACTCATACTTTGTCAAAATGAGGTCCATGTCAGGGGTAAAAGACACCTTTCACTTAAGAATTTTTGAGGAATTTTTAGAAAAGTCAGGAAAAAAAGAAAAGAAGATGGCTATATGTATAACGATCAGTCTAAATGATTTTTTCTTTCCCTGGCTTCCTATATGAGGATAAGAATAACTGGTGAAATAGTAACAAGATCATTATCACTGGGATCCCACCACCACCTGCTACTGCAGAACCAGATTCAGCCTTCTGAATGGCAAGTTAAAAAAAACATCGGTCACTTGAAGAGTCACACCAAAACTCCCAAGGCATAAATGAAAAACCAGGTAAGACGTGAATAGTACTACTTATCTCCACAGATATATTTCTTGAACAACTGTGAAGTCTCATTCCTGTCATGCATGCTGTATCCCTTGTTACTTCTAAATGTGAATTCTACAAACAAAATAAATTTCAGACGCAGATTTCTTTGGATATGATATAATCACAGAAAGATCTCCAAGATCACCAAATCCAACCACTGAAATCATCCTGTCCTTGTTGTCCCAAAGTGTGACACTGATTTCTCAATGTCAATATGATTTCAAAACTTTTGTAATTGGGTATGAGGATGAATAAAGAAAAACAGCAATCTGATCCAGCTGTTATCAATATCTTTACATATACATGTATGTAAAATAAAAATATAATTTGTGTTATTTAGATATGGCTATAACAAGCCCAATTGAGAGCAATTTAGAGAACTTGGAGAATCTAGAAATATGTGAAATTAATTACTTAAACTSTTCAGAAGCCTAACATTTTTTGTCCAAATAGCTGAAAATTTTGCCCAGACTATTCATTTGCTGCCACATTTCTTCAAAATTTGTWAAATTAGTTTATTTGCATAAGAAAACATTGACATAATAGCGACAGATATAGAAACATTTCACCAGGGAATCTAAAGAGAAATTRATATCTGTAGTCTCATTTCTACAATCAAATCCATCTTGTTTCAAAAGGAAAAAAAAATAGGGATTCTATTCATTGACGTATTAATGTTAAAGATGGACTAGAATGGCTTGTGAGAAAAAATAACACATCTAGAAACATTGTCTGGAGCAATAGGTGATGTTAGTCACCTACACAGCACAGACAGTACCCACACAGGCATAGCAGCAGGACACAATGGGTTGCAGAGCTCTGCTCAAAGTCCATTCAGGAAAAATACAGGAGCATGTTTTCCTCAGACCTGGAATGGAAGATTGAATCTTTCATGTTTTCACTACATTTTTTCATTTTGAGGTTGTTACCTGGGTTATTGATGGGGTGTGTCTGTGAGTCTTTCTGCCTGTATTGTTACTCACTGGAGGAAACAGGGACAGAAAAGAATCTGTAGATCAAAAGGTATGATAGGACTCAATGTCAGTGGAATCAGAAATTCTTCTTTTTGAAGAATAACATTAGGCGGGAGAATGTGTCTTTGTTATTGTTAAAGTGTTACCTCCCTGGTGAGTGCCTGCTGCTTCTCCATGCTCTCATATTTCATCTGTGCTTGTTTCTTCCTGCTCAGCTGGGGTTTTTTTGGCACAGTGAACATGCATTTGCATATCTTCTGAACAAAATGAGTGGTGATTCTTTTTTTTTCCAAGTCAATGGCCATGGCATCCAACAGATAGTGATACACACAACCTGCTGGGAAGTGCCAGTCTGAGTCAGACAGCTCTTYGTGTGTCAACACTGAACTCTGCAGATGTTAGATCCTGGGAGGACATTTTAGATCAGGCTAGAACCCAGCTGGCACAGCTGTATGACTTAGGGGTTGGCTCAGCTCTCAGCCTGAGATTGATGTGTATTATACCACTCTGAGAAATTCTCTGACAATATTAGACCATTTACAAACTTGTCATAAGTGCCTCATAAAAGCAGAGGAAGAAGACTTAAATCAGAACATTTTAAAAGGAAGAACACATGGAGACAGGACTTTCCCAAGAAGAACACTGGAGACAGTGGCATATGATCAATCTGCACACACAAATTTTTCTCCTGATTTAGACAAGGCACACTGCAGCTGAATGGCACACTATGATTCAAAGCTCACTTYATATAGTTTGATCAGTAACGTTTTCTGAACAATATATTTCATCTGTTATAAAGTCACAGTATCTAAATTTTAATTAGAAATATTTTAAGTGCACGATACAAAAATGCAGCTATTATTTTTAAAAAATAATTTATTAAATAAATTAAATAATTAATAAATTATTAAATAAATTAAATAAATAATTAAAATAAATTATTAAAAATTTTTTAATAATTCATGACCATAGCCTTTCAATTATAATGGGCTTAGGACCTCTCTGTGTCTGTATTTGAGTATAAGAGAGCATCTACACTTATGTGTCTAGAAGCTGAATTATTGAACATGGGTGTTAATCTAAGAATTTATAATTATGACAAGCCTAATTTGTAATTATGATCATCATAATACAGAAGAGGGATACTGTTGATTTTCTTGATGTAAAGATGATGTATATTGGCAATATGTGTTGCTGCTACAGAAATTAAAATATATAGTTGCAAAGTGAAAATTTTTACAATGTTTAAAAAAAAAAAGTTAAACAAAATCCAAATGAACCAAAGATAAGCCCAAGGAAACTGAGGCAAAAAGACAATCAACTCGGTGTTATTTCAAAAAGCTTCAAGATCAAAGGAATGGAAAAATAAGTACATAAAGGAGATACTGAACTACTAATTCACCTACTTTTTTTCTAATCTTTCTGTCAGCTCAGCATTTGAATTGGACAGAGGTATTAGTATTAACTCACTGTTTATAYTGGATTAGAACATTCCTGACTTTTGCAGAGTCCAAGGTAAATATTTCAAACAGGCGCCTATCAGAATCAATTTTCTTGATGGCATTGCTTTTTGCCCTTTTTTTTTCATGATAACCAAAATGCATCTGATTACCTAATCCATTCAGAAACAAAGAAAAACTACATACTTTAAAATCTGTAGCAAGGTAACTATTACCTTTTTGGAGGCTTTTTTAGCCTAATTTCCTGTGCCTGTGTGGTAGTGCAATTCCAGAGGAACTTCAGGTTTAACTGACTGAGCATGCGTAAGAGTTGGACTTTTCTATTTTGTTTGATTGTACCTGTTAGAATGAATTCTATTGTCATAAATTAATTTCATATGATAACAGCTTTGCAYAGAGTAATGAAGAGCACCAAACACATGTGCTGAACACATCTTAATACTGAACTGACCATCATAAAGGTTGACTTTCAGCGTTCTATGTAACAATGTGCAAAACTTAGTGGAAATATTTCCTGAAAAAATTTTAAAAGTCTGATTTCCATTAAACTAACTGTTGTTGTTATCATTATTGAGGGAATGATCTCATGGAGGGCTGTTGCAGGACAGCAGACTCATTCTGGTGTCCCGGAATGAAGCTTTATATCTTATCTGAGACACTGTGTTGTCTTCCTTTTCCATAGCATATGGGATATTTGGCAGGAGCACTTTTTTTGCTAAGGTCCCAGAAGGCCAGTATTTAAAGGAACTCACAAATCTGCAGTTGGTCTTCTTACTCGGAGCCTTTGAGAGAGTGAAAAATGTTGTTTGGAAACGTTTCATAAAACAAAGGTAAGAATATTTCAGGATCACTAAGTCCACGGGTCATAGACTGATTGATGTAATGCAGTGGCAACTTAGACTGGCACTGGTGTATGGAAAGTCTTCTCTTCCTATTGACAGAAGGGGAAAATAGTTCTCAGAAAAATCTGAAGGGTTTTGGTG
>QVAJ01000073.1:356002-368001 GCA_003546035.1 Mixornis gularis
CACTTTTCAGGAGATTGTAGAGAGTGATAAGGTCACCTCTGAGTCTCCTTTTCTCCAGGCTAAACACCCCCAACTCCATCAGTCATTCCTCACAGGGTTTGTGTTCCAAGCCCCTTACCAGCCTTGTTGCCTCCTCTGGATGCGCTCAAGCGTCTCAATGTCCTTCCTAAACTGAGGGKCCAGAACTGGACACAGCACTCAGGGTGTGGCCTCACCAGTGCTGAGAACAGGGGAAGAATGAYCTCCCTGCTCCTGCTGGYGACACCATTCCTGATACAGGCCAGGATGCYGTTGGCCTTCTTGGCCACCAGAACACMCTGCTGGCTCATGTYCAGCTGCTGTCACCAGCACCCCCAGGTCCTTTTCCTCCTGRGCACTGTCCAGCCACATCGTCCCCTGCCCATAGCATTGCAGGGGGGTTTTGTGGCCAAAATGCAGGACTCAGTACTTGGACTTATTAAATGTCATCTTATTGGACTCTGTTCATCTATCTATATGCGTATATAAAAAAAAGAATATATGTAGCTATTGCACTAAATTCATTCATTACTGTTGTGATGCTGTTCTGAGGTCTCATTTATTACACAGAGAGAAAGACTATGCCTGAGCCAAAGAGTTTGCACCATCATCAAGAGATAAGATATCAACTTACTGCATAACAACAAAAAAAAAAAAGTTTCTGCAGACAGAAGAAAGACAAAAGAAACCATAAAGAAAAGAAAAGAAAAGCTGTCTGATTCTGAGACAGTATAGTAAAAATAAGTTAAATATTCTTAAAGTGTATCTTACTGTTTTAGACCATGTACACACACAAATTTGGACAACTATTTTTATGTGCCCTTGATTCAAATGGTAATTAAAGCAGATAGAATTTATGTACAGACTTAGAACTGAATCCTAAACCACAGGCATACTGATGACAAGAACTGACTAATTTCAGTGGGAAACAGCATGAAATAATGCAAAGAAAATCTTGACACAGAGACAGGAATGYTCTCAAGGGAGTCTGTCATGACTGTTAAAGATTATGGTACAAATAGAATTGGAAGAAAATGAAAAAGTTGCTTGTCAAGGTATCAAGAAACCAACAGATGTCACAGGAGTGTAATAGKGAGGAGGACAATGAGCAGTAATGAAGACAAGAAATACATGAAGGTAAATGAAATGTTGAGAGTTATTCAAGGTATTTATCTACATATATTGAATTGTGGATGAAATGTTAGTTCAGAATACAAAAGATGTTACACATTTAACCTCTTCTTGTTTAATAATCTCTTCTCAATCCATTCCAAGTAGTTTCATCAAGKATATAGTTGGCAAATTTATCTCTCCAGAAGTGCTCCTTCTTCTTTAGTTCTATGCTGTTCCCTGCTTTCCAAATACTTCTGCTTGATGCTAATCCACAGGCTTAAATTTACCATGGTAAAGATCAAACTTTTCTTTTACAGAATCACAGAGGTTAAATGTGTAAAATCCTTTTTTTTCAACTAACATTTAATGTATTTTGAATATAACATTTCATCCACAATTCAATTATATGTGGATAAATACCTTGAATGATTATCACTTTTTGTTCAGACTACTGAAATAACTTGAAGCATAATAAAAATTAAATCATTCCACAAAATTACCCTCTCCTAGAAGGCTATTATCAACATTTTCATGTGAAAGAAGTTTCAGGGTTTACCACTTATTTATATTTAAAATATGAATGTTCAAAGAATAAGACAAATTTTGACTGGCTTTCCATTGTGTTGTCTGTTGCATTCAAAAATAGACAAAGAATTGTTTCTCACTTATTTCAACTTGCACCACTAGACACAGTTAGCGCTGACCAGAAGGGAATGAGGGGTTTTTGCCAATAAATAGTGTTTGATAGGGCCTGAGCTAAGAATTTTGTTTGATAGTGCACATTCCTCTTCTGCATTATAAATAATTTATATTGTCAATTGTCACTGACAGATTTTTTATTGTCATTGATTCAACARCATGATCACTATGTACAATTCTTCAGACAGTCAGAAGTATTTTACTGTTCAGAACTTATGTTTAGGTGGTTTAGCCATTCATGAAAGCCACATCTTCCACAGTGTCTTGGGTTTTTAGGTTGGAACAAATTTTGAAATATTGAGGTCTAATGTTGACAGCCATGCACTTCCCAGGCCTGCAGAAGATAGGAAGAGGGAAAGCCATGCTGTTGAAGATACTGCAGGAATTCCTCACCTGTAAGTGCTGCACTAAATGTAGCCTAGTAAAACAGGTACAGAGATAGATTGTTAGATATAAAGAGAAAAATGTCACTCAAGTGTCTGACAATTGTTCTTTTTCATCACTCAAGGAAATAAGAAATTCTTTTTAGCCTTGACAAACTTTTTGTAAACTGAAAAAGTCAGATGTGTTCTAGAATAAAAAACCACAAAGTGAGCAGTAGAAGCAGGGCAAATGAGTGTTGCACTACATAATCTTTTTCTGATGGAAATGATGCCTTATCATACTGCATGATGTGGAATCAATTTAATGCATATTATAATTGGATGTGGACATCTGTTACCTAGTTGTGGCCACTAAATGTATTGCTCTAACAGTAAAGCTCCAAAAGTATTGCCTGCCAGAAATCAAATGTTAAATTCATAGAGAGAGATAATTTCTCTCTGGCTGATGGATAATTAAAAGGAACTGTTGAGTTCTCAGGACAAGAATCACTGTCACTGGTTTATGCAGACYTGTTATACTATGGCTTCTTAAAAAACTACTTTGTTTTATATATCACTGTATGTAAAGTGCATATTGACARAGACACTGGAATGCTTTTTAGTTTTTCTCTCTTTTTTTGGTACAGATTAAGATTTAAGAGTTTTAGGATTTTCAGATTTAGGACTTTAAGAGTTTTAGGAGTTGTAGTTCCCGTGACATATGAAGAATAATGTACATTTAGTACATCTTAAATAGCAGGCAGACTTTTGTATAAAATCATTGCATGCTGCAAGGTSTTTAAATTTCTAAGCTGTTTTCCTTTTCACTTACGTTTTGTTTTAAAAAGAGTTACAGATTGTATTGTCAGATAGAAACTAAAACACTAGATGACAGCAGTGTCTGTTTTCAGAAGGAGCATAGATAAATTTTGCTTTCATCTATGGTAGTACAGACCTAACAAAACAATTATTCACAGGGATACAGCTTGGTTATGATCCCATGACTGTTTTCACCTCTCACCATGGAAGSACTTTTATTTTCAGTTCTTCTGTCAGTCTGAAGAATTTTCCATCAGTGGCCAGTGGAATGTGGATTTTTGTAGTCTTAGTTGATAGCTACATGAAAGGGACTAATTACAAAAAAAGTCATCATACATTTGACATTATAGGACAAAMCCAGCAATACCAAATTTTGTCTTGATAAATGGGAAAATACAGAAAAATAAGCTCAAATTAATTTAACTGTTTGCCTCCTTTTGGATTAAATATGTATTGGGAGAGAAATTTGATCACACTTACATAGCTGCTGGACTTTCTCAGTCTTTTCTGGGGCTAGATAGTGAATTTGATCTGTAAAGGTGGCACATTTCTTGATCACTATTTTTACTTTTTAAAGATTTCCTTCTATTTTGGTAAAGATTCAGTGGCAGCTTTGACCTCAAAATAGACTGAGGAGTGTGTCAAGGAAAGGCTTATCAGTAGAGAAAATATATAATCATTAGCAAGTTACTGCAGCTGGAAAATCTTCAAAAATTTCAGGTGCACAAGGTTTTCTTATGTCATTTAGTTATTTTAGCAAATGTCTTTGTAGAACTTAATTACACAGCAGAACTTAATTTCACAACTAATTCAGCTTTTTCTCAAATACCCAGATATTATCTGCATTAAAGGAATGATAGTGACAAATTAATCTTTCATTATGAAGCAGAAAATATTCTTGTATACTAAAAGAATGTTCTGCCTGCTTTCCAGAGGTCTGCATACTACTTCAAATACCCTTTCCCAAAATTTTGTGCAAGATGTAAACTTGAATTTCAGCGACATTGCCCATGAGCAAGTACGTTATTTTTCTGAAAAGTCTTTTAAATACTCAGGAACTAATAGAAATGCAATTATTTCCAGCAAAACCCCAAGATTATTTAATATCTATACATATAATAATTATTACATTATTTTWGACACAGGAAATTTTTTAACAGGAGTACCCAGAAAGCATATTAAATAACACTGTGTAAAAACAACCTTACTGAGGAACACTTAACATACCACAACTGAGTCTGATCATATTCAACCCTCAAGCTTTAAAAAAACATGAGCAAGAAAAATGACACATCTCAAAGACATGTTTGTTTCAAGGGAAGTGCAATAACTCCTTAAAGCCATGAAAACAGGTAGATCAGAGCGAGATAAAACTGTGGAAAAGTGTGAAAATTACATCAGAATGTTTTCAATAGGATTTCTTTCAAGTTTTTATTTTAATGGATGATRGAAAAATGAAAGCTTGTACCCTGTAGTACAGTTTCAATTTTGTCAGTAGTGAAGTTTGAAAAAAGAAATTGCCTAGAGAAAATTCATGAACTGAAGCGGCATATTCGGAACCACTGAGGCAGCGTGAGACTTGGGCTATCTCTGATTTTTATCACTCTTATTTCAGTTATTTCAAAGGCAGAYGTTTCATTTTTTTAAAAGGGTCTAGGTCAGTGCCAGAAAATTATTTCAGGACTTGGCAGGAATGTTTAACTCTTCTTTGAGTCAGTCAGTAGGGCTAATACCATAGAGATCAAAGAAAGTTGAATCCGAACTTTTGCGGTATGATGTATTTTTACATTGTAGTAAAATGACACATTGAGATATATACACGTTGCTATAAAATGATTTTTTAAAGTATAATCTAATGTGGCACAGTCTTTTTAGACATCTGTCAAGGTAAATTTCAGTTGAATTGTGTTCTAAGCTCTCCCAGCCTTCTAGTAATTTAGGTTCAGGTGAGAAGGATTTTTTAAAAAATGTAGTTTCATTACAGCCTATACAGTTAGTGGATTTAGAATTGTTTTGCTATCCAGTTTTGACCTACATCAGAAGGCTAAAAAGTATCATATATCTGAATTTGAAGCTGAATTTTCAAATTTTGTCCTCTAATCCTGACTGGAATTTAAACCATACATAYAAACAAAAACTCTTTATAAATAGTAAGTGTAGTGATGTCTGAACTGTTAGTAACATTTAGGTCAAATTTTTACTATTCAAACAGTGAAAATTGGTTTCCTCCTCACATAACTCCAGTGGAAATTTCTGCAAGCACAATCATCCTTGGCATCTCCTATGCAAAAGTTATGCTGAATTTTTATTGCCACAGATTTTTATTGCCACAGATACACCTGCTTTATAAAGACTACCCTTGCAAGTAACTTATCCTCTTTTTTTATTTTGCAGGTCAGTCAGTTGAACATTTAAATAGCTGTATATCAGGTAAAATATAATTTAATAAATGAAGTTGTCTGGGAAATGTATTTTTTTTACTATTCAGTAGCTCAACTGTGACATCTCTACTGTTTCAAATATATTTTTAATAACTTGCAAGTGGATCAGATAGCCATACTCTCCCTGTGTTTGCAGCTACAGCTGCATCTGATTTGAGGATCTAGAGACAGTCAGAAGTCTCGGTAAATCTTGTACAGACATGCAAATACATCATCACCCTATCCCACTGATCTTTTAAGCAGGGCTGAATAAAAACAGCAGCAATGTTCAAGAGACAATTTCTTCTGCCAGTGAAAAGAAATTAGGTTTTCTCAGAAAACTGATCAAACCGAACTTTTTTTTTTTCCCATTCCAGTATATGTTCATAATATTTTTGTTATATTAACATACATTACATATGCATTAATAACATTATTATTATTTGTCTAAAAATTATATTCTACAAGTTACAAGCTCATCTATCTTGGCAAACCCTGGTCACCACTGATGACCCCAAAGAAATAGTGCAAGAACTGATTATAGAAGGTTGAGCAAGATTGTCTCAAAAACATTGGGGGTGTATTGAGGTTCCCTGCTTCAGAAAGCTTTGGTGATAATACTAAACATATTATTGTTCTTTGCTTTTCACTGAAAGTAACAACTTTTGTAGTAATAAAGCACTCATGGCTAACTAACAGGAAGCAGAGGGGGTTTAGAGATGGAAAATAGTTTTATTTTGCCTATGAGAGGAGATGCATTATTTGTTAGAACCAGGTATTGTCTTCAAAGCAAGTCATGCTGCTGAACATTCCTCCTCCATAAATTTTGCCACATATATCTGTTTTGGCCATGGCTTTAGACACTTTCTGCCTGCTGTTGCCATCTCAAACAAGTCTGGACTGAACTCTTAAACACAAGTTTTCTACACAATATGAAGTCTGGAGAGATATTCTTGCCCAGGCTCAGGGAAGGACCATTTTGAGCATTTAACCTCAGCACACACTGAGGCAAATCCTGCTCAGGTGAGTAAAATTCAGGTGGTATCTCTGTCACTGCAGTTCTGCTGTCCTATTTTGAGTGGCTGGCAGCTGTATGGTATGTTCAGGGTAGAAGCTCAAACCCAGCCATTACAAGGTCATCACTTGCACTTAACCAGCAGTGAGGACTGCAATACCCTCTCTGCTCATGCAGCTGCCTGAAGTGACTCTGGAGAAACTGTACAGGAAGTATTAAACTGAGAGATGGATAATGTCTTCAGTATCAGGGTAAAGTTGTTAAAATATCCCTTGTGCAGGAGTGCCAAAAGAGGTCATCGAGTTAGGGAAGCTTGACAAACAAAAAGTAAAAAAGAGATGGTGAGGAATTTTTTTTTTTGTCATCATATGGGAAGACATTGCTATTCTGATCTCTCGTGCCACGATCACGTATGTGAGGGGAAGCATAAGGAGTTAGAGAAAYGGGTCAAAAAACAGTCCCATTTTCCAGAAAGTGCTTTCTTCAATGCATGCAATGGCCATGRTCCTGTCTTCTGTCCCTTGTGCTTTCCTGATGATCTGGTTTAATTAAMATAGGCAAGTAGACTGGCAGGGAAGAAGGTTAAGCTGTCCAGGAAAAACATTCTTTTAGAAAGAACAAAGAAAGCTAACAAATAATGAAGTCTACTTTTTTAGGAAAGGATTTCCTGAAGGCCTTTCAGAAAAGGACTAAGCAATACATCCCATTTCTCTCCAGGAATTATGAAGTTTTTGGGCTATCTTCAAGTTTATTAAGGTGTCAGCAGCTGGGAGGAAAAAACCCCAGAACTGTATATAACAAACAGATATAATTTGTGTGGTTTGCATTTGATTCTCAGAAAGCAGCTGTGCATTTGGGAGTTTTTCCATGAGACAAGGAACTTCTTTGTCAAGGTCCAACATTTTTACCAACTATCACAGGAGAGACCATGATATCATCATTTGAATATGTGGTTATTTTTATAGACTCGAAGTATAATTTCATTACTCCGTATATATATATATTGAGCTTAGCTGGGTGATAAGCAGCTATTTTCTACCATAAAGGCTGATAAAAATATCTATATTTTCAGTAGAAGTTTTCTTTAGAAATGTTGACTTTTGTTAAGAAAACTGAAAGAAGTCTGACTCCTGAAAAAATAGTCAGCTTAGTTGCAATCATAATTGAAAATTTGTTGCTGTTGTAGAAATCATTCATCTAAATGCTTGGAGATATTTTCATGCTGTGAAGCTTTAATGGTAACTACTCATACAATATAAAAAGCAGAAAAATACCATGGTTATTCATATTCTTGATATTCTGCAGATATAATGCCTCCAGGTAACGCCTAACTTCCTGTTGTTTGAACAAGAAAATGTTCCCCAATCCAAGAACAAAAATTATTATTTTCGCTGTCATCTTGGAGAAAAGGAGACTGGAAAAAGGTCTTGGAACAAATATTGTTATTGCCATACCTRAATTTTTTGAGATTTGTGTTCAGAGACTACAATACTGATGAAATGCTCAAGGCACCATCAATTGTTTTCTGATACCCTCATTTTTCATTGAATATAAGATGTCTGTCTTTCACAAGCTAATAGGACAATATCAAGAGTAAAAAGCATGGAACATTTAAAGAGAATAGATTCTGATAGTAAAATTTGTAGCATAGTACTACTAACTTATTGCASCTGTAGAAGAAAAATGGTAATTTACTAGTCCTCCTTCTACTGTTTTTAAAATTTTCAAGCACCTATGTTGTACACTACCCAAGAGGAAAAAAAGCTGCCTTCATTAGGGTCACACCATATTGCCTCTCATGCAGAGTCTGAGACATTTTCCCTCTCAAGCAGACTCTTCCCTCCAACAGGTCCATGTGGTCCAGCAACCACTTATAGAAAAAAATGTCCTAACTACTTCCCAAAAGCAAATTTAGGATGCCTTTGGTCCTGCATCTCATCATAGAACACAACTAATTTTTGTTATTAAATAATCTAGAAAAATGAGATTTCTCTTGTTCTTCCAGAATATGTCTAAATTCTGGAACTAAAGGATCAGATCAATCAGTTGATATGCATAAATATATCTTACATATGCTTGCCATATTTTCTCTGTCACTACTTGAGAGTTTTCTTTTCTTTAAATGCACATGAAAAAACTGACTTAAGATATTTTTCTCAGGCATATACMTTGCTAAGTTTTATGCTTTGTGGTTTTGCAGAAACCTCCTGCTCTCACTTTTTTTGCACTGAGAAACTAAAAAAAACATGAATTCATGTACTACAGGACCCATTATTAATGGCTGTTATTACACTGGCAGCAGATAATTTTATCTGTCAGTTTTTCAATGCATTTCAGAAGTTACAGGTTGTTGGTTCTCATCTTGCTAGGGAAAATCTGTTATCTTACTTTCAGATGCAGATAGAAATACTGTCATTCCCTTTGGCATCATGTCAGATGGGGAAAATTTCTTTTAATGCTGTTGTGATGCTATAATGTAAGGTTCTGTTTCACTTACTCAATATTCTGCTAAAATGTTCTGAGCATTAAYTTCATCCATGTCCCTAGAAATGTCTCTATTTCTTCCACTTAAGCACTATATAAATAAAYTCACTTTCTCCATTTACGTCTGGARTGACAAAAAYAGCCACAATTTACAGGCAGCACAAAGCTACYTGTTGGGTAACTTATCAAACAGTCCTCAAACTTTTTACAAAGGAGTGCCTTTATAAGATGGTAGAGCTACAAAACTCTTCACTGCTCTTWTTACAGAGCCATAGAGCCCAAGTGAGATGGCTAGGTACTGAATTACAGCAGAACTATAATTACCTACASAACTTATAAATCAATGTCAGTGTTTGGTGATTTGAGCCAATTCTTTAGTGCTTACCTGGACACAGTTACAGCAAGKGCTACAGGAAGGCTTCTGCAATCTTCATGGCATTGTTGGGCAGCCACAGGCTGGGCCTCTGCCTGAAACTGCCTGATCAAAATGGGTCCCTGAACAAGGGGTGGACAGGTGGTTKTTGTGGTTTCACTACAGCCGGCAACTGAGGGTCATGCAGCTGCTTTTTCTCTCCCCTGGTGTGATGGGGGAGAGAATTGGAAGAGTAAAAATGGGAAAACTCATGTATTGAGATAAAGCAAGTTTAATAGGTAAAGCAAAAACTGCGTGCACAAGCAAAGCAGAACAAGGAATTCATTCACCACTCCCCATCAGCAGGCAGATGTTCAGCTGCCTACAGGAAAGCCATAATGGTGACTCAGGCAGATGGAAAYCTCACTCCAAACATCCCCCTTTTTCTCTTTCTGCAGGTTTGTATTCTGAGCATGAGGCCATATGGCRTGGAGCATCCCTTGGGTTACTTGGGGTCAATTGTCCCAGTTAGTCCTGTCCCAGCTTCCTGTGCACCCCCAACCCACCTGCTGCTGGGTTGGGATGAGAGGCAGAAAAKGCCTTGGTGCTCTGCCAGCACTGCTCAGCAAGAGTGCAAACACGCTATCAGCACTGTTTCCAACACAAACACAAAGCAGGGTYGCATGCCAGCTACTAAGAAAATTAACTCTATCCCAGACAGAACCAGCCCTGAGGAAGTGCCTCTCCTCCCATCCCAACCATTGCTTCAGTAATCCACATAAATCTCAAAACTTTCCTTTACCTCATCATGTTTGATGTGTTCAGAGACTGCTTAAAACCAAGGGGGTGTTTAGTTTCTCAAATGCATTGTCCCAGTAGAGCTCATGAAAAGTCCTACAACTGCATAAATTGTCATTTGAGAATAAAAACTGGCGTTGAATTTACTGTTAAATTCCCATTGATTTCAATGAGATGAGAAATGAACTCTTGAGGCTTAAAAAAAAACCCAAACAACAAAATGTAAGAAAACCCCCTTCATTTTCTCTTCTAGCTTGGAATGCAAGGCTTTTATAGGATTGTCCAAAGCACTGATCTAACAGCACCACATCCCATTGTAGAGCTTATATCAGTCAGCACAGCTGTACAAGACTACTTTAAGTTTGATGCCAAGAATTGCTGGAAATGAAGTGTCACTCAGCTAACCGTGTCACTTGTTCAGCCTGCAGGCCAAAAAAATCCTGACGCTGTTCACAAAAGGGGAATAATATTTTGCACGCAGTTCACGTTTTGTTCTCTTACTTGTCACAACAGCTAAACCCGAATGGCATCTTGTTTAATTGTTCTGCRCAATTTCTGAACATATGAAACTCTTTAGCTTTTTTCCACATGCATGACTACTCCAAGTTTTAGAAAACAAACAAATGTTTGGGTGGGGTATGTACTGGTGGAGCTAAATTTCATGTATAGAAAGTATATTTTCAACTAGAATCAAATCCTAACCATGCAGCTTAATTCAGTTGTTATCTGGGGTATGCTTTGATATGTTTAACAAGCTGTGTCTGTCATAACCCCACCTTGGAACATTACCACTTTTACATTTATCAGCACATTGAACCTAACTCAWTTTTTTTTTCCTGTAGGAACAAGAAGAGGCATGCTTTCTCCATCTAACACAAACAGCTGTGGGCTCTCAGAGCTTTATAACTGTTTGTTTGTTATAAAGGAAAATGTATATGTAGGAATTGTGAAAAAGAAGCTGAAAGTTACATTTCATTCATAACAGATGCTACATAAAATGATATATTTTCTCAAGCAGATAAGCAGCAGAAATTTTAAATCAAATCAACAATTCTATTTTTTTTTTAGTTACTTCATTAAATAGCTTTGACAATCCTTATAAGTACATAAAATTTGGCTAATATATCAAACATATCATTTTAGGCACACAGCTGCAATCCAGAATGCAATACTTAAGAACTTCAGACACCTCACAATATTGGACTCTTCCTATCAGCCCTTTCCAAAGGCAATAAATATATTTTTTAAGTGATATTAAATTTTAGTGGGCCACACAACAGGTGATTCATGATGTTAGTAAGAACCCACAGCAAAACCTCTGCAAGCTCCATATGTGCAGTCCTTGTAGAAGAGCGTAACTTCAACCAGATTTTCTATTTGATTGATTTGTCACTCAAAATACTAACTTGAGCACTTGTTTTCTTCTGTTTGTAGTGGTCCCTGAAAGACAAAAAACCCCCATAAAAGCCATAACTGAGTCTTGCCATTCTCTTTGCACCCCAGCATAATTCACAGGGAGAAAAGGGGAAAGGGAATGGTTAACACTTTTTTGCTTATCAATTTGAGTTTCACCAATTAGAATGAAATAAAAATTGAATTGAATTGAACAATGAGATAATGAAATCTATTACAGAAAAAAAMCCCCATATACAACAGAAAACACATCTACAGGGTACTATGAGTAATAAAATAAAGAAAAAAAATGGCTAGAAAAGCTAACAATAGGCAAGGAAGAGAGAGAACAAATAGAAGGCATCTGAACTAATGTAAAACCTTTTTCACTAATCCAGTTATTCATAGACTGGCATTGCAATCCACAAGACATTTGAGGAAGGAAGGAAGGAAGGAAGGAAGGAAGGAAGGAAGGAAGGAAGGAAGGAAGGAAGGAAGGAAGGAAGGAAGGAAGGAAGGAAGGAAGG
>QVAJ01000073.1:368226-419459 GCA_003546035.1 Mixornis gularis
GAAGGAAGGAAGGAAGGAAGGAAGGAAGGAAGGAAGGAAGGAAGGAAGGAAGGAAGGAAGGAAGGAAGGAAGGAAGGAAGGAAGGAAGGAAGGAAGGAGCAATCCTCATTTTTTGGTGATAATTCAAACTTCAGGATTCAGAGCTTATATTTTAGTTTAAAAGCTACACAACTCTCTTTATTTTTATTTAGAAATAGATGTGTATCAATGTAAAATATATGTAAGATACAACTTTAACAGAAGCTTGTGAATGCTTGTTCTGATTTTTATGAGTTGCAGCAGACCAACCAACTGCCACAGTAGCCGGCAGAATTGAGGTTATAGGCATGAAAATACTCAAGAGATTTCAGTGCAGGACAATTTTGAGCACAGAGATGCCTTTGTGCCTCATTCCCAATAGCTTTAGTGAAATTTGGATGTGGCATTTTAAACATATCCCTTTGAGAACGTTCCACAATGCATCAGATTTCCAGTTGTTTTATTTCTCTTTTAATTATAAATTAACAGCRTAAGAGCTGTCCAAGCTGTGGAACTTTGTCATATGAATAAAAGCCCCAAATGAAAAAAAACCAACAACACAACTATGGAAGTTTGTTTGTTTTGGTTTAGTTTGGTTTGGTTTTTTTACTAACTGCTGAGAGCTTTAGTTAACAGTTATACATTCTGCTTTTTGAGTATGACTATACAACACATTTCCTCAAGTCCAGCATGAGACACGCTCAACTGCCTTGGCAATATCTTCATGCTTTGCACCTGCTTTTCCAAAAAAAAAGCTTAATCCAGAAAAGAATAATTGCCTGTGAGCCCATAGCCTTGCTTTATTTAATTTTTGGTACAATGTATATGGAGAAAATACTGTTTGACATTGTRCATTTACTAATTTGAGATTTTTTTTCATCTCTCTTGGTTTTGACTTTACAGTATGAGAAAGGTCCCTAGTGTACTTCAGATTTATCAAAAAACCCATCCTATAGAAATCTGTATACAATATAAACTGAAAATTAGCATCTCAGGGCTCAGAAAACTGGGACACATCAAAATGTTTTCCAAACAAATAATCTGAAATTTGGCCTGCTGGATGGCTATCTATTTTTGAACTGGAATAAAATAAGAGAGGATCAGCAGACTCTAATTTATTTTTTCTCARTCTAGTCTACTTAACAGTCTTCTGGACTTGCCAAAAGCAAATCAAGAAATACTTCACTTTACTCATTTTTTCTTTCTCTCTACAACATACTTCAAAATAGTTCAAACGTAATTTCTTTGAATAGACTTTTAGACTTTTGATTCAGAAAACAATGTTTTTGCTCAAGAGCCAAATAAGAGATAGATTGACAGAAGACCTGGTCCTCAAGTGACCAAGTTAARCACATGCTGATGCTTGGAAAATACATATTCTTGTTGTGTAGAAAGTAGGAAATATGAAAGGTGCAAGATGCTGCCTCGCAGCAAAAATCCTAATGTAACACTTATTATTTCATTACTTGGGTTTTACTTTACGTTATTTTTCCTCAGTTGTGTTCATGTTATGCTATACATAATTAATGCTATGAAGCACTTATATTATAAAATACCATTATTATTCACAAGAATATTCAGTAAAAATATGCAACTGCTATTTCTTCTGTTCTGACACGGAATCATTCTCTAGCAATAGTACATTGAGCAGGTTGTTCAGATAATGCTTTCATACTTGTGTCTGAAATGAATCAATTACTGTCTCACATTAATTAATTTAGGGGAATGAGAAGTTGCTTTGARCTAAAAATGGAAAGTTTGTATTAATAAAAGTTAAGCCAAAATTTTTTTGGCAGTGTCAGTACTTTTCTTTCAAAAATCAAAAGGTTTAAAATCTTAAAAAAGCCTCTACTTCATCAGTTTGCCATTTTCCAAAGGAAAGTGTTTAATCCCAGAGTTCTTCAACAGTCCTAAACATTTCTCTAGTGTTAGGCCAGCACACATGGGAAGTGTTCATTTCCACTGGCTGCATGTAAAATTGGTTTCAGGACACAGATGTTTGCAGTACAACGAAAGCACCAATTTGTATTTGAGTATTAACTTCTTTTCAGATCTTCCATTATGGAAAAGTATGATTTCTCCAATTTTCCATCTTCCCTCTCTATAAGAACATTAGTTTGCTTTTCATGCCRGAGTTGTAGGGTCATTAGGAACACAAACTAAACAAATCCTAGGCTTTTCAGAAATTTCATCAAATAGCCAGCTTTTCTGTGTAGCCAAACAGGAAGAATTCAGGATTCCATTCATTCATTCATAAACTTATATTCTACTTTATGACTAGCAGTTCAGGAATAAATTGAAAGAAAAAGAAGCTATAGCACAAGTCATTCTGCATTGTTCATAACACTCCTGGGCATGTCAGATTTCCTCTCATTAATAGCCTGAATTCTATTACTTAAATAAAAATCCCTACTTTACTAGTAGTTGTACTTATCTCAAAGAAGATGTTGCAACCCTCTTTCTTCTGTCTCGTACATGGCACAGGCTCTTAAGACCATGATGTAACATTTATCTCAATTAACTCTGAATGTATTTGAATTGAGATACTTAAGTCATTCCATCTTGGCATTTAATGCTTGAAGATACCTTCTTATGGTGAAATTTTGTATACGTAGGTGCCACTACAAATTTTCCATAGATTCACTGAAGTTGGGATGTCAGTTTCTGGCCAGGCAGACTCCCAGGTGGGAGAAAGTACTTCATCATTCTGCACATGGAAGACACTGGAAAACATAGCTCTGCTGGGCTGAGCAGGGCTCTGAATGGAAGTGACCTTTCTGCTTTCCTTTGACAAAGAGTTAAAAAAAGGGGYTCAACAGAAGGAAAATGCTTTCCTCCATTTCTCTGCTCCTCTAAATATGAGAATAGCAATTTATAACATGTTGAGGACTAGCAGGAAAACATATCAACACAAAAAGATTCATTTTCTTCAGAACATTAGCTTATGTACTTCCTAATCTCTAACAATTAATTTTCCCCTTTTAAAGTCTCATTAAGTTATGCAATTGCTTTTAAACATCTACTAGTTGGAGGTTTTTTCAGTATTTTCCAGGATCTTCTCACATAGAAATGTAATATTACTGAGAAGAAGTTTTATTTCTGATATAGAGTAGAATCTCTGATTTCTAGTGAGTTCAGAAATAATGATTTTTACTCAGGTCTCCTGCTGAGGTGACACCTTCATCTGCCATAATTTCTGAAAAAGTTCAGTGGTTAGACCAGGATGTCCTMTTTAGTTCTGTTGAGCTCTCTAGGACAATTTCAGACCTGTTTCTGCAGTGAGCAACAACAACTTGATCTTGAGGATAAGTTTCAATACATGAAAGTATTTTGAACTTTTWAACCCAGAACCAAGAGTTTTTAGAAGGTGCCTCTCTGCACCATACTCATAAAACCTTCTTTACCTATAAATTTGTCAAATGTCTCATACAGACACTACGTCTCACAAAACACTCTCACAAAAGCAAACCTTTTCTAAGGATTGCTAATCCTAAGAGTTACTGCAGCATTTTTATCTTTTCCTGTCAGATCAAGTCTCTTCAGRTCTGAAGTATAAACCTCTAGTCCATGCAAAAATAATATTACTGCCAGTAAATCTTAGGGTTTTTTTTAATCAGAGTCAATAGGATTTGCCTAGCATTTTACTGCCTGCATCAACAGACACTGCASATTGCCGAGCAGAATGCAGTATTGCAATTTATTTGGAATCTGATGGGGTTTTTTATCTTTTCGTGGAATAAAAATGCACCTGAATTTTTTATGCTCAGGAGTTTTATAATTTCTGTATTACTTTTAGAGCAAGTTGCTGCCAATTTTTACAAATACCTCACACAATTCTTTTTTTTTACCCTAAGTAAACAAGAAGGAGGTCATTGCTGTGCAAGATATTCATACCATATAATCAGTGGATGATCTTTTCAACTGTTTCTATCATTTTATAATTAATAGGCAAAGATGGTTTAACAGAGAACTAGTATAGCAAAGGTTGTTTTCTGGATACAGATACATTTCATACCCAGCAATTGGCAAGATCTATACCTCCCTGTAAAGTGTTTTTTTTTCAAAAATCAAGTTATCAAGATTGCTTTGGCAGAGAGTGGAAAGAGAGAGGAAATTTCAAAAGGTGGTTCTTGCCATCTGAGACACTGGTCTTCAGAGACAGCCATTCATTCTTTGGACATACCTATGAACTAGAATCAGAAAAAAATTGGATATCTAACTTTTAAGAAGCTCTCCATTACATATWCTGCATATATTGTTACTTCCTTCTCATATACAGCCTATTAATAAAGACACRTCATTTAAGCAATATGACTCTTACCATGTCTGATTTGTACAGACAACTGCAGATTTTTCATCTCTCCAAATGTTCCTAGAAATATTTCACAGTGACCTCAGGTGCAGTCACAAGCTACCTGTATTGGTATACACACTAAGACTTTAGCAGATATTAACAAAGTTGTAGCTCTACTGAATTCCATATAATGCATCTCTTTTATCATTCCTGTAATCTCATCCTTTGCACAAACATTTCTTTCTCTATTAAAAGACAGGAATTTTACAGTTATTTACAGAACAAATCTGTTCTTGAAAGGAAGAGCAGAACAGATTTTATCTTGCGGTTTTCCATGGGAAAATGACTCCTGAGTTGTAAAGAATCATTCCTGAAAGTCGCTGCTATAATAACTTCAGAATATACAAAACAATCTCTTCTCCCAAGTAGCAAGTGGTGGGACAAGAGGAAATGGTTCCAAGTTGCACCAGGAGAGGTTTAGGTCTGGATACTGATATCCTCACTGAAAGTCTTGTCAAGAAAACAAGAAACATTTCCTCACTGAAAGTCTTGTCAAGATTTGGAACAGGTTGCCCAGGGAAGTGATTGAGTCACTGTCCCTGGATGGTTTTAATGTATGTCTGGTGTAGATGTGGCACTTAGGGACAGAGTCCTKGGTTAATGGTTGGACTTGGTGATGTCAAAGGTCTTTTCCAACATAAATGGTTYTATGATTGTATGATCCTAGATTCCTCAAATTTAAGATAGAAAACATTAGAACAAATCAGAAAATTTTCTATGATTTCTAACGTAAGACAATGTATTTCCTTCTCACGTYTCCTACATGCATTCCAGTACTGTTGAGGTAGGCAATTTTCTCTTAATTTTCAAAGACAAAAAGATTTTCCAGATGGCAATAGCCTTATTGTGAATGAAGTCCAAATATAAAACCAGTGGGAAAGCTGCAATCACAAAACAACCAGACATGATTCCATTATGATCCTGCTGTTAATGCTACACTGATTCATGGCGTCCCAGCTAAGGATATTTCCACAGATGTTTTGAGCAATGAGCAAAAATCTCTACTGGGCCTCCAGARGCAAGTGTCCAAGTTACCACAAGGACATCTTCAACCAATAGACAATTCCTCAGAGCCTTTGCYCCCCCTCCCTGTAACTCTGGCCACTTCATCTATTCTTTTGTGAACSTTTCTTCCCCTCTTGCTCCCTACAGTCTTACTATTGCTTTTACAAGYAGTAATTTCTGTTGACTGCATTTACACATGAATTATAATCCCCAACTCTAATTAGGTTCTGCATAATCATCAGAGATCTGAATTCTAGTGAAATGGTTCCATCCAGTTTTCCCAAACATTTACTTGGATGTACACCTATTATTTTCCAGATCACACTCTTTATGAATCATTTATTAYTGTAAATGAAAAAAAAAAGAAAAGCACAGTTGCAGAAAATTATTATTTTATAAAGTCTTCTCTTGACTGAATTTACAACAAGAAAATTTATTGCCAGAGGAAAACAAAAATTATTTTTCCATCTATAAATGCATTAGGGACCAATTTTATCTATATATGTGTTTCTCCTATATTGTCTGCCAGATCTTAACATCACCTCTCATGTTAAATGGACCTGTAGCTATACTGCGCTAAAGCTAAAAGTTCACCAGATCACCTCTAATGTAGGACACTGGTTTCAAGAGCATTCACTTTGAGTGGAACATCTTTCAATATCTGATTTTGTTCGATGCATTTTACTGTGTTAAAAGATTTGATTTTTTCAATATCATTATGRTGTGAGAACTAGAAAACTGTTCAAACATAAAGCAAAAAATGGGTTTCTGTGTCATACTAATATGGAACCTTCAATATTCATGGAAGACAATGATTTTTAAATTGTTACATTACTTATCTCAAAACAAACAAATAAAAAACTCAGGGATCACTAAAAGTTTTGACAAATGCAGAAAAAAACCCAGCAGCACTCATAATGTTCATTTTTGTGTGTTTGTTTGCTTTTAATTAACAAAAGAACATTTTAAACTATGCATGCATGTGTAAATAAAAAATCCTCCAACTACACAGTACATTTCATCTGTGGTACATTTTTCTTGTAATGTGGTAAACTCTAGATTCAGAAAGTAGCAGACACCTTGACTTCACTTTTAGTGGAACAGATATAAGATGCTAACTTGATGAATAAGAAACCCTATGCACCAGCTGATTATCCAACAAAAGAGGTCTGCAATTACTTTGTAGAGACGTCCTTCAGTAATATATTATTTTTTAAAAAATGAATGGTATTGTATCAGATTTTAAATTAAGATAAGTAACAATACTTCCCAATACAGTCAGAAAAGTAAGGGTTACTTTCAGATCAGTTTTTATTTTTAATTTCCAATTAAAAAAAAACCGTGTCTCTACAACACCTTCATTAAACTTGTTTTGTTACTGAAAAACACTTTAAAAAAGYCCCACAGCTCCTCTCCAGCACCATCCTCTTCCCCCACCCCCAACAGTTACAGCCAGCCAAATATGCATCCATTTTCCAGTTTGTTATCCATGGGTATTTTTTTGTTATTGGATACAAATCTCTAATAGAAAACAGACAGATATACTGCTAAAACTTTTCACATGCTAATAAACATAATTCAAGCTGCCATTACATCACTTCCCAACAATATAAACATTTCTTATTTCAAGGAACAGGGTCTGGCACTCTACTCACACTAAATCCTCTCCACTCTACAAGCAGACTCATTCATGTGAAGCAGTAAGGCRTAAATCAGGATTAGTAGAGTTCAAACCAGTAAGTGCATGACGCTGGTTAAGGTTGATGACTACTATTTAAAGGGTAAACTATTCTACCACACCTTTTTGTCTAACAGACTTCTTCCTGGACAACATCCAAATGACAATTTTCATGATATCTGGAAACAATTCCCAAGTCTTTGCAGAAAAAATGTAGCAGGAAATGACCACCTGACAAAAAAGAAGGCTCTGGAGCCTTGAAATGCACAGAAAACTGAGAGCATGGAGGAGTTGCCTGTGCATTACTTTAGTTGATGGTTCATCTAAACACTGAGAGCAAAAGGTGGATCATGGCCATTCATCTACAGCAGCTTCTGACCCTCCAGTGAGGGAACAGCTACTGCAGGTTTGACAGAAGGCCAGCCCACACCAAGCCACCAGAGCAGGCTCATACCCTGACAGTCAGTACTACAAAAGGAACTGGGTGAATGCCTACTTTCCCCAAGTCGCTTATTCACTGAAATCAGCAATTTTGTAACCACTGAAACACTTCACAAATTGGTACCTAACTTGGTAACAAGATCTGAACCAGGGTAAGAAATGTTAATTGTTTATTTCCAAGTATTGAGACCACATGAAATTATGCTTGATTTTAAAATATTTTTAGAAGCAAAACCCCAAAAAACCCCTCCAAATGAGCAACTTTTTTTCAGCCAAAGCGAACATTTTGTTAAGCCGGAGGAAAAGTGTTGAGGGTCTCCATTTCACAAAGTAATTGGAAACTTTTTCATCCTGGATCAGCAGAAATTACATGTTGAGTGTGTTTGGGTTCATACACCTAACCAAAAARTCAGTTGTTTGCACAGCTGCATACTAGGAGGTCTAGAAGTGCTGCTGGCATATTCAAGGCACATTGTCTATACCTTTACCCTTTTTGCATCTCAGCCAAACCTCCTCCACCACCCCCAAGATATCACACTTTGCTCAGAATCTGTTCCTGGCTGTAGGTAATCACATTCAGGTATTTGGACTTTTGTGTTTAATGAGCTCATATGTTACAGTCTCTTGGGTATTAGCAGCAATAGTGATTCTCATTATAACACATTAAATGTCTGTTTCCAGAGCACCATTGTTCAAGGTGCCAATCCTTTACAAAAATAGTTACCCACTCTCGTTCTTTGTCCTTGTCCTTCCCATCCTGTCTTTTTTACTGACTTTTCAACATCTTTATTCCACCACTGCAAAACATTAGTAGTAACATGGCCCTTATACATACATCTTTTTCTGTGTAAAGTAGAAACTTGGAGTAAATCTCTATATATTAAACCCATGCCTTTTTCAAACAGTGTTCATTATCTAAACCAACTGAACCCTTAGTGCAATGTCTACTTCTAAAAAACATTTCTCATATAAGATTTTAATTTATCTTAAAGCAGTGATTTTTTCACTGGAACAGAATAATTATTCAGTAGAGAGACGTTACAGTTTGGAACCATCACTCACCAAAAATTTTTAAAAAAATTTTTGAGGGGTTTTGAGACTCACCAACTGTCTCAAGGCAACTRCCACCTCTCCAGTGTACCTTTCTTGATACTCAAAACACTGCTTGCTTTATTCTGCTGAGATTCAATATTCTAACAAAAGGTGTCCTTCAGGAAAAGCTTTTCTCACTTCTACCCTTATACCCCAATAGTTTCATCAACACTAATGCCCTGGCAGAGTTGGTGTTGACAAATCACAGTTAGACATGGTAAGAATATTTTGAAGTTCCTTTGAAACTAAATAAATCACTCATTAGCATTCTTCCAGATCAARACAAAGGAGGAGTATTTGAAAGGGGCAGGAAAATATAATGAAGACCAGAAACAAACAATATTTAGTGATAAACAAGACAGAATGAGTTCATGTGAAATACTCTGATAATTATAATTACCATTCTGTGATTAATTTAGAAAATTAATCAGTTTTTACATCACCAACACATATTTTGAAGATAAACTTTCCCTGAATTGATCCAAATAGCCATGCTTTTCATGTAGGAGCAAATCATCAGAAGAGTTAAGTTAAACAAAAGTGTTTTCCACACTCCTGCAGGGAGAAGCAAGCARCCTCACCACAGCTGTCAGTGTAGTACTTTACGTGGTTTCACTGAATACCCACATGCCATATGAAGGCAGAAAATTACATTAGCCTTCAGGATGATTAGCAACAAATTTGCTTCATTTAGGTCTCCCTGCTCTTATCTGACATCTTCACAGAAAATTGTGTGTCCCCAGAGCTGATTGAGACATATGTAATTTCCAACTACATTGTAAGCAACSAGTAGGAAAGTTTGGGGATCCATGTAATACCATCATACAAGGAGTGCCT
Organism: Mixornis gularis; assembly: GCA_003546035.1. Lineage (NCBI taxonomy): Eukaryota > Metazoa > Chordata > Aves > Passeriformes > Timaliidae > Mixornis > Mixornis gularis. The sequence goes on from QVAJ01000073.1 coordinate 377,652, forward strand.
AACCAATCAAGGCACACTGGCAGTGATACCAGTATGGATCTATCTTCAGAAAAGTTTCACTAAACAGTGAAGTGACCTGGAGTTTACACAGCCCTATCGTCTATCAGCCTCAGGCCAAACTGTGGTAGAGATTGTGCTCTGCCCTGTCTTTTGAAGCCATGCCTCTATGAAAGTAAGCAGGAGCCTTGGAACTGAGAAAAGRGTATAATAAAAGTCATATCCTAGTCTTTTAGTTGCTGGAAGTGGTTTTATTAAAATCTTCATCAAAAACATGGAAATGGAAGAGAGAACTGAAGTTGCAAAGTCCACAGGTAATGATCTGAGTAGTCAAATATTGAGGAACTTCAGAAAACCTCACGGAACTAAGAGACGGGGCAAAAAGACARCAGAGGCATCTAATTGTAGATGCAGCCAACATAAGACAATTAGGAAAAACAGCCTTGACATGTATACTTAGTGTTAAACTTGAAGTTGTAACTACAGAACAGTACTGGTTCATCACCAACTGTTGTCCAAACTAATCTCATGTTTGAAAAGGAAAACTCATGGTCAGCATGTGGGAGCTTTATGTAACCATGAAAGCTGTGAATAAGCTGGATACCCTGCTATTCACCAAACTCTGCAACAAAGGAACTGAGGGACAGTCAGTGTCACCAGTAGGTAGAACACAGGTAGAAGAAATGTCTTTACTTAGTGTGTAATTCAGGAGTTTATTGCCAGAAGAAGTGAAAGAATAGATTTAAATGGTACCACAATCAAAAAAACTTTGTACAAATTAATGGATAATTCATTTGGAAATGGATTTTAAAAGCATAGGACAGGAAATTTACACACTACTAAAAAAATTGGATGCTGAAGGGAATGTCAAGAACGGATGACAAGAAGTGGCCAGTTTTGGTTTTTGTTCTCTTTCCATTGTGATCTCCAGGTTCTATTTCCAGAAWAAGGGCAGACGTAACATTTGTCTGGGCCAGTGGGGGCCTTACATTCTTAATTCTTGTATCCACCAGCAGCAAAATGGAAATTGGCTTCAAAAGTCATTGGGAAATCAACCATGATCTCGTTCAAATTAAGCTTTCTATGCCCTGTAGTACAGCTGTTTCTGCAYTGCAATTTTGATGCTAAAAACCGGACGTTTTGCACCTTCTCTGAAACTTGACAATAGCAGGGATCAAGCACAAATTTACCTCTTTCAAAACTGTATACTGAAAGCAAGAATAAGTTCTACTATTTCACTGACATAAATGGAATTACACCAAAGCTTAACTTTGTCTCAGTGTTTCCATTTAAAAAAAAAAGCAAGCAAAACTATTTTAAGGCAAAAAAGTTAACTACCTAGAAACATATGTAATAAAAAATGTATATATACACTCATAAAAAATATATTGATTATACTGTCTAATATCTCTTTTTAGTCAGGTCTCAGGTCTTATTCCTACTGAATRTGCAAGTCTTCCACAGGGAGATCAGGTATTATTTCCTTCTGTCTGCCTGCTGCTGCCTGTTTCTCTCCTTCCTGTGAATCTTTTCATAATGATTAGTTTCAGCCCTCCAGAACCCTTGCACAAACCTTCTGGACAGTCAMAACCTTCTGACAAAGTTCCCTTCACCTGCAGTGCCACAGCATTTGAGAGTTTTTTGTCAATTGCTTGCATATAACTGCCTCTTCTTATTCCTCCTGGCTTAAAATCATCTCARCATCTTTTTTGTTTGGTTGGTTTTATTGTTGGGTTTTAAAATTTATTCCATGATCTTGTCTTTCTTAAGTACTAGTCTGTAAATGTTGTTTGGAACCAGTGCGTACAGCACCCAAAAGAGCTTCACCTTTTCTAGTAYGTAATCACATCTCCCCAGTAAAAGAAGGTATTCCACTGAAGGTAAATGAAAATTCATGTAAATGAAATAATTTTTCATGACATTCAATGTAAAAAAAAATCAATAAATTCCTAATGGGGCAGAAGGCAATACAAAATTCAGAATTTAGTAATGAAAGCTACATTTCCTAAGGATTGTTCTGTCATCAACTTCCGAATGACTGAAATGCATCCTTGCTCTTGAAGTGCCTTCTGGGCATCTCAGATGGTCCCTGAAATCTGCGATCCAGCCTTCATAGCAGATCTTTTTTCTCACACTTTCCTTGCCAGACTGGAGCAAATTTTACTAAGTCAATTTGCTTTTACCTGATGGGAATATGAAAATACATAAATGMCCAGTAAGAGCCTCTGAACCTCTTAAGGAGGATGCTGTTGCTAATACTTTGAAAAGTAAAATACTGATATCAGGAATATAGAAGTTTTATGTTTCTGTTAAGAGGAATAAATACTAAAAAAAAGGTTTTTATACATAGAAATGCGCCTTCTGATATGCCTGTGTTAGACTTTTGTAGTGATATATGATTTATGAAGCCACATACCATTATAATGACAAAACCAAACAACCAAGCTCGGGTCTGACTGGAAATTAATTTTCAAGTTGTTATTTCTTTCTTATAAACAGATTGATAGGCAGTTGAATTATCCCTGCAGAGCATCCAGTGATAATAAAAATAAGTGGATCAAACAATTCTATCCTTACCACAGCAGACAAAAATTTATTATGAACCTGAATTCCATGTGGGACTAAATCCAGCCCTAGAAATAATAATAATAACACGTAAGCTTCTCAAATTACATTTTGCTAAGGATTCAGAGTACAAATTGCCCAATTCACCTACAGAAATGTAAAAATAAAATCTAGAAAGAGATTTATTGTGAATTCATTTAACACTACCAGGAAAATAAAATTGATTAACTGTCCAATGTAAATCTGCCAACCTTCAGGCCCTGAGGCAGTCATTAACACAGATTCCTGACATTTAAAGCATGCACTGACATTAGAAATGTATGTATACACTAAATCAGAGAGGTACTCAATGCTTGAAATTTTTTAGCTATGCTTATATTGTTTTGTGAGTCCACCCTGTTTTACTCATGGATTATATATTTGGGCTATATGTGCAAGTAGGGAAACAGAAAAATCTAAATAACCATGTGATTGATTAAATACTGTGTAACTCACAGGTTTGTTTTTTTTTTTAAGTAAAAAGCACCAAAAAATTGTCTTGCTGGAAATTTTTAAARTCGCTCTTCAGAAGAATCAAATAATATAAACAGCGATACCATTATTGATAATAATTGCAATATATATGGAATTTTAACACTTCTCTCTCAAAATACTTAAATCACTAAGAATGAATAAAAGGTAGCTGTTTTGAAAGTCAGGTTCCATTGACATCTGAAATATCTATTATGGAGAAAGAATAGGCATAATCACTCTTGATAAGCTTCTGCAAACATTGTATAGAGTGATTTTTATTAATTTAAAATTGAATTAAATACCCTTAAATATCTCTTATCCTCAAATATCTCTTATCTTACCTGGTCACAAAACAYTCGAGGAAATGGTGAGGCAGCTGTCATTCTCCATTCTCTGATAGCAAAAATATGTCTAAAAAGAGTTTGTGTTAGAGAAATTACCTGAGAGCAACCTGAGCATTTATCCATGAAACAATACGTAACAGCATTACCCATTGTTTTGTACACCAAAATTTAGGTGAATTTGATCTGATGTTTATTGTCCTAAACACTGTGGTAAATCTGGCTTAAAAGGGTCAAAATATGACCATATGCACATATGCAGATCATATGATGCAGAAACTTTCTGGAATAAGGGAACCAAATGGCCTCTTCATGGAACAAAGGCTGAGGGGTTTCCCAGGGACAGTTTTCCACAAGATGCAGCAGCTCTTAGCCGTGATGGAATGATCTACATGAGTTTCTAAACTGACTGGTAAAACCCTCCAAGCTTTGCTGCACTATGTCTTCCACACCCGGTGTTTGGAATGTTTGTTTCAGTGCCTAGCTCTGAAGTCTGTAAACTAAATACTGCTCCATGTGCCAGGAAATATAAAGCAGAAAAAAATTAAGTGTAATTGAATAAGTAAATTACTGTAGGATTCTGAGTGTGGAAAAAGAGAAAATATGTATATAATTGCTTCAATGTACCATGTAATTAGCATACACTGAGTATCTGTAATTGCTTGTGAGTTCAAAGCAGTAACATTTTCTATAATGCTGTCTGCTTTTCAAAATGAAGAACATATTTCACCAAGAGACAGGTTTTTCAAAAAGAAAAATTTATTGTTATAAAAGCAATAAAACATGTTTTAGATACATTTTAATTGGCTACTATTTGTCATTTTTTTTTCCCAAAATGAGCTATCTCAAAGCTAGGAAAAAATAAGCTTTTTAGTTTCACACTAAAATAGAGATTCATTTAATGTATAATACTGAAGTCTTCCATTTCAGATGAATAAAGGAAATGTTTCTTATTTGTTGYACTTGCCTTAAAAATTGGCCTAGAATAGTTACAATGACTTTTCACTAAGACCCACTTGATATCTCTTTCTACCTGCAGAAAATATGCAAAACTTTTCTTGTCCTTAAAAAGTCCCCATATTCTTCAGTTAGAAACAATGYATTACGAGAGTGAAAGACACCCAGCAGAACATTGAGTCTGGCTGGATACAACGACAGATTTTCCTCACAAGTCAATGAGCACAGATGAGTAAAACAAAAAAATAGCATTTTTTCTTGCTAATATCTTGGGCTTAAAGGACAGAAAACTCGATATTAATCTTAAAGTTGAGAGAAAGAAASTAAAAGAGAAGAAACTCCCTGAGATACCATAGAATGAGCTGAAGAAGAGTAAAAGTGAAGAGGGCCGTATTAAATCAAATACACACAAACACTTGGTTTGARCAAGTTGTTCTTGCATAAATTGAGCCAAGGGATGGTTTTACATGGATCCTGAGAACCACAAAATACCATTTCCAAACTGAAGTGTTAAAAGATGAGACAAACAAGTGTAGTAGAGACTAGACAGGAAGAGACAGCATTGGTGTCTTCGCAAACGAAGTTCAACTAAGTTCAGTTGAATCTGACCTAAAGAAAACTGAGATACAAAGAACTTTGAAGAATCTACTTGTCTAAGATTTAGCAAAAAGAGACTAGGACCAGATAAATGAAAAAAACCCCTCTTCATCAATAATAAACATTTCCAGAATACACAATGTACCCACAAGGGTATCCTGTCCTGATTTGCAAGTTTCATTTCAGAGCCCAGTTGTGGGATGGATTGATGTAATCAGGCATCAGCCTTAGGCCTCAGCTCTAAAGGAAATATATGATATGGGGAATCTATTCTGCCAAACTTTACAAAGGGAATCTTCTTAATTCAGGACTGAAGGACTATCCAAATCTAATAGCTAAAATAAAGTAATTAGAATTGTCTTGCCAACATATTTTCTCTATCATCAGTTTTATCTTTCTTGAGAAAGAATGCAAGTCTTTGGAGAAAATGTATGAGCCTGAGAATATTGGGACTGTTTGTTTACATTACTTTGTTYGAAAATATTAGAATATATTTTGCCATTTCTTTTATTACTTCAAGATGGGGTAGTATACAGTTTGTAAGCAGCAAGCYTTGTGCACTTATTGAAAAGGCCTGTTTGCATAGATATTTAAAGTATATMAGGTTTGGAGAAAAAYATTAAATAAATAAATAAATATAAGGAGATAGGCAAAATAATTATGACATGGGTTTACCAGACATAAAATACATAATACTAGTTGATGTCTTTCTTTTGATGAAATAATTGATTGTCTAAGCAAAGACAATAATATAGACCTCATTTTTCTGGCCTCTGGCATCTGATATTAATTACTACAGGAAGTCATTAGTTAAAATGGAGATTAATAGGTTCTCTGATGAGAAATGGACTGATGAGGGGAACATCAAAAAAGTAGTTCTGAATCCTGCAGGAGGAGTTTACCAGGAAAAGTCCTTTAGGAATGGATTGAGGATTATCATGAAACTTTGGTATTAATGATGTTGCCTCAAAGACGATAGCAACAACCTAATGATTTGCAGGAAGCGTCACCAATCTGGAGAAGGCAAGGGGTATCACGAGCTGGAAGGACCTGARTAGAAAATGGGATGAAAACAACATTGGCTCTGCCATCCTGGCCCATATTAAAAAGAGTAGGGCCAGCAGGACAAGAGAAGCAATTTGTTTGTGCTTAGTATTGGTGAGGCCACACCTTGAGTCCTGTGTCCTGTTCTGGGCCCCTCAATTCAGGAAGGACACTGAAGTTTTGGAGCATGTCCAGAGGAGGAGGCTTGGAGCTGGTGAAGGGTACAGAAAGCAAGTCATACGAAGAACAGCTGAATGAGGTGATTTAGCCTGGAGTAAAGGAGGCTCAAGGGTGACCTTATTGCCCTCTACAATCACYTGAAAGGAGGATGTAGTCAGATGGAGGTTGGTCTCCTCTCCCAGACAGCATGTGACAGGACCAGAGGACATAGCCTCAAGCTGAACTGAGGGAGGTTGAGGTTGGACATTAGGAAGAATTTCGTCACYGAAAGAACTGGAACAGGCTGCTCAGGGAAGCCATGTAATCACAGTCCCTGGGAAGGTTCCAGAAATGACTGGWTGTGGCACTTAGTGCTATGGTTTAGTTGACAAGGTACTGTTCAGTAAAAAGTTGGACTCCTCGATCTTGGAAATCTTTTCCAACTTTAATGATTGTATGATTCTATGTGTGCAAGTCAGGTTAATGCAAGAGCAAATAAGAATTTTTCCTGTAAACCAAGTAATCATGAATTAAAAGTGACTATAAAGAATAACAACTATGCAATCCTGACTGACTGCAGAGTGAGAGGAGTCTTCTATTCATGTTATAGTGCTGCTGCAGGTGGGAAACCAGCACATTCATTGCCACAGGAACACACCCCCAAATAGAGCTGTTTCTCRTTTTGGCATGAACATACAGATGTCTTACTTCTGATAAGTCAAGCAGATATTCCTAGCAACCTGTTTCCTAACCTGTACAAACAAAAAGGCCAATTGTTAATATGGAGTCATCAGTTTCTCGCTAAGGAAGATTAATATATATTGCTCAAAATCAAACTGGCTTTTTGAATTTTGCCGTCAAAATGACACCATTCTTAATTGTCAGTTATCTAATTGCCATAACCATGACAAAAGTAAAAAAAAAAAAGACAGTTTTTAAAGTCACAAGTGTTTTGATAAAATATAAAATCCATTTTTATACTATTTAAAGTTATGCTACTGATTGTAACAAAGTAAATACATAGAATCTTAGATCTGTACTGCATAACTGAAATACAAAAACTCAGAGATCATTTGCTTACATACTCTGTCAGAAAAAAGGTAAGGAAGTTATGATTCCTTTCTGCAGATGTTTGGACAAAGACAAGAATGGTAGACAGGAGGGAAAAGGTCTTCTGAGAACAGTAATTAAAACATGCAGGCAATGGATGCTTTTCCACTACAAATAAGGAAAATGTAATTTTTCATATGCACAGTTTTGAAATTCCATTCCTGTGACTKAAGTAGAGGAAAGAAACCTAGTTAATCTTAAAGATGAATTTCACTAAATTTCTGAAAAGGATTACTGGAAATGTCGGTCTTCATATATATAGGATGGGATTTGATATTATGATCTCTTGTAGTTCTGTAYTCTTGTATTTCTTATTAAAAGTGTTTAAAATTCCTGTCTTTTTCCTCTTTTTAGACTTACTGGTGGCAGGGTTTGCTAAAAAAAAATGGAGATTGGRGATCACATTGAACAAGATTTCAGCATGGTGTGTGTGGGTGTGTGTCCATGTGCACAGAGTCATATGTAGAGCTACAAGTTATATCTACGGATATCCGTAAGTTATACCATAATTTGGCTTAAATAACACATTAACAAATAGGTACTAATAAGGACTTGGCMTTCAGATGATTCTTAAAACACATCTCATTCCTTCATTATGGCATTTCTGGAAAAAGTAYTATTACTCATGATATTATATAATACATGTCGTATTTCTGGTATTCACATAGGTATCATGCCTAAAGTCTTAAAGGTAATTTGGACATTAAATCCAAYTGCATGCTTGTCTTGTTACTAAACTATGGGAAACCATTGGGAACATAAACGTGCAATTATAGATGAAAGAGCTCTTAGGTCATCTTGTCCTATCCTGGCCAATGTATGACTCTTCCCTTTAATACATGCCTGTGCCCTTCAGATGGGATCATATTTTGCATAATTTAAGTGATAGGTCTTCCACCACTTGCCTTAAAATATTATTTTTATATTCTCTATATTTTTATGTCCATGTGAATTTGAAATCATATCTTTGAAAATAAATGTATATGGTAGAKTTAACTGATCTGCTAGCACTGGAATGCTGGCATTATTCCTTATTTATGAGGAGTATTTCTGGATACAAGGATTAAGTAATAGTAAAAAGTAAACAAAAGGAAAGGAAAACAGAAGTAAATTCTCTGAAGAACTTTTTTTTTTTTTTTGTGACAGCAGTCCTCTGTAATTAGAAGCAACCAAGTAATTCTAGAAAGGCATTCAACACCTGTTCTGCACTTTTTTCTATGTCCTAGACCTCAATGCAGATCTCAGGAGTTTAAAACAAACTTACAGATTTCAATAAAAGATTAAACGCTACACCAGGAGACAGAAAAGTCATAGATATCCTCAGTGTCAAAGGCTCTTGGAGTAAGGTAGTGTAAATAAAATTCACAGGTCTCAAGAGCCAGACCCATTCCCATGCAACAAGGCAGTACATATCCTTCTGTTTCAAAATTTTCTATGAACATTTCCTCAAAACTCTTGACATCTTTATTTTGTTCCTCCCCTAGATTCAAGTCCTCCTTTTTGTCATTAGATTTAGTCACCTGAATCTTCCATTGAAGCGGTCACCTACAGAATTCAAGTAGAGTTGGACAACACTCTCAGGCACATGGTACTTGGGGCTGTCCTGTGCACAGACAGAGTTGGCCTTAATGATCCTTGTGGGTCTCTTCCAACTCAGGGTTTTCTATGTTTCTGTGATACAATCTGAATCTGTTGAGCCTAAGGTCTATTTATGCATCTGTTTCCCAGCATTTCTCACAGAACTGCATCATACTCTTCCTATACCCTCAGTCAGGCAGATTGGATTCTTATGGGTGAGGATATGCTTTCCAATCTTCTATTTTCAACCTTGTCTTCTGTCTGGCCATTATTCTAATATATCTAAAGGACATGAACCCCATTCCTCCTTTAACTCAAATAWATTTCTTTGCATTGATGGTCTTCTACTTTGGAGGATTAACAAGCATCTGATGCTTCTTGCTTCAACCTCTAACTCAGACAAAATACATACTACTCATTACCTTTCCTRTTGGGAAACTGTCACACAGACCTGTTTTCACAGATGTGATTTCCAACTTTGTAATTTTATGCTCAACCTCGGGTTTGTTTACTTCATCATCTCCCCAAAGACCTGTATAAAGACCTTTGCTGCTTTCAGCTGCATTTCCAGTCCTCTGACATCCCTACATCCTATCATCTTCATTTCCTGCAACAAATTTTATATTCCATATATTGCTGGCACAGTTTCCATTTCAGTTTTGTTAATTTTCACCATAAACAGCACATAGGTCTGTGTATTTGTCTCTACAGGTTCTCACCTCTCCATGCTGTCATATTTGCTAACTTCCCACTTCCTTCACCCTTACAGCTTCCTGCCTCAGGCAATGGTTCACTGTTACAATTGCTTTTTTGGCAAACCCACATTAAGATTTTTTTAAATGTGATTCATCTTTCTAATCAAATTGAAAACACAGATGAACAAAAAGCATCAGTGAAGTGAAAAAGGARATGAGGGGGTTTTCAAGGATTAGGGGATTTGAACAAGTTGTTCATCACCAGGAAAACTGCAACATTTTGCTAGAGCTTGCTTCCAGCACAAATCTGCAGGAAAATAGCCTATAACACAAGGAAGAACCCACTAAGCTTCTCTTCAAAGAACAGGCGTTCAAAAGACTGACCAAGCCATGTGTGGTTTATTATGCAGGAGCTGGGTTCCATTAGCAAGATGGAACTGAACTGTTTTTGGAGTTTAACACTTAYGTTCACCAAATTTTGAAAATATAACGAATCTGGCACAACAAAGGTATCCTTACTGGTCTTTGGGGAGATTATTTCTTTGTTACTCATATCACCYTCCAGACAGGATAGCTCACCATGGATCAGGAATCCTGTAAGAGATGCTGAGCTTTATTTGTCCAAGGATAAGATAGACCCACTYCCATATATTTCATCCTCATAAGAATATAACCCCCTACCTATTTATTTGTTCACCAGAGAGGGGTGTCTAGATTAAGCTTCACTGTAAAATTAATTTGCTTTTAAGTTTATTGTTATTAATTTTTTTTGAAAATGAACAGACATAGAGAAATTTATTCATAAAAACAACGACATTTCCAGGAAATTAGGGTTATTAGAAAATTAGGGAAGCTAGTACCTAGTTAACATGATATATACATGCCATTCACTGACATAGCTTTTACAGATACAGAATATATAATCTGTTATCTTCCTGCCTAACACCTACAATTTTGCCATTCAGATTTGAAAGAGACAGCCAGCATGCATATTTTCCAAAGGGTAACTTTCCAAACCCTGCAAATATTARCATACTCACCCAAATCGTGACCAGCTCGGCTCTCCTTTCACCCTTCCTTGCCTCACTCCCCACCAAGGCAACACCCCTGGATGACACTCAAGGACTCCCTCTCTTCCACAGCTTACAAATCATAGTACAAGGTAATATCTGTGTAATGTCATTACAAATCATAGTACAAGGTAATGTCTGTGTGCCCATAATATACTATTCTTCTCTAGTTTATTCCTGGATGAACTGTAAAACAAAGAAATAGCATAAATTAAATTAATACTCTGTGAGATGAAAAGGGGGAGAGTTTATGCCTCAGCCCTCTAAATTTAAATTTCCTGCTCAACCAAGAAAACCATGCTATTGTATCTTGCCTTTACCCATTTGCAGAATTTTTCTGCAAACATGGCATCTACAGTCAAAGAGCCTGTATCAGCCAAGAGTTTATCATTTATGCAGGGGTAGTTTTCTATCACTCTGGCAACTTTGCTCTACTTGTAAAGATCTTTGCTTTTATTTGTCTTTAGTGGAAAGAATTTCCTGGGTTTTTTTCCAAAGCAATAAATCCAGTATCTTCCAGGAGTATTAGGAATCAGCCATTCATTGTGGTCCTGCCCATTCACATTGCAGTTAATTTTTAAATAAACAAGTGTTAAGTCTGCATCATTTGAAATTATGCAATTACATGGTATCAGCRGAGTACACTGTTTTTAAAATCACTGTTGCAAATAAAATGGTGTGATTCTCATGGTGGGTGAACTCACAGATGTTATTTGTGTGTCGCATTTCAGTCACACTGCATCACTACCCTCTTGTCAGAAAAGGAAACAGAGTGAGCACTTTTAACCATGATTYCACCCTGCAACCACATGATTGCTAYAACARTACTCAACCTGTGTTTGGTTGTTTTGTTGTTTGGGATTTTTTAYATTTTTAGAATGATAAACATGTATTAGGCCTGAGTCTGCAAGGAGCTTAGCCTCTCAACAACAGATCTATTCAATGTAAATCAAGGTTCTCCATTGAGAATCTTTAACTGGCCCCTGAATACTCCTCTGATTTCAGATTGCTGTATTCAGAAATGGATTYGTAATATGGATTTCTCAACCTTGATTTTGCTTTGGCAAAATAATTCATATAATCCCATGGTAATTGTACATAATAGCTAGACTCCTAAAACCCCCACAAACCCCCACAAAAAGTTAATTTCAACTACTTCATAACTTGTGAAARTAGAATAAGAAATAGAGTAGAAGAKAAAAAATATTAAGGTGCCTTTTSCTAAATAATATTCTCTGCACAATTAACTTAGGTACATTTAAAACAATGCAYAAACAAAAAAAAAAGTGTGAAAAGGGAGAGAAAGATAACCTGTTAGAAGGAAGCCCCATCTGTACTTAATTACTTCAAGGAAAAAAATGTAACTGTTTCAAGCTCTCAAARAAAGATTCAGCAATGCATGGAGGTTTGTTTTTTTTCTTTTGTATTTTTTCATTTCACAGCCACACAGATACATCAGTGTCTACATCTGATGGATTCCTTGTATTTTTTCTCTGTTTCCACCCCTTTGAGACAGGACATTTCTTTCACGACTTCAGTCTGCAGAAGACATGTAAATAGACATCATGATTTAAAAAAATCCAGGAAATTGAATGTTAAAGAGGAGTAGGTTATACCAGCTCAAGGACAGCTGGACACACTTGAAYACAGAATGGCTTTCCAGTGTTTTTAATACATGCTCCAATCCATGAACTACATGTAACCAAAAGAGATTATCTTGAGAAATACTCMAAATAAAATAATAAAAGGTTCTTCTTTACTTAATGCACAGCTTAAATATCTGGGGAGGTTTTGCCACATCACACTTAAATGCTAAAAGATTACATGTTCAAAAAGTATATTAGTGGAAGAAAAACGTACCACATTTTACACAATCTTTTCTAGCTTAGGGAGTCATACTGCCACAAATGATGTAAATAGGTTAAAAAAGTAAGAGCCTGAATAAGACTGCTCTAGGGAAGAAGCAGAGATTTCAGAAGAACCAACTTTAAAAGTTGTGCCTTGAAAGAAGAGCAAGCAGCATGCTCATAAACAATAATAATATCTCAATAGAGAAACAGACACATCAATAATTAGTCAGTGTTTATATATTATATAATATATATTATATATTCTTATTGTTATTTCGCAATAATAATAGGAATTAAATTAGTGCAGGAGAAGAACTGCCTCAGCAGATGCCAAACCTGTTAGAGTGCTCATGATCTTCAACAGAAGTGTTGCCAAACAGAAGAAAATTTCTGGGAACAGTTCATTCTTAGCATTTAAATAAGTTGAAAATCATTCTCTTCTCTACAGAATACAAAGGTAAGAATACTGTACAATGTAAACTGTACCTTTTTCTGTGCACTAAACACCTATCTTGCCAAATAAGGAACAGGTTCTTGAATTGTATACATTGTCTTTATCTGACAAAGTCTAGATTGTCWAATGAAGGACTGAGCACTGAGTGAGTAAACATCTTGATCTGAGCTGATAGTGTATTTATTTACTGGTATTAAAAAAAATAATTAATTTGCTAATATTTTACATTAAGTTATTCCCCAGATAAGAAAAGTTTTCCTGAAAAGTACACTCAGTAAGAAGTAAATGAGAAGAACAACAGCAAGTGAATGGCTGAGCCTTCAGAACTTCAGGGGTGTGTGTGTGTTTAAATTTTGAATGTATGAATCCAGATCTGGTGCAGTTTCTAATCCACTAATAAAAATTATAGACAGAAATAAAAGTGTCAGGCATAAAACTTTTTTGAGGCTGTCTTGCTACAGTCCTCCTCTTTCATCACAGTCACAGCACCTTCCCCAGTATGGCCACACTGAACGCGATGGAACTTGCTTGTCACCATCTGCCAACCTGCTGAGATAAAATATCCCTTTTTGCTGACATGGCCAGACTTTGAAACCAACTCAAAATTGAATCTTCATTTAAGAAGGAGGACTTCYCACCTCCTGCAAAGGGAAGACAGCTCTATACTGGCCCTTCTGTGGGACAGCAGAGCACATGTTAGCCAGTACACCCCACACAAAATTAGACATCATTTGCGGTGTAAAGTTAGCTAAGCTCCTGGGGATGTTCCAAACACAACGTGAACAGTAAATGATTTCCCAGCACATTTTGGTAAGAACTGAGTGCACTGGCAGAGCAGTTTATAGAGTCTTGTATTGTAATTATTATGACTATAATTTCTGGTGTTTAAAAAAATGGTRCTTTGGCACAGTACTTAAACCCTACCAGCACATTAACTTTCATAGGAACGCCAGTACTTCAATGAAAACATTCTTCAGTGTTAATGATACTATTTACATGGGGATAATGATTCAATTTTATAGAGAAATTAATCCAGACTGAGATTCTGTTTTGGTATAGGACTATTTATTTTTATATTACATGACTCCCAAAAGTGCACCTCAGATTCTACTGCTTGATCTAAAAATTTTTAAAAAATCATTTTCTTATAATTTTATGGACAAAACTATGTACCAATATATGTCTTAGRTGTTCATTTTGGGCTGAAGGTCAAACAGTATTGTATCAATGTTCTAATAACCGCATTTCCCAGGAAACCAAGAGACCTTAGTTTTCCCAAGGCAGATCCAAGCTGCAAAATTCATTAAAACCGAGTTCAGTGGGGGAGAGAGTGTGTGTGTGTCTGTGTCTGTGTCTCTGTGTGTGTGTCTGTGTCTGTGTCTCTGTGTGTGTGTCTGTGTATGCACACTGGCCCTGGAAATTTTAGCTTGACCTGTTTCAGGCTGACAGAAGAGTCTCAAGCTAACACACTGGTTTCAGTGTTACTATAAAGTCAAATCCAAACTACTGCAGATTTTTTAAGAGAAATTCAAGTCTAGTAGTCATCTGCAGGCTTGACTGTAATCATTCACCCTGCAACTACAAACTGTAAACTATAAACTATAAAATAAAAAAACCTCTAAAATATAAAAACYTAAAATTATAAAATATAATTTTTGTACCCCAAGTCATTGTGATCTAAGTGTTACTGAACTACAAAAGTCTGACCAACACCACATCATGATTAATGAGCTGCTTTAGCCCCTTCTATCTCAGAGCAAACCAGAGGGAAATGTGATGCTGGTCCTCTCCCCTCTTCCTTTCAGTCACTCAGTGAGAGACTGTATGGCCAAGGATCCTGCCCCCTTTCTGAAATGTGGGCCTCCTGGAGGAAAACCCTGTATCATAAGATGCTAAAAAATAAAGCAACCTTCACAGAGATAGTTAAAGGAAAAAAATCCCCATAAAATTAAATTAATGCCATTCATTATTAAACGTAGTGTATTAATTCCTAGCAATAACATAACCCCTGAAAGAAATTCAGAGCAATTCTGAGGATGAAGCAGACCTTAAAAGAGACAAAACAGCCASTGAGGTAAACATTTTGTAACTATAAATATGTGAAGCAACATAGTTTCAAGTACAGTTTCCACACAAGAATCATAAGGCATCTTTTTTATTTTTCCTCCACAATCCAAAAAGAACAATTTCCACTTTGGAACTTAGAGCAACAAAGCAGAACCCAAAAAATAGTTTGAGTCCTTTGAGATGGCACATGATGTTCTGAGTSCAGTAGAGATAAGGACTGAGGGCACAGTTGTGTTAATTGCTCTACTATTACAGSGAAGATGCTGGATGCCTACAATGTGAAAACCATGGGTCAGCACTTAGAGTGTTCAGGAGTGGCCACAGCTACTCATGTTTTAAGTACAGTAAATTTTTTAAAGGAGATTAGCTTCAGGGAGATTACTYGACTGCTAGGTGCTCCTTCAGTGATAGCACTGAGTGGGTTTAGAGACGTGATGCACTCATTTACAAAAGGGTAGATTCTGGTGTTCCTAGCATAAGAGAAGATTGGAAATCTGGGAAAGGAGTTCACACAATTTAGCTTTAAGAGCTCAAATTAGGATATAATCTCTTTAGGTTCTTTATGCTTAATAAGATGTCACAAATGCACAGTTTTCCAGTCAGGGAAATTAATTTTTATACATTGGACTCAATGATCTCAGAAGTCTTGTCCAACCTCATTGATTCTGTGAGTCTCTGATGCTACGACACATCCCATGGAAAGTCTACATCCCATGGAAAGTCTCCCCCACATACACATAAACTTCTCAAGTTTAAATTCATGCTTTTAGGCTGAAGTTAAGTAGTGCAATCATTATGATGGCATTTTGAAACAAAGTATTTAGCCTATGATTCACACCAGAAAAATTATCATCCCCCAAGGGGATGCAGCAGCACAGATGAGCTGGGATCCAGGAAACATGGAATAGGAGAGGAGGAAGCTCTTTCATAAACCCTGAACCCGAGGTGATGTCTACTGCAATATTACCTCTRCTATCATCCTCTGTTGAGGACCATAGCTCAAGGATGTTAATGGATAGGCAAAATTTTAGAGAAATGCTGTACAAATGATTAAATTATTGAATAATATTTCTTCCAGGAAAAGAATAAATTACTAGATGTCATGTCTTTTAGTCAAGGATTATAGAAACTCGATTTGTCTTGCCATGAAAAATAGGAATTGATATGACTACAGCCAGTAAATAACACCCACATGGAAGCGAAATCTCAGCAATGACCTGTATTTTTGGCCTATAGTAGATGAAGGCATACATCAAGATACAGTACCTGGAAGCTCATGTGTGTCTAATTCAGGCAAGAAATAAGGCACAAGCTTTTAAGAGTGAAATTTTTTTCAGTGGAACAAATTACCTCAACTTGCAGTGGACTATCACTGTCTATGCCAGTTTCAAAATAAAGATTGAATTTTGAGTAAGTAAGCGTGTGAGAGAGAGACAGATATAATTTAATTCCAGCACAATTTAATTTAGGAAATCACTATGGTAAGTTTTATAAAGGAAATCAGACAAGATGAGCCAAATACTCCCTCGTAGATTTGAGATCTATGGTTTTATGAAACAGTCTATTGGGCATTACTACTACTCTTAAAAGATTTATCTTTTGAATSATTTCATGCCAAAAAACATGACAGAAATTCCACAGATCCTGTTCAGCTGCCAGGGCAGCAACCTCCTTCCCTTTTTCCTCAGCCTGCAGTGCAGGTACAATTGACATCCAGGTCACCCTCACTACCAACCTTCAATGCTTTGYTGTTTTATTTTTCTGTCTTGAAAAACAGTTACACTGCAGGCAGATTCTTTCCCCAAATGATGGCAACCACTGCATGCTTGCTGCTAGCCCTGCAGCCCTGCAACCAAGTGTGAGGAGCAATCTCCATGGTTTCTCAGAACCTCTCATTTTCTTGACTAATTTCACTTCATTCCTCTCAAATCACAACCTCATATTCTACTGAATGAGAGCCTCATACACAGATCTGTGGCATGCATCCACGGTAGCACTACTACCAGGAACATTTTGGTCATACATAAAACAGTTTTGGAAGCAAGGAACACCATTTGGTTTMAGTGTGCAGGGTTGTACTATAAGAAAAAGCCAATTGCTCTGAAAAAAAAGGAAAAGGTTAAAAGAAAAGTCTAACACATTTATTCGCCCTTTTCTTGTATTAAAGTAAAAAAGAGATCTCTTTATTTTTTTTTTTTTTCCCTAAATCTACTACAAGAAACTTCCTATTCTGGAGCATGGGGTCAATTAGAGCCAGAAACACTAGGTCTGTTCCAGYAGATACYTCRATTCCCAGCTTTGCACCAAGATGTAATAATAGTTATCTCAGACAAATTGCAAAGTAGTGGTGGTTAACAAAAGAAAGCCTTGAATGTGCTAAAAAAGAAAATAAAAGAAAGGTCACCAGAATTTAGAGGGAGGAGGATATTAGAAAATAAAACTGCACAAATTTAAAAACCTGCAATGTGTTCTGAAATATCTCTAAAACAGAGTCTAATGTAAATATATGATAGGCCATGTCATAAAAATGTTTTATTATATTCATAACAAGGTACTGTCAAACACATTATTGGCACTTCATAAATAATAAATTGTGRTAACAAAACACTTTTGTAACTTCACCACATGTAAGCAATGCCGCCAGTACAACCTAATGAATATAAAATCTTTATATCTCCTCCTGCCATCATGTATTTTCTCTACGTGTTATGCCAACATTTTTAAACAACTGCCAAAACATTGATCAGATGACTATACATTGATGTTTTAAAATCTCTGACATCTGGAAAATTTACTTTCCTAAGAAAATAAATTTTTAAAAGGCTACAGAAAGTTAGAGGGAACTTGCTTACTGAAATATCAGGCTGGAAAAGAATAAGCAGAAAGYAGAGAGTGTCAGTGGAAAGTAAAATGACTTCACAGGGTTAATGTGAAAATCATAGAGAAAGCACTTCAGTTTCTTAAATAATGTAATCTCAATAAAAGAATTTGCAAACAGTAGGCAAAGGAYAAAACCCACATGATTTTGATTTTGTAAATTATACAATTACTCAGTTATATAATGGTAATYAGACTTGCATAGCTTCTGTTCCTCCCTTACTTTCCCTCATCTTTTGTACGTTTTTGACTTTCAGRAAAAGGCTGAGATATTTTAGTGCATCCAAATCCGTGAGCTCTTAAAAAATTGAAAGCTGTTGCCTTTTTGTAGTATCTTCTTCTGAGCACAATATTACTGTTCCAGGCTTTAGATTTCAGGTTTTTCTGTCTGAAGGAGATACTTTCCATGGTCTGGGTTGGATTGATCAAATGGTTTATTTTCTCCAGCATTTGCCAGCTGAAAACTTTACTGTAAAACATGGCCCCCTCTCCACCCTCTAAATATATATTTAAAGGCAGCAGCACACTGGAGGTATTGCTAACAAAACTGCAGCACTCCCTTGAGTTGTCCTCTAGGTAACTTCCTTAACAGGCAAATGCATATCCATGCTCTACATTAAACACTTTTYTGTAAAAATAGATTGGTTGCTTGATCAAGCAATCTGACTTCTAACGGAAAAGAAAAAAATGAGAAATCAAATGCAACACCAAGGTTGAAGTGGAACAACACAGCATTATAGATAAAATCYTCAAGATCTTTATYRAAGGCATAAAATTCATTAAAGCRAATCAGATTATGCTCCCATTATTTYTGGAMTCAGGTTGCTGACCTTAGCCAATTATGCTGTTTAAGGGAATTGAAAAAATCTCATTATTTATCTCTTTCTTTTAGGCTCACATGGCATACTCTGCTATTTTTCACACATGCCTAGAGTTTTTAGGACTTTCAAAGCTTCTTTACCCATTCAGTGCCAGAGTTTTAAAGACTGGGCAAAAGTATTGCATAGTTATTGCAGCAAAGAATTAATAGACCTTTCTTGTTGGTTGTGCGYTGCTCTAACATCTGCCCAAATACCAAGCCATGTCAGAAATTTCTAGCACACTGTCAACTATTCATCTGATAAGCAAAAGAAATTAACCCTTCCTCATCTAGCAGCTGGCATCTGATGCCTGATTTTGCYCAGAGAGTAATCTTTTCCCTCTGGGTAGCCAACACTGAATTTTGTGATAAAGCTYACAGAAAATGCAGGACATGAGGGCTGTGTCTACATGAATTAGACAGAGTTAGTATTACCAGAAARTGAAACAATCTTTAGAACCAGTAATTCACACTGGAAAAGGCCCCAGCATGGTTTTGACCTGGATTTCTCCCAAATCCATGAGAATGGTGCTGGAATAAGGATCACCCAGGGACCTGGGGGCAGACCCAGTCTGCACCTAGCTACACAGTTCTGGGTCTGGAGAGATGTGGATGTGCCCAGGCTGTGCCACTTGTCTGCAAGGACAGGGAACGAGCTTTTCCATTTTAGTGTTCAATTTGCTAGCAAGGATGTGTCCACCAAGACAAGTTTTCAAATAAGTCTAAGGGCTAGTCATGTAATTGTACAAGCGTTTTGTCCAGGTACTAAACTGCCACGGGAATGTGGCAAATACCAACATTTCAGGCACTCCATTCACTTAGATCATTCCCAAAAATGATCGCAGAGTTTATTATCAGAGAGATACATGTGTTCTGTTAAAACAACTTGGAAATACTTAACAAATATGCTGAAACTAGAAATATGGGGTTTGTTCTTCTTAATTTTCCTACCAGCCACAATATTTTTATTTTTTTAATTTGTTTCCTGCCACAAATACAARTGTGCAACTGCYGTGGTCAWGGAAGAAAAAAYTTCTGGATAAAAGGGATATTCATATTATCCCAGGGCTGAGAGATATTACWAGTGGACGAATTGTAGAAGAGAAACAGAGATAGTTATTGTTGGTGACACTGCTGAGCCATCCTTCCTGAAGAAAGAGCTACAACACATATGGCAAAAATTATCTTGTCTTAACACTGTTTGTTTGGGTTTTTTAGTTGTATGTTATTTTTTCCAGCAATGTGGCTTACAGAACATAAATGAGTTTAGGCAGCTTAAAAACTCTTTTAACGTCTCCAGCAAAGTTTTGGATACAAAAGTGGGTTAGTTCTTGTCTTATGGTATTGCAGGAGTTTATTGTCTACCAGGATAATGAGCAAGGGCAGCTCCCTAACAGGGAATTAAGTGTTCATAGTGGGTATGATTTAATTATTAATTTTTATGCTAATTTATTTCATTAGTGTCAAYAGAAAATTAACAATTACTATTTTTTTCACTGGAAAAACTTTGATCTGAGGATAAAGAGACATTTGCTAAGATGTCTTTAGAAATTAGGTCAAAATTCTTATTACCTGCAGGAGCTATAAATTAGAAGATGATTTCTAAAATAGAAGATAATAAAGTTTTGTTCTGTAGAAAGTCTTAAAGAGAAACTTCAACCCATTATGTGCATTTCTTTGTTTTATTGATGATGTGCTAAAGAGGATAAGTTTTGTAGTCAAGGTGATGTGAAAGTTATCATTTTTCTCATCCTCAAGGTAAAACCTWACATGTTGGAAAACTTATTTTAAAATTGTGTTTTCCTTTAGTTAAGTGTAAATTCCAGAACTGGGAACTGCTCGTGATTAGAAAACAGACTTCACCTTAAGAAAACTACTGAATATCYGAAAAAAATCTCATAAAGACACTGGAGAAGAAGTTCCTGTTTATGTTAGGAGAAATCWCACATCAAAATCTCATATGTATAGAAGACATCAACCACAGCACCTCAGAGAGCAAAGCAGGAAAAGGTGGGAAGATGCTGGGACTAGTAGAAGGCAGGAGACTAAATGTTGAAAATTTATGTTAAGCAAGTATCTTAATTAATTATCATTCTAATATAGGTATTTTATTATTTTTGGCTACTTTAAAGAAATTCCCATCTGAATTTCACTCTTTCCAACTGCTTTTGGTGCACGTTTTTTTACTAAAACATTTTGAGCKGAAAAATTAGAACATTTTGTTTATAAAAGGTCAGTATTTTCTGGCAACTTGAAATATAAGCTGACTGTCAAAATTAACTTTTCTGCACATTTCTGTTTCATCTAACTGGTATTTTCTCCAGTCAAAAGATATTTAATCAAAATACGTAAGATATATTTAAGGTTTCTGAGTATGAGCAATTTTTGCCCAGCTGGTGACATTCCTGTGGTGGATAACAGGGAAAAACTAAATCCAAATCTGATGCTGCCAAATGTCTCAACAATGTAGAAAATGCATCTGTGTGGGTGGTACAGGCCATCAGTCCTTTAGTCACTTTCTCAGAGGACACTCTCTGGGGAAGGTGACAGGGGCTTCCCAGACATCCCATGGCATCCCACCTGCACTGACCTTATCCTGGTGTGGTGAGTTGTACCCGTGCCAGGCARGAGTAGGAAAAGCATGTTTCAAGTGTCTTAGGTTGTCAGGCCTGACAGCAGAGTGAAGCCCCCAGCAGGTGCACATCTCTCTCTGGGCAAGGAGAAAATCAGGCCCCTGACTATCACCCCTGTGTGGGCTTGGGTGAATTGCCAGCCAGCTCATGACAGGTCTTGTCACCAAATGGGCATGTTTCACAAAGACTTCTGTTATTTATGTTGTCTTCTCATCCTCTTAAAAAAGACTCCCCAGAATTGTAGGAAAAAGGTAATGCCCTTTGCTGTTTGAGACATGGTATAACCAAGTGTGCCTGTTCAGTGTGTCTAACATCACTGCAAAATTATAAAACTATAGAACTATAAAATTATAAAATTGGCTTTMCCCAGGATGTAGTGCACCTTTGAAAACAGCCAGCCCTGCAGATCTAGACAGATATTAGGTGCATGTTTTGAGTCCATTGCAGAAAAAAAAATTATCCTGCACTGTCTATATACATGTGTATATAATGTGTTCCTAATTATTTTTGCATTTGTATGTATTTTATACACAAAACCCCACAAGCCTGAAAGAGATGAAACTTGAAAAAAACACTAGRGGTCCCTCTTGGCAATGAAGCATTCAGCAGTGTTGTAAAGAGCAGAGCCAATTCCTGAGACAAATTTAGCTTTTACTGGAAATGCCTTCTCTTGAGAAGGGGGAAAGAATGGAAAAAAGGGAAAGATAATTTATGGCTTTCTGTTCAAAACCTTCCTGGACCAAATTCACTTTTGCACTTTTTGTCACCTTCCAGCTCTGAAATGGAGACTGGCCTAAGCAGCATAAGGGCTCATCTATCCTCTCTTGAACTTCCCTGCTGAATTTGGAGGCATCAGCACAAAAGAACCCAAATACGGCTTGAACCTGGACTAGGAGGGGGGTGGGGACCTGCCAAGACTGAACTCAGTGCTCAGGCTTCAATAGTCCTGTAAGAATGTGGTTGAGAAAGGGAAAGGAGATTCATCTCTAATGAATCCAGTTTGAAATATATATTTCAAGACTTAAATGAATAGGTTTTCAGTTACAGTGTGGTGCAGAGAAAAGTAGATGTGGAACAACTGCTTACATAGACACAAAACATTCTCTCATTCTCTCACTCTCCCTGGGTCCCTTAGGATGCGACTGGACAGATGGATGCACAAAACGTCTAAGAAGGCAGACAGAGAAAAAAAATCCTATGTAACATAAATGTAATTAAATCTTCTGGTAATGAGGCCAAGAGCTTGTAACTGCACATTTTCTGGGCATGCTATTTACACCAATTGCAGGTTTCCTGCTTCAAAACTATTTATCAAGGATCTCTSTCTAGCTGTATTTTTACAGGGGGCTAGTATTAACTTCATTTTTATATAAAACTAGCTGGGAGAAAAATCGTGAAGTTTTTTTTAAATGCATGTTGAATGCAGTAAATCTCATTGTTTGTAGCAGATTGTTTTCAATGAAAACATTTGGCAATAGATACTGTTGTGAAAATTTTTTCCTACTATTGCACTGTGTCTGTTGTATCTTATGTTTCTCATAATTTTTTGTGACAAAGGAAACAACAAATAGCTCAGAAATCCAATGCTGGATAGTTTTTACAGTATCTACTTGTACCTGTGCAGTTAAATTATAGTGTTAACAAACATGGCACGTAGAGAAGACTATACAAAGTTACAAAGATGGAATTTTCAAGAGTTCTTCATAGAATCACAGAATGRTTTGAGTTAGAAGAGAGCTTAAAGGTCTTYTTGTTCCAACCCCCTGCCATGGGCAGGGACACGTTCCACTAAACAAAGCTGCTCTAAGAACCATCCAAAGCGGCCTGGAACACTTCCAGGGATGTGGCTTCCACATCTTCTTTTGGCAACCTGTTCCAGTTCTTCATCACCCTCGCAGGTAAGAATTTCTTCCCCATTAGTAATCTAAAGTTGCCCTCTTGTCCTACCACTTGAGGTAAGTTAGATGCTTGTCATTTCCCACTGGATTTCAATAAGAATTGCAGACCTGGTTCTTTTCAGTATTTTAGGAAATCTCATTTAAGAGATGAGTAATGAGTTCCATTGCTGTTACCCTGTATCTAATGAGGCTTCCTAATAAGCACAAGGTAGTACCATATGTTTTGCTTAAGGTGTCTGGAATTTCAGTAAATTCCAATTGAAAGACCCAGATTGCAAACTGTCAGGATTATCTCAAGTCTCCTGACCAATCCAGTATATTTCTTTTCTGTGACTGACACAGTCATAGATAAGAGTGAAGCAAAGACACCTGAGCTCCCTATGTGGTGGTATCAAAAGTTTACATTTAGCATGGGTCTGTTTCTACCTAGAAAAGTTCCTCACAGGAAAAAAAGAAAACTGAAATTGATAAATTTGACCTTTCACCTGGGAATAGTAAACATCCAGTTGCCTGGGCTATARCACTCATGTAGAGAACCCCAAATCGGTCTCATGTGTACACTGTGTAGATACATCTTATTACATATATGCAGCTTATGGAACGAATTTGTACCCTATCCATCTGTTCAGGGGATGTACACAGGCCTTGTGCCTCTTTGGTACATCTCAGGCATAATCAGGAGACATGCAGACTAATTCATGGCTGGGTCCTGAACTGGGCCTGGGAGTTGTTGGAAACGCGTTAATTCCACTGAATCAAACCCATAACAACGATTATTCTAATAATTTGCCAGTAGRTAAGAATGAACTCCCATCTCCATATCTATTTCTTGGCTTTATTCAATTTATGGTGCAGACTATATGCAGATACTTCTGTCCTGGAATTATCTAGAAATAATTTGACAGCTAATAAATATGAATTAACAACAATAGCAAACCCCAATGATCTCTAAAGTCACAAGGTAGGACAGAAACTAAACTAAGAAATACCAGCTTCAGAAATAAGGTCCCAGTCTCCTTTTTAAATGAGTAGGTCACACAACACTTTACCTTTCCCTGTTTCCTTGGATGAATGTGAAAATCATCCAGATTAATTTCTATCTCTTGTTATTCAAAGGTACAGTAACTAAGAAGGAGACCAGATAATCCTGTGCAATATTGTGCCTGAACATAGTTTCTTAAATGCCTTGCACACACACACACCAACACACCCACACCCACACCAAAAAAAAAAAAAAAAAAAAAGTGTACAGAAAAGAGTGGGTATTCAGAAAAGCATTCCTTGGTGTCCTTCCATTCAGCTTCAAAATAGTTGCAGTGGGCTGCAACCTAAGAAATGACACACCATTAAACACATTATTTTGGTAAATAGGAATAAGCTGCTAAATTCACCCTTCTGAAAGTAGCTCTTGGAATTAGAAGTACAGGTAGATGAATGTCTAATAACTGAACTGTGGATATGTTTCCATTTCAGGTAAAAACTTGAAAATGTCCTACAAGTGGATTTTTTGAAGTCAGGTGTACACATATAAACTGGTACCAAGCACAAGAAACATTGTGAAGTATGGAGATGTTTATAAAACTGGAGTTCTCTGTGGTCTATCGGAATTGTTCACAAATAGTCTTAAAATCACTAACATCTACACTGAAAATCCATTTGTTTATTAATATTTGTTAATTTAGATGARGATTATTCACTGTCTGCCTGTACCTGCTGAATTTTTGGGTTAATAGGCCTGAGTGAACATACTTGGATCCAGGAGTTGACTCATCAATGAAGAGGCAAGCTGTGACCAAAATATAGAGGTACCCAGCTGGATATCAGCTACTGTATGGTCTGCCTGTCTTCCTCGTGTCTGCCCTAAACAATGTTATAACTGGTGGGAGAATTTGGGATTAACACTTTTGGAGCACTTTATTGGACTCAAGCCCATGTGAAACCAGATTTTATTAGCCCAGTTACTCACAGAGCAGCATCTCAAGGTATGGTTTTTTTCCTACAAGTAATTTCCAAGCACCTAACAGGCCACATAGCTGACTTGCTGGTGTCAGCAGGTGCTGCTAGATGACACTGATCACCACTAGCTGATACCCAGGCTGGAAGCTCATGTGGCACAAAAAGTCTGTGGCCTGAGGCAGCCACTGAGTTGGTGTGTGGGTCATAGCCTGACAGAAATGGCTGCAATCTGCCTCACTCAGGAAAGGAGCAGCACTTTGGCAAAACTGTTTTGATGACAAAGTCTATAGCCTGGCTTTTGCTTGGAAAACAGTGTCAGGGCCTGGCAGGGAGAAAAGTTGTCCCAGTATGTGCCCCGAGAGACTGAGTCTTGAATGACATGCTATACTCAAGCCCACCCTTTGCCTTGCCCAAACATAATTTTCAGTTTTCTCCCGTTCAGCACAGAGCAGAACCTCACAGCATGGGACATAACTTTGTCTGGGAGTTTCCGAGGCTGCAGTCATGATCATGAGATACCATTCATCAAATGAGTCAACATCCGGAGTTATCACTTAGGCTCTGAGAAAATTTTAGCATTAGAAAGATTTATGCCAGAGAACATATGATTTGGTTTACCATATGCTGTTTTATCTGATAAAGATAAGTGCAGAGCAGTTGCCAAGAGAAGAAAAGCAAAGAACAAAAACAATGCAACAAAACTGTTTTAATTTAGTTCACCTTTAAGAAGTTGTCCAAATATCTAGAAAGAATTCCAAGATATATTTATCCCAAGCCTGTAAAATCCTTTCTCATCACTACAGAGCCTTTTCAGGATTTGCCCAGGGTTTCTTAGAGTGCCTTCCCTCCATGTACTGTCAAGATTTCAAGTACTTCTAAAAAGTTTCAAATTCCAAAAATAATGAAGCAGTCTCCAATCTCATTTGTTCAAGGTCCAACTCGGACAAAAAGAAATACATTATTTATGAAACAAACATAGATTGCAATTTCGTCTAAAGAAAAATTCTGCCTGTACTGCATGTGTTCTGGTCAGACACAACTGAAAGGAGAAGCAATGCTCTCTTAGGACAGAAAAGACACCTGGTTTCAGCAGAGGGTTTCCAAACCAAGAACAGCTGAACTGAGACTGCCTGTGCAAAGCCAGGACTGAAGCAATTAGTGAGAACTACAGATCATGTCAACAGCTAGCAGTGATAATGCTATTCAAAGGTTTTATTTACAATCCCTGCATCCAGTATGGGCCAGTGTTCTCTCAACAATGAGAAGAGKTTTTTTTAAGCAGCCACACTGAAAAGTAAAGTTCTAAGGCAATGGATTATTTTCCTTGTTTTTTGTTTCTAGTTAATTTTCTAGACTTTTATTTCACTTTATTTCACAGAATATGTCTTTCTAACAAGAAAAGCCTATAGAATGAGAAATTTTACTCACTTGCTGTCAGTGGCATGTCTACAGCCTAAAAGGACATGTGAAATTCTGACTCTTGAATGTGTTCTGCCAACAAAAAATTAAGGTACTGGCATATCTGTAATCTGTCTGTCATTCCTAAAATTTTSTGTTAAATGGGAAATGGTTTTCCCCTCTTGCACATCACAGGGTATGTGAGACCAAAATTTATGGTTGTTCTTTTCCCAGGAATGCGTTATTTTATAGGGTTTGAACTGATTAACATGTGAATCATGTCCACTAGTTTATGTTAGCTTTAAGATAATTTGTTAGAATTACTTATTACTGAAGCCTTGCATTACAATTAGAGATCACACGATCTCATATAATAAAATAGGAAAGTACAATGTTCCAGCCCTGGTTTATCTCACTGTAAAGAGTCACTGAAGCTCAGATTTACTCTGGGTCTAAATTGCCATAATTATTAGGTTTCCAAATCTGGGTTGATTTGAGCTTTTCCATTTTTCAACATTATAATTTACCATCAGAAACTTTTCTGTTACATTTTCTGAGGAATCAGAAGCCATAACATCTCATTAAACTGTATTGCTGTGAAAATATGAAAATKTGTTTCAATAAATAACTGAATCACCTGTTTTAAAATGCAAATAACAATAATACTAGAATATCAGAAAAGGGTCAAGGAAGCTAATATGAGTGCAAATAGAGACAAGAGACACATGAATGCAACTGTCTGAAAAATGGACAACAATGAGACAAAGGAACAAGGTTTTGCTGAAACACTACAGAAGACAAACTTTATGGTGAATATTCAATTTTTTTAACCACAGAGTTGACTATGAAATTTGGAAAATAGAACGGGGGATGGAATTGTGCACAATTGACAACAGAACAAGGAATTTGACATTTGTCTAAGCAATYTATCAAATTAATAAACGAACAGGTTTTTATACAGGTTTTTTCCCTCATCACATACTTTTTAATGGTGTCTGTGCCGGTTTTAACATCAGCCGGAGATTAAATCCAAACAAGCCACTCCCCTTCCTTGCCCCTCCCAGTAAGGGAGGGACAAAAAAGGAGAGATGATGACAAAAAAAGAGAATATGGGTTGAGATAACAATTTATTAAAAGTGCAAAGCAATGGAACAGTACGTGCATAATAACAAGAGCCATACTAATAGCCAAAGTATAGGAAAAAAAAGAAAAGGARAAGATGCTTTGCCCACAAAAAGGTATTCACCACCARGAAGTAAAGCAAGCTGACATTCCCTGCAGGTCAGGTCTGTGTGGTTTTCCCAGACAAAGGAAATATGGCAACCATTCCATAYGCTGTGTTTTGAATTTGTGACTAAAACKGAGATGATATTAAGGAAGCTTTTGCTGAACAGTTCTTGCACAACATTAAAGAGTTAGTCTTTCTAACTCTTCTCTTTAGTGAGTAAATTTGGGATGCACAAARAGCTTAGAGCTAATGCACCCGGGAKAKAGGATACTGACAAAAGGGATATTCCATGCCATATAACATCATGCGCAGTAATAAAACAAAGTGGGGGGATTTTGGCATGATTTTCTTGTAGACTGGCTGGGCATCAATCTGCTTGGGGGACGTGATGAACGATTTGCCTTTCCAAATGATTTTTTTGTTTTCTTTCTTCTTCCTCTTTCTTTTGCTTACTTAACTACCTATCTCTATCTCAAACCATGAGCTTTCTTAGTTTTGCTCTTCCTGTAATTTCTCCTGTCCCACTGGGGAAGGACAGAGGGAGTAAGTGTTTGAACTGTGCTTAGTTGCCTAATTATAGTTTATCTATAGGAGATCATTAACATGTTCATCCCATCTGACTTCAGCTACCAAGAGCCACGGTTCAGATATGAAAGCTAACCTAAACATTTCTTCTCACTTCCTCTGTAATCTATTGTGAGGTACAGGTAGGGACAGCCAAGAGTTGATTTGCTGTCCTTTTCAGTCTCTCTCCTCCATTGACTGAAGAAGGGATTTGAAATATWGCTCAGGTGCTGACAATAATGAGACCAGAGGACAAGCCTTGAGTTGACATGGGCAAACTGTTAGGTATCTACTTCACTACCTGGGCAGGTTTTGGATACCTAGCTTTGCATTGCCTACATGGAAATCTGTGCACAATAATGCTTATGTGCCTTGATACATGATCTCTGTTTCTTGGACAAGAATCTGGGTCCRAAACTTCATGGAGAACAGCTCCCCCTTTCTTGCAGGGTTCACCAAAATTGCCAGATTAAATCAGATTAAAATCAAATGTTTAGAAAAAAAGCCCTTTTCTGAACCAGCATATCTTCTCAGCACAAATACTTCCCTCCAGCTTTGCTCTTTAGTCCAGGATTTTTCATAGCCACAGCTTTTTCAGAAGCTCCCCTGGGGCTCCTTGGATCCCCTCATGCACACTGGCCACGCAGCTGCCCCAAATCACCCTGTGGGCTCAGTGCCTGAACTGCCTGCTGTGCCAGGCACTGGTAGCTTGGACTCCACACATCCTCCCTCAGCTCTGTGTTTGCTGTCAGAAAAGAGGCAACTGCCCCATTTGTCCTGTGAATTGTGCCTCAGCCTCTGTCTTCTAAGTTAGTCCAAGGCCATGTCATTCTAGGGAAGTGCATTATCCTGTATGCAGTATAATGTGAGTGAACAAAGCCCARCCATGAGACTCAGACCTGCTATGCATTTTTTTCTGAGCACAAGTAGTAAATCTGACGTGCGCGGGAGGCGTTTAACTTCCGCTGCATGTGCAGCCCACATGAGACGGAGACATGAGAGTTCAGAGGGTTCAGCCAGCCCCTCCCAAAACCTGTTCAGTTGCACAGTTCYGGGCTGTATGCATGTGGTAATCCACCACAGTACACAGGAACAGCACTTCCAAACAAGGCACGCAGCAGTCTGGAATCTTGGGACATAGGACAGAGAGAATGTCTAGGGTCTGCAGATGAAAAGTCAGATAAAACCCTCTGCCCTGCAAAGGCTACCAATCAGCCTAGGCATCTACTGCATTTCCACTTCAAAAAAAGATTCAAGGTGAAAAAWAAATATGCCCAGGAAATCCTGAACACTTGGTAGACATTCTCAAGCTGGCATCTGTATTATCACAGCTCTCTTGCCAGCACTGCCTGTGTTAGATTATTGAAATCTTAGAGAGGTTTGTCTACAAGAGGCTCAAACACAGGAGTGCACTGCAGTGCAAACAGTAATTTGATAAATGTTATGACAGGAACAATAGAAAGAGGTGTGTTGCCAAGCACAGTTCTGAGTTGCAAAGGGAAGTAATGGAAACATGAGGTAAAGTATTATTTTTGGATATTGGAGAGTGCATAGTATGGAATATTTTTTTGAATTAATTTCTATTTGTTTGGCGGCTTGTTTGATTGGGACAGATAGCATTTGGATTTTGTTTTGTGGTTTTTTTTGTTTTTTTTTTTTACCACATTATTTGGCTTTTAGACATGAAACATCATGAGAGGAAATTTATTAGGAAAAATTATTTCCATACCCTCAGAGCTCTGCTTTGCCTCTTAATGTCCTTTTCTTTCCTCTTAAGGCTTTGTGACACACCTGTGTTAAAAACTCATTCCTGAGCATTGYAGATAAAACAGTCTCCTCTGATTGCACAAGAATATCTCTCAGATATCACTGCTGACTCTTTGGATTGAAAATGTGTGAATAACAAGAAAATAGGGGACAAACTGAACTTAAAGAAAAACAAACCTTGGACAAAATTGACTGATAAGTAGAAAAAAAAAAATGAGGTTGTTGCTGTGCCTCTGATGCTCATCAGTAATGTTTCAGAGGGATAATCTCAAAACCATCCCTATGAGGGGCCCAAATGCAGTAGTAAAGTGAGTTAGTAGTGCAGCAGTGAAGATGAATTAGTAGTGATATCTGCAGATCAGTTAATAAATTTTGAACTCAGGTTCTAAGTGGGTCATCATCAACAGGATCATCTTCACTGCAAAATAAAAATCAGGATGTTAGTATAAGTAGCTGACATTGTGTGGACATATCATGCACTTCTAGCCCACTTTTCTCTTTCAAATACCCAGGAAAGTGACACCATGAGCAGCTGTGTGCTTTTTTCATACACAGGACATAGATGAGCCTTTCAGATATTCTTCTTACCAGAGACAATGCTGGTAATATATGTGAATTCAAAAAAAAAAAAAAAAAAAAAAAAAAAAAAAAAAAAAAAAAAAAAAAAAGAAAAGAAAAGAAAAAAATCCCCTCAGAATTACTATATCTGGCACTGTAGAGGAATTCATTTTTTACTTAGAACATAGATTGTGACCATATGCAGTGCTGCTCTTTTAACTGTTCCTGCTGTTTTCTTTCCTTTAGACAGTTCCCATACTGGAGAGCTCCTGGAAATAATTCTGGAGTCAGAWATTCTTTCTGTGTAAAAAATTTGAGACTTCCTGCAGCTGTGGGACATGAGCCAGCAGACAGGACATTTGGACTTGCTTGCCAGCTCCTTGCACAGTGCATGGCAGAAGAAAGGKCTGTAATATCATCAAAGTTTGCTGCGGAGGTTTTCCACTTAAGAAACAAGGCAACAATGAGCGTTAAACACCAGAACAGAAAGAGAAATAAAAGTATCATCTGGTTGCTCAGGACAGGTAAGTATGTAGCTTTTTCACACTGAGTTTCGTGAAGGGGAAACAGTATCAAATGTGGCACCTGCCCCACTTCTCTTTCTGGCATCTCTGCTCTCCTAATCCAATATATAGCCTGGACCTGGACCACACACAAGGGCTTCACCAGGCTGATGGTGGCGCATGAGCATCCCGAGCCCTCATTCCAGAGAGAAGTGCAAACAGTTCCCAGAATGGCTCCTCCCAGAACAAACTCAGAGGAACAAGCTCGGCTCTGGAGATGGGAAAACAAGCCAGTAGAGCCATAATGGGTTATCACTTTTGTAAGCAAGATAGAAAAAAGAAAACAAAACTAGTTATGAGTGAAATTTGAGCTCTAGGGAAAATCAAGAAGAGRTTGATGTTAGTTCCAGTGACAACAGGATTTAACTCTGTGTCTTTATTGCCAAGTTTAAAAAGCTTTTTGGGAAAATGTGCTAAAAGCATTGCAAACATAATTGAAACACTTCAATCAAAATAATCTCTCATAGGGATTCAGACCACTTACTCACAAGCTTCTAAACTATTACTTCCATGGGTGAGAAACCTTGATTTCTCTAGTAAAACCTCCATTAGCTGCCAGCCACAAACTGGCAAATCAGCGCCATGCTATTATTTTTCATCTGGAAATCTTAGCTGAGGTTGTTATTAGCTCAGGAGTCTCTATGACCTGTTGCTTTACCCATTATAGGTTTCCCTAAGACACATATTTTAAGTATCATCTAAAATGCCAATACAAACAGCACAAAGACATGGCCAAGGGTAGTAGTATCCAAGTTGGGAATGTATGGCAAGCAAGTGTATGAGGAGAAGAGATTTTCTGATAAAGAGGTGCGAAAGTACACAGGTAAAAGGAAATCAAACCAGTATTGGACTGGAGGAGTCATTTAACCTTTGGCAGGCATTGCAGTTCCATAAGGTGCTTTTGACTACGGACCTCAAATGCAGGGATGTGGTAAAGTAAATAAAGGCCAAGCTTCAGTGGCTGGCTTGATAGGACAGGCAGCTGGACCTTTCCTTTCCTTTAATGAGACCTGCTCCAGCCATACTGCACCACAGTTCGTTCTTGCTGCTGCCATGTCTTATGTCACTTGCCAAATGCTAGGTCAACAAGAAGAACCAAACACAAATATTTAGTCTTTGCCTCATAGCAAATTTACAGTGTTTGGTAAAGGTTAAAATTCCTAGCCATATGCTTGTTCTATGTTTCTTGTTGTAGCTTTGCTTTGCGCTAAAAAATATTTTTTATCTATCTTGGAATCAACAAACGGATTTAAGGGAAGGGAGGAGATGATCTAATGTGCCTCTTAAGGGACGAACTTCTCATTTCCTCAAGGAAGGAGAAAACACAGTGAAATTTTAAAAAAACATAAATGTCTTTCATTAAAGTAGAGAAGCTAATCCATTCAGGAAAGACTCTGCTGGGCCTCAGGAGCATGAATGAATCACAGTATTTAATATTTAGCCCTAACTAATCACATTCTTAATACATGTTGTTAGTGCAATGTTTTGTGAAACAAGGTAGAGGCAATCAAACCATTTGATGTCCAAACAAAGAATACCAGAATATTCCAGTCAGTAGCTGTCTAACAGCTGCTGCACCTACTTAAAAGCATCTTCTGCTCCTTGCTGGACCTTAAGTATTACAGTCAACAGTGGTTTAGTCTATATAACCAAGAAGGTTTTATTCTGCAGCCCCCACACAGGTTTCTTCATTGGAGATGTGCTGAAGGGTACACTCATTGGAGACGTGGATCCAAGGGAAATGGCAAATGTGTTACAGGATCTGCAGAGGATTAATACCTTCCTGGTGAATAGGTGCCATGGCTTGGGGTATTAAATCTTCATGTACAAGCAGCTGTATGGATGGTGATGAAGTCTGGAAAGTTATTCTACTAACTATTGCCAAGTATCTGCCATAGGGTCAAGTTAATTATTCAATATGGGTTCCATTAATTTTATTGACTGGACTGCCAGTGAGTGCTCAGACTTTAGTTCAGATACAGAAACCTGAATAAAGCCAGAGCTGAATCCCTCAGACTCACTGAGCAGAGCCCAGAATGGTTTACTCAGTTCTTTCTTGATCTTAATCCTGCTGTATTGCAATGGAGACATGTATCCTCTTTCCTACTTAGAGCAAGATCTTGGTTTTTCAGTTCTGTGCTTTTAATCACTTAGGTATTGAGTATCTCAATATTTGTTTTCACCTTAGAATGTCTAAAAGCAGAACTAGACTTAATTCCAAATGCCATATTCAACCTCTTTACTTGGGAATTTTCAGATCTCTAGGTAGCCACATCTGCTTTGAGCCCAAGTTCACAGACAGGTTCCAGCCTCCATGCCCGCCTGCCACAGGCTGGATTCCTCTGGCCAGGATATGTGCCCAGACTGTGCCTGCAGGTTCAGCACTTCCCAGCTGAGGGATCGCTGACTGCCATGACCAAAACTCTGCTCCATTCCCTATTGCCGTCTGAYCTATATCCTGACATCTCCTTGTATGCAATTAACTGTCTCAGCTACAGCGCTATCCAGCTGCAGGATTTTTACCCAATGAGTCATTTACCCCCCCTGCCAAAAAGGCTTTGCTTTTTCCTTCTTTGTTTGTTTTGCTTTGCTTTGTTTCTGTGTAACAGACAGCCAAACACGTTAGCCTTTCTTTAGGGATTCCTGTATTCTGGGCAACTGTTCTATATGCAAATCTTTCTCACAAGGAGTTCTCAGGACAAAGCAACCTCAATTACAGAYGTTTTTACTTACTGGCTATGAAAGACCAACTTCCCAGCTTCTGGTAGTCCTGATAAGGCTGTGGATCATACTTCTCCTTTAGAGAGTCTCGCACTCCTCTGCCACAGGTAATTTCTGCACGATTGATTAAAAATCTCCCTAGCATAGACATTGACAACGCATGCAGTTAGAAATAAAACACATAGCTGTACAGAGAAGCATCCAGACAGATGATTCTATCGGCAAAGGTATGTCAGCAGTCTTGCTTTATTTAGATTTCAGGCTTCTGTTGCCTTGGAGGAGCTAATTGTTTCTAAATCCCTGAAAGTGACATGTATGCACGAACAAAGCAGCCTAAGGTACTTCAATTTATTGTAGTTCTTTGAGTGTTGGTAAACACAAGTGAGAAGGCAGACAGGCAGTGACTTGAAGCTTGTGGTGAAAGCAGATCTGAATGATGAGGGATCCATGCCCGTTGTCTCCTCCATGGTATCTTTCACACAGTACAAAACTCGCAGACAAAATTTGTCCAAAATTTGTTGTCTGACTCCAAACTTTTGAAATGCRCAGTTACCTGAAGTAGAATATATTTCAGGGCAATATATGTAGAGGTATTACACTTACTATACAAACACTTGGTATAAACCTGTACAATACAACTAACATTTAAAATCCCCAGTGGCTTTACCAACTGATGTTGGAGTCCAGGGCATCCCTTTAGATGACCTGGGACCCGAGGAAGAGAGTTTGAACCCCAGACAGGACGGTGTGGAGCCAGTCCAGAGGGGTTGAAGACCTTGGCACAGAGCCTAGAAAGACACTAAGCTTGATTTTAGTCCACGGGAGAGGCTTCCAACACTGAGAGAAGAATTACARACCTCAAAGGTGTGAAAATAGTAGTTGAGCACCGCACAGAGTGAAAAATTTTGTAGTTTGGGAGTTCTTCAAATAAAAGTAAATAAGAAACAAGATAAAAGATTTAAGGTGTTGCCCTAAGTTCCTCTCCTTCTTCCTTGCCCTCCATCTTCTGAGGTGGTAATGACACAAAGTAGTTYGAAGTAATTGAGTCAAAGTAGAAATGACCCTTCWRGTATAGGYAYTAGGCATTGGCACAAAATTATAAATAGTGAACACGTAGTTATCTGTATAAGAGCAAAGAATGCCCCATTGGTGGGCAGTCGCCTCGTGTCCCAGCCGCTGTCCAGACCTCAGCTAAGTGCAAAAAAAATTCTAAGATACCAAATAATAAACAACACAAGAAACCTAAAAACAAAGCCTTAAAGACTCCGCTTTTTTCTTGTGATGCAACTCAAGGCTTTTAGAGAACCAAAAACTTTTAACAACCTAACTCTCAAACAAAAAACCAAACCCAAAAATTGGCATCCCTGGGTGGGCACGAACCACCAACCTTTTGGTTAACAGGGWTTTGATACATATGGCAATCCAAGACAAATAAGGAGCTCAGAAAAAAAATTATAGTGGACATGACCAAATTTTTGCAGGATTGAGAGGACAGAACTTCCGTTACAAATAGCATTCTTTTAAACCTACAAACCCAAACACTTTTAAAAACCACATTATGTGTCCTTGAATGCCTCTTGCATAGGAATTGGAAACAGCAAAAGGAACGACACAGCAAAATGTGGTGCAAGTCTGAATGTGGAAAATGCTCTTGTGAATCAGAAGGGGGGTGGGTTCAGACACAGACTTCCTTAGTTCTTTCACATGGCTGGAAGTCATGAAATTGTTTTCATCACCAGCCATGAAGCCTTTCTCTGTGGCTGGAATAATGAAGAGGTTTTAGCTCTGAGCACTTTACATACATCAGGAAAGAAGATTTTTTTAGAGTTGGGATGGGAGTATTTTAATTGTTTTTAGGGGCTGATGCAGAGATTCTGAAACAACAGATACATTCCCATTTTAAAAGATTAAACACAATCTATTCCTTGAAGTCAGATTTTTTTTTCCCCTACCCAACAAAAGATGACATAACAAAGCAGGGAACACATAGGTTCAATTATGCCCTGGATATTTAGCACAGCACATAAATGAATGTATAGCTGGGCACAGTAGCACATTTTCTGTTTAAGCAGACTTGACTAGAAAAATATTTTAAATTTTTCTCTGAATTCATTTTTACTCTGAAGTACAGCTATGCAAAATTGACATTGTTCTACTCAAGGCACCTACTCTTTTTCCTGTATCAACATCTGATTTTCTAAATTCAATGCTTAAAAAATAGTTTCTCTTCTCTATTGCAGGCCACAGTGCACAATCTTTTCAGTAGGATTTTACAGGAATTGTGATTCCAGAGTCTTTATTTTTAACCTTGGAGCCAGAAGGAGCTCAGACAGACTTTTAGATTTTGTGATTAATTTTTCAAGGCTTGTAGCCAATTAAGAGACAACCTTCTAATTGTAATTTGAGCAGATTTTTCATGGAACTTCTTAAAGACAATATATTCATCCACAAATTAAAGACACTCTTAGAAAGATTATTCAAACTATTCTAAATTCCTGCTTAATAATAAAATTATTGAGCTTTCTGAAAGGACTCTTCTGGTCTTGTATTTTTAATGGCCATGCAGAAATTTTGTCAGGACTTAAATTACAATACTTTTTTGTCAAATGAATATGAAATAGGTTGAAACCTGCAATGCACTTATCCTTCTCTTAATGACAGTTGTTATGTTAGGAAGCTACAGAGCAGATTGTAATATTCATAGAATTATCTCAGTGATGTTAGCAGCAGTCTAGAGAGACAGAAAATGGCAAAATGCTCTTCTTGGGAATATTTTTAGTGTCTGTACAAACCTTGTCATTCAGATTATAATTTAGCAAAATTCAGCCAAAATGGCTTGTAAGTCTCTATTAAGACCTCCCCAGGCTTGTCTTTCAACCAGTTCTAATGTTCAAGCACAAAATATTTTAAAAATATTCAAATGGTCTCAGTGAAATCTGATTTATTTTTTTTTCATTCCTTACAATGCCTCATTTATGTAGCTTCCTTGCCACAGAATTGATAATTCTCCATCTTAATAAAGTGCAGAAATGCTTCTTACTGAGAAAATATTCTGGTGATAAATGCCTTCCAGATTCTTTGTCRTGGTGCATTTTGGGTTTTACCAAGTTTCTGCATTCTTCTGTTCTTTGTTTTACAATGGTTTGTCCCATACCCCCATGTTAAAACTTTCTTGGTTTTCCCTGAGTGATTGTCCGGTGTCAATGACAATTATGGGTCCTGCCCATCACTTTACAGCCTCGCCCTGTGTCTGGAAAATTCCAGGAAGGCCATCGAGGGATTGGCAGGATCCCAGTTCCCCCGCCCCCTTTTTGTATTGATTGGTTCCATTGATTATCCTTTGTGTTCTGGGTCACTCCCCTCCCCTTTTGGATTAGTTCCAGGCTGTCCCCTTCCCCTTTCCCCACCCCCATAGTTAAGGTGAGGGACAGAGAGGGGAACTGGCTTTTGTGTGCTCTGTCTCTTGGTGTGTACAAGCCCCGCAAGGGCTTAATAAACTCTGGCTGAATCTCTCACGAGAGTCCTTCCTTCTTCTTCGCCATTGCTCACACTTCTGCCAAAGGCAGGAACCCACAGGACTGGGAATGTATCCTGGACCTTCACTGCGGGCTCGGTGCCAGAGCTAAACGGAACGCGAGTTCCCTGGGAGCAGCACCGCACCCCACAATTCTTAATCCTTTATTTAGAACAACAATAAAGAAAATCCAGGCCACTTGATTTTTTCCTTGAGCAGGTCATTTTTTAATATTCCTAAGGTGAAATCAGTCCTGGCAGAAAGGTATGTACATCAGGTCTACACAGTACTTAGTCAAGTACAGGTGATCAGAAATGCCCAGATGAGTCCATTGTTACTCATAAATACTACTGGATAAAACATTTGCATGCCTCACACCAAGACAATATAACTTAAAGGTAGTGAAAGTAAAAATATGGAAGACTGCAGAAGCAATAAAATAGTGCCCTCATCATTCCTGATCACAACACTACTTGTGTTTAGGAACATTAGTGACTCTTAGTTTGTGTAGCCCACCAGGAGGAAGCAATGGTTAGGGATTGTAGAAAATGATCTGTGTCCTAATTCAGGCAAAAATTCCCAAAGTGCATACTCAAGGTTTTTTCCCATCTCCTGAAATTCGTGGTTCCTCTTTATGTCTGACCCAAGTACATCACAGTATTTCACACTTCAGACAAGCCCTTTCTCCTTCCTCTCCCTTAGTTCCACCTGGTTTACAGATTGGCCTGACTCCATATAAGTGCAGTAGGACATTCACTGCTAATAAAATTCATTTGGCTAATATCAACCTTCAAAGCTGAAACCTACTTTAACACTAATAGAACTSAAATTTTCTCACAGCTGATTTGGTTCGATCACATATCTTAGCAGCACAGGCTGAGTAACCACAGGACAATATATCACTAGAGAATTTCGACTGGGTTGCCCACTTTGCAAATTACCTTTTGTCAAATAAAGGTGTCAATTACTTATTTTGACCAGGTTTTAAAAAGTGAAAATGGCCTAATGTTTTCATAGGCTTGACCTAAACATAAACAGAAATATTTCTGACAAACAAACTTTAGGGAGTGAACCACAAATATATAATGGGGATAAGGTTCAGTGGAAAAACAGAGCATAAACATACACACTAGAGAGAGAAAAGAGTTGAGATAAAATTGAGTATGTTGAATACTTACCAGCTGAGCCCTGCTACAGGAGTCAAGGCCAAATGCTTTTGGAGCAATAGGCTAAGGCTAAAATCCATTTTGTTGTTGCTACTMTTCTGCTCATGGTTGTTTGGTGTTTTTTACAAAATGTCCTTATGCACATGAAAGAAACCATTTGACTCCTTTATTAAATTGCATATTTATAGTGAAATAGATTGATCTACAGACTCGTGGAGATACAGAGATACATTTTTGTTTGTTTGTTTTTCACGTTTTTCAAAACTTGCCTGGATTGTTTTGGTGCTGCCTTATATGATTGAGTGAGCTTATATTTTCCCTAGTAGTTCATAAGTGTTACAGTAAAAGAGAAAGACAATCTCACTGCAGTAACCAAGACAGGAGAGGAGGAAAAAAAAATGTAAAATCTTGTGTCTATACAGCTCAAACTCTAGAGAGGAACATTTCTTTAGTCATGGCTTGAATTTCATGTCATCTTGAGTTTTTAACTCTATTCCAGTGATGACTCACTRTTTRAAGTTTATTTAATCTTTTGTTTTGKTTTKTTTGTCAGCTTCACCGTATAGCTAAATCAGAAGRATGATGAGGGCACTATTTTATTGCTTCTGCAGTCTTCCATATTTTTACTTTCACTAYSTTTAAGTTATATTGTCTTGGTGTGAGGCATGCAAATGTTTTATCCAGTAGTAWTTATGAGTAACAATGGACTCATCTGRGCATTTCTGATCACSTGACTCAAAACCCAATGTGCCCTGGAGTTAGCTCACAACATGAAACCAAAGCAAGATTTCAGTTCAACCCCAGTGGGCCTTCAGAGAAATAACACCTTTGTTTGGAAGGTAACGGCAGACAAAAAAGAGGAATAAGGACCAACAGATCTGGCATTTCAGGGAGGAACACTTTGCTGCATTTGTTCCAAGGATGCCAGACAGGATGCTCTAGTTTTTGGCTGTCCTGTGGTCTGAGGTCTCATTGGCAGCAGCAGGTCATGGGGAGGAGCAGTTCTTTGCTTCTGGACCACATCTGCTGGTTTTACTTTATTCATAGGCACCAGGTTCACACACACCAGGATGACTCTGCAGCAAGAACCACTACATGGATAGTGAGAGAGATCAGGAGATTCCYATGAAAAGCACACACATCTGAGGTCATCTAAGGCCCTAAAGTCAGTCTGAGTTCRTTTGCTAGGGTTTTCACTTACACCTTGGAAACTTCAGCAGATACAGTCAGGAGGGAATAAAGTGATTTTCTAAAATAGTAGTCCCTCTCTTCTTCACTCACTGAAGTTGCACAGACAAGGTTAACAATAGAACTAGGCATTATTCTACCCTTGCCCTGTAGGGACTTGTGCAGTAGAAAGAAAAACTGGACTGAGGTTTGGTTCCAGCACTAAACATTTTCTGAGGGATCTTCAGGAACTGATACAGTTCTGAAAATATGCTCTCTACTTAGTTAACTTTTTCCTTCTGTTTTTAACAAGCTTACCTATCTGTCCAGAGAACATCACTTCACCAYCATCACCCACCCTACTTTCACCTGATTCTGCCTTTGCTTTRTCTAATTRTTTTCCTTTTGTACCCACCATTGCTCCAGCTCACGTCTGATATACTAGGGTACAGTAAATAAACTCTAGTCCAACCYAGCAGTGGATAAAAACTGGAAGCACTGAACAAAAAATAATTTGGAAGCAACAGATTTTCAAATCATGATGTGAGTTATGCATTTCTACCCTTTCCTAAGCCTGCTTGTTTCCCTTACAGGACCTTTCAAGAGAAGACTCTCTCTTGCCTTCTGCTGACTGAATGGGCCCCTAATAACCACTGGGACCTCCACAGACCACCATAGCAAAGAAAAAAAAAAAAARGCAAAATAATAATGCACAAAAGAGAAGTATGAAGGATTTAGTTCTTCTATCACTATTGCATAAATTTAATCAGATTTGACCAAAATTTTTCATTTGCATTTTCATTGCCAAGGAAGATTTGTAGATCATATTGACCCAGACAAAACAATTACAGAATTGTCTGAACTATAAATATTCTTCTTTCTCCAACCTTGGCTTGCACTTCTTTTTCCTTGACTTAAGCAATATTATTTCATTCTGAAAGGTTCAAGGGAAGTGAATCAAAAAATTAGTAAATAAAACAAATATAAGAGAGATAAATAACAGAACCCCACTATGGTTTATCTAACCCTCACTAGCCATGAGAAAAGAGTTCTGGGGTCTCACAAGGGTTATAGCCCTCATATAGATTTCCAAAGATTATGACATTTGAAACTACAGACTTAAGATGAATTAATAAATGGCATTGTACAATCCTCTCACAGTATGTTGTGTTTGTGTGTTTATGAAGCAACTTGGGAGGTTAATGAGTAGAAGTGCATACTACAGATTCTCCACATATTTTACTCTGCTTGAGACATGAAGATAATGAAAAAAAGCCCTTATGTCCTGATAAATGGTAGCAGAGAATTTTAAAGAAAGAGAACATATTGCTTCAGCATCCTTCAGAAACCCAGATGGGCCACTCTTATTTACCCTGTGCTGAAGACTGGTTAAGTTATAAGACATATCTTCAGRTGGTAGCCATTCCTCCTCTTTCCACAAAGTTTATTGAAACACTTAGGCAGTGCTGGCTCCAGCTGTCAGTTGTCAGGGTGTTTTTTTTGCCAAAAACTCTCAATCTATCTAGCTATACAAATCTCACTGTCCTTGGAAGCAAGTCTGATTTCATGACCAAGCTCTCCAAGAGCTGACTTCTGCACTAGTGCACAAAAGGATAGCTCAGGTCAAACACTGGAATCAGCAAGGTAATTTTTCATAAACAAAGGAGACCTAGACTAAAGAGTATGGTAAATCAGACTAAGGAACTCTGGCAAAGAGAAACATTTTCCTGTCTGCATATTAGAGAGAGCAGCTGAAACTGGGTGTGTGACCTCAAAAGTCACAAAAGAAAAATCTTTCTCTACCACATGTGTTGCTGATGTGTTATTACATGCCTTTCTAGAAACCAAACTAACCCATGCAGAATGCAGAACAAACTATACTGATTTCAGTAGCTACATATCACAGTATAGACTACTCTCTCTCTCTCTCTCAAAAAAAAAA
>QVAJ01000073.1:419539-436780 GCA_003546035.1 Mixornis gularis
AAAAAACCAAACTGGACAGAATTTATCAGAACAAGCAAGAGGTAGTGTCTGAAAGAAATAATCAAGCTGACATATACAAGATGGAGAGCAACTACCAAAGAATGTGATGGGGAACTAACACTGACCAAYTGGTTGAATAACAACTAGCATTGTTATACAGATACAAAAAAAACACCAGTCAAACAAACCCAAACAAAACATGTCTGCATATAAGAACCCAGCCTGCAAAATAAATGAAGTTGTWCTGCTTTCTGCTGCACTGTGCAGACACTGCTTAATGGAAGGGTAAGACATAAAAGTCCTAAATTGCTACTCAGAATTTATTAAAAAAAAGTCTTTTACCCAGTTTCACAGTGGTAAATATATACTATCTAATGGTAAATATCTATGACAAAATCAGAGGTAGTTCTCTCTTGTGTATTACACCTATTTTCTTACCCAAACATGGATTAGAAATGGCAGCTTAATTCTTCTCCATTACTCAATTGGGATTTATGTGCCCATACAATAATGAGAAAATCTATTTAATATTTCAGTTGTAAATTCTTTTGTCCCTTTGTTTCTTTTCCAATGTCAGAACTTCAATCCATATTATATTCATTTCAATAATATAAAATTGCACTAWTTGTGTGTGACATTTTCTATGATAATATGGGCACATCCTGTCATGTCAAGTTCATGAATGTGTGAAACACCTGCAAAGTCATCCATTTACCTAAAAAAGAACATCATGTGTGGTCATGCATCCATGTCCTTTGCAAGCATSTTTATGAATACTACTTTCCATTCACACTAGTTCTATTTTAAAAAATAAAAATCAATGCCCTGTGTCTGCACTTCTGGTTTTGGGCATCTAATAAAATACGTAAAATGTTTCATGGTTACTATTATTCACTTATATCTAAATAGCAAACAGCA
Source organism: Mixornis gularis (assembly GCA_003546035.1). Classification (NCBI taxonomy): domain Eukaryota; kingdom Metazoa; phylum Chordata; class Aves; order Passeriformes; family Timaliidae; genus Mixornis; species Mixornis gularis. Next base: position 420,458 of record QVAJ01000073.1, read on the forward strand.
GGTATTTAATGACACTTTTCTCACAGGTTTCCCTGTTACTCTATTCTTCAGTCCCTACAAGCCCAATCCCACCCCTACCTCCAGAGCTCATAATCTGAGGCCCACCTATTTATCAGCCAGTGCTCATATTAAGCACTTTTCTTGCCGCATAGAAACTGTAAATTATGCTGAAGCACCTTGTTACACCATAAGTATCATTGATAGGCAGGAGCCATTTCACTGGAATTAGGCATGGCAGAGCTGTCCCAAGCCACAAGTTCATAGAATCATATATTTAATATGTATTGGTTTAATAGTATAAATATATATGTCTACAAAGTTAACTGTATTTTGCTCTGGGAAGAGACTATTACAAAGACTTCTTGCACTCCTCAGAACACAGTGAAGCCACTGATCTGCAGCTGCACCTGGTTGCTGTGGAATCCTTGGTTCATACACAACCCTTTCACAACCCTTTCAACAGGTGTGATGGGWTACAGAATGGTTCCTCCATCCATCCAAACAGAACAGTGGGGCTGAGGTTTCATTTCTGAGAGTGCACCAGTAAGAGCAGAGGTGACTATCACGAAAATGGGTAAACAATTTTTAGGACATTGAAAAAACCACAAAAACACTTCTGTTTCTCCATTACAGAATTTCTTGAAATAAAAAGATGAAGCCTCCTTCACCAGCACAGGCTATGTCAATACCATAATTTGTCTGAGAAAACCAAAGGTCATTTCCCRTGGGATGCCAGCAAAGCTGAAGCTACATTGCAACACACAGCAYGTCCTATTTAATTCACTAGTGAAGATGCAGCAGAAATTCATGCAGTGGGATGGCTGTTGTCCTGCTGGGAGGCAAAACTTCGTATTGAAAGAGCACAGCAGGGAAAATACCTCTAAGGAACAGATACAAATTCTGGCTCCAATTCCTATGTGGGATTACGCATTTGATTTTCTGGTTTCTGAAAAAGTGAGCATGAATGTATCTAACTTGTTTGCATGGCTGGCAGAAACCTTTTACATGGTCTTTGTGTCTCTGAACCACATGGTTTGGCAGGCCTGCTTCTGTGCTTCACTAAAAGACCACCAAACCTGGTATCAACCACAAATCACCTCAAGTTTTACAAAAGAGTCAGCCCTGCCAAATCTTTCAGAGCAGAGAAGTTCAGGAAAATATTTGAGTGTATCTGAATAATAATTTTTCAGAGCCCTGTGTGGCCTGCCTCYCTCCTTCTCTCCCTCCCTCCTAGGGGTTTATCTGGAGGGAGGCTGGGCTGTTGTACCCTTTAAAATCACCACACTGTCARAAAGACAGTAGTCAAAGATTTGGACCACAAGAATTAGGACTATAAGATAACCATGAATTTAGTAATATGGGACTTATCTTTTAAAGAGTATAACTTTTCTGAAAAGATTGAACCTAAAAGATTTTGAGGAGAGTASCATTAAAAAAGCCATGTCCTTTCTATCAAGTTGCGCAAAACCTTATCTATCAGTAAAAATGAAAATAATGTACTGTACATACAGTCATTGGTTATGGGATTTAAAACACTGATAATAATCACATTATCATAGTCCTGGCATCAGTAAAYGTTTGTCATGTGTTAGAAAGAACCCAAAGCATCTAATGTCAACATTCAGAAAGAACAACTACCTCATAGAATTCTTGTAGGCAAAATTGCCTCTTTTTTTTTTCCCCCAAGCTTCAGGACTAGTATTTCTGAAGCTCTTTTTAAAGTCTGATTTTTGAGTGAGAACACATCCCATCCTTCCTGCAGAGCTTCTCTATTTTTCAAGACCTCATCRCCTTATGCTGGTACAGAATGGAGCTGTTTAACTGTGGCAACAGGTGGTCTAATGAAATATTGCTGTACCATTTCTTCAAGAGTCCTTTGGCTTCTGGTGTCATTTATCCTTCTCAGAATCACAGTGTTTACTTTGGACCCTTTTTCTGGAATTGCTCCTGGATGCCTGATTGATTTGATGAATCACTGGGCTGCCACTGCCCCTTGACCCTGTTCAGGAACAGAAATGTTTCTCCAAGGCTGGCAGCCTGTGCACACTGCAGGCACTGCTCCAGGTCTCTGAGGAGGAACAGCTCTTTCACGGCACGTAGTCTGCTTAGAGGAGTCCTGACATCACCACAATTGGCTTCCCTTGCACACTGGTGGTAGGAGATGCAATTCAAGGAGTTGTGAAAGGCACAGGAGGATGGGGGAAAAGAATGGTCTTCTTCCAGTCACAGATCAAATGTGTTTTTTCTCCACCAGAGTGAGAAACAGATCTCTTTGAAAGGACACTRGGGATTTGAGGCTGTTGTCCTGAGTACATCTGGGACTCCAGCTGAGCTGCTGTTGTTTATTTAGGAACAACAATTGTGCTCAGTCAGGAACTTCAGAAAACAGCATGTGTTTGGAGAGGCAGGATGACGCTGCTGTTGCTGCGAAGCACCGAGTATCCTCATGTCCCCACTCTGACTGCAGTGAGAGCTGAGAGCTCTCAGCACTTTGTTGGCAGTGATCATCACCCCATGATTAGGTCCATGGACAATYAAGGCTTTCAGATATTCCCACACGGAAGTGATGAAGAGTTGCAAACATGAGGTTCTGATTCTCACTGCTGTTATGGAGTGTGACTGCTGAAACATTTATTTCCACTTGGAGTATTTGTCCATATGTATACTCCCCTACTGGTATGCACACAGAGTATGGGGTTGCAATTTGAAATCTTAGGCCAGCAGGATCTTCTGGGGACATTCCTACTTCTTCTATGTCCAYCTGCTGTGATGTCTAAACTGTAAAGGGCATTTCATGTACAATAGCACAATTTCTTCTCAGCTTTCATGTCCTCCCAGGATAATCATTAGTACTATAGTCAATAGATGCAGTAGTGTTASCTTAACAGTGCTAATTAGGTGTCTGTTCCCTGAAAGTTCTTTAATCAGATTTAGTTTGTAGTCAGAAATCAAATGAAATTCCTTCTTTGGGATAATCTGTTCCACATTGGGATTGCTGGATTGAAACAATGCCCATCTTTTAAGAAAAAAAAAATTACTTCTTATTTAAAAAAGCACCTTTTTTACCAAGAAGGACCTCAGAAACTGCAAGAAGTATTTAAAGAGATCTAGTCAGCATCTGTAGCCATGTCCTTACCTAATTATCCATGTGGAGACTGGAATAACTGCTAAGCTTTTTTTACAGATACCAGCAGCTTTGTTAAGTTCAATAATAGAAAGGAAATCAACATTATATACTTTTGCTTCTTTACCTTGTGTCCATGCTGGTTCAGAAAGGAACTTAGTGCACAGARTAGAATCACAGCAGCAAAGGATCATCAAGATCTTGAAAGAATAAATCAATCCTGCTCTCAAAAGGACCAACCATTCCTCCACTACACCCATAGCAGCAGACAACTGATACAGACAAGTGGAAAAGCAACCAACTGTCCAAACAGAAAGTAGGTTGCACAGAATTTGGACAATATTGTACATGAGAGGTGACCACAAAATAAACCGCTGAAAAAATTAAAYTTCATACTGGATGTTTGTAAACTGGAGAGTGGTTTTGCAAGACACCTGATGAAATCCTTCTGCTCTGCTTCTAATCAGATTTGGGGCATTTTTTAACAAGCATGTTAAAAAAACCAGGACACCTGAAAACACTRCAGTGAAAAACAAGAAAGGTGTTTTGGACCCTATAATGTGTTACTTATGAGAATAAATTGATACTGGATTGCATGGAAGGAAGTGATACAAAATATCAAGTGAAAAAAAGTGGAAAAAATAGAACTTCAAATATGTAAAAGGTAGCCACAGAGTCTGGCAGTGGAGTATTGTCTGTGCTCACTGTAGATAGGACAAGAAGTAATTGGTTCAAAGAGCAGCTAGAAATACTTCATGAATTAGGGAAATTCTTCTGTCTGTAGATGTGGTTAAGCATAATATCTAGGGCAGTTGTGAAATTCCTTCTCTGAAGAATGGACCAAGAAAGCCATCTGTCAGGAGTGGGTTAGACAGAGGCTRCCCTGTCTTGGGGAGGAAGCATGGGCCATGCTTGAGGAGGATCTGGGCCATGGATCTTTCCTATTTTACAGCAATGTTTTGATATAGTATAAAACTATTTTTCATTGAAATAGAAGTAGCAGACCCTTGAAAGGCATGAGTTTTCTTTCCCTAACTSTTTTCCTACCTTTCTACCTGAATGCATATCTTTTACTTTTATCCATATTACCATAGACAATGTCAGTGTCCAATACCATGAAGGAAGATAATTAGTCTAAAAGATCTTACCTGCTAGAGGACAAACTAAACTTATTCCTCATGGCTTTTCAAATCCTGCCTAAGACCTCTCATTAGATACTAATGAGAAAGGACAAGACCTGGCATTTAGAAAATTTGTGTTTTGTTCTGTTCTTTTATAACCTTCTATGGAAGTTAGGGAAAACCCCCTTGACCCGCCTATTACACAATTCTCCATCTGTCCTTCCCTCCACTCATGACTTTCACACAGGCTTGAACATGTGTACCTTTAATCTTGGACACTTAAGAGATTTTCCAGGACAGCAAAATGTACCCCAGACTGTGTTTGCACAGTACTTAGCAAGTTATCCATGAGTCTTGACTAGTACTAATACAGAAGAAAGAAATTACCACTTGGTTTTGTTTATTTGTTCTTGTTTCACGTGAATAGACCGCTCATGAGGGTTCTGAGGTATTTTCAGGGACACAAGAAACATGGGCACTGGAACTAATGACTAGTTTCCAATCCATTTATATCTTTTAGCTGAATTTTCATTCCTCATGAGCTTTATAAGGCATCAAAGAGAAAGAGATTAGAGATCTGCTAATTATGAGGAAAGACTTCAGTCTTTTTGTAACTTACTTGTAAAAAGAGAATCCACATGGAAAAGAAAACTTAATCAATCCTATTGGCACGAAAATGATATGTACTTTATAATCCTCAAAATGTCTGTCAAATTCAGCTGTCAAGTCAATTAAAAAACTGTCCAATGAGCTTTAAACTTCTTTAAGTTATTTACTAGCAGATGATAGACAGATGGAGAGTATGGTGGTGCCAGCTTCATTTCTTTGAGAAACTAGGATTTGTAAGAACCTTACTTCAGTTGCTAGGTAATTTTTCACAGTAAAATTGATACAAAGCATGTTCTGTATCCTTAATGGTTTACTTCTTTTGACTGCATTATTTTTTCTGTTTTAGAGTTTTCTTATTTTGACTACTGTCAAAGCAAATGGTTTTTTGTCAGAGGAATAAAGAGGTGGAAGTCCTTGTGAAGATGCACCATCACAATTCTCTCCAAGTGTCTAACTTTCTGATGGAAAGCAGGTATCTTGGGACCACTCAGATAGTTCTGTTAGTGGTTAAAGCCAGTTCCAGCTCTAGACATCTACTGGTCTAGGTAGGACTACACTCACTTTCTGCATCTGTCTAATAGAGTAATCAGAACCCTGCCTTCCTTCAAGATCCGTGTAATTTGATAGTCTGCATGTGGTTACGTGTTAATACAGGTTAAATAGAAGATAACTGTACAGCCTCATACATATCACATAGCTTAAAATATATCTAAGTTCATCACTGATTACAGATTTTCTTGCTCAGTCTAATTTGCTGTTGTAGCTTTGCTATTAACAATGAAGCAACTGAATCCAGTGCTTCTAGCAGTCTGTGTAAGAGCTCCTTTATTTTTCCATCATTTTCTATAGGGTCACAGGGTGGCTGAAGTGGGAATGGACTGCTGGAAAATGTCTAGCCCAACCCCCCTGCTCCAAGCAGAGCCAGCTGGAACAATTGCTCAAAACTCATTTTTGGTTTAGTGATGAATTTTCTTATAGCCAAGCAACGGCCTATATATCACAGCAGCATTACTGAATTTTTAGGAGGCGACTTATATSTATTCCAATATTACTAATAACTCTAAAATTAGCAATGTCAGGTGAATGCAGCTGCTAGGAACCAGAATCACAAGCATCTGGGTCCTTCTGTCTGGTCAGAGTTCTTTTGCTTAAGCTCAGAAATAAGTGATTAATGAGTCATTCTATTCAAATGCCTTAGTGCAGGGAGGTGAGTCAAACACAAGGTCAACTTGGATGAAGTCATCCAGTGAACACGAGCAGTGAATCCTCCTGAATCTACATAGCCAAACAAACACTTGCTCTCATCTGCCTGGATAAAATTAAGTGCACCTTGAAAAAAATGATTTTATTTATATCCCAGTAGGAGTTTGTAAGAGAAATTTTCTCACTTAAAGGCTGTACCAGAAAAATATGGAATAATTATGATTTTATATTCAGTTTTGGGTAGATGTCTTAATTTGGAAAGACAGGTATCTGCCAGGGCAAGCCAGAGCTTCCCTTGAAATGGAGAATGTAAACYCCCTCCCTCCAAATTATTATAATTTTGAAATTAAGGGGCTTTCAGGCAATGACATGGGAATAGGAATAAGAGTTCTTTACTASAAATATCAAAAATTAAAATGTCGTAGTACAAAAAAGCAAACAAACAAAAAAGAAAACACTGACAGAGTCAGAATACAACCTAACACCCTGTTGGTCAGGGTGTTGGTAGCAGTCCAATTAAGTCCTAATGGAGTGACAGATGTGGTTCTGTTGGAGCAGAGATGATCCTGTAGAAGGTTGTAGTTTTCCTCTGAAGGTCCACTGGTGGCGAGATAGGTTCAGTCTTCCCCTGGGAATCCAGTGGAAAACAGGCTGYCTTGCTGTTCTGAATCTCAGCTTTTATCCAGGTAAGAATTCTTGGCTACTCCCACTGGGTGGAGCATCTCCCAATGGGATSATGTAATTTTATCAGTGATACAGTGAGCCTTAATGGCCCATTAACAGAAGATATCATCCTGGAGAGACTATGGGTCATAGAAGACATAAAGAAAACACCTCCCGAACTGGTTTCAACAGATGGCAATAGAATACATACTTTTGGTTACATCTTGCATTGCAACCCAAGACAGTAGATCACAACAGGAATGGTGTTTTCCCTCTGCAYCCAAAAGAACAGTTTTTTCAGTGCATACTTATTTTGGCTTGGACTTGAGCTTTTCAGCTTTCCTTGTCCTATCTTATACATCTAAATTAAAAAAAAAAAAAWATTGTTCCCAGAAAAGACTGTTTTCCTGCACTAACTGAAAAGAATGTATAAAAAGTTAAGCCAAGTGTAGATATCTACTCAGGTGTTTTTAAATGCCATTTCTGGTTGAGTTTGTTGGTTGGTTTTCTTGCCTTCTCCCCCTCCTCCTCTGCCCCCATTTATTTACCATAATATCTTCTCTCTCACCTATCTGGAAATAAATATTTACTTCTATATCTGCAAATGGGGCATTGTGGTACACAGACTAAATGGGATGGCCAATCCTTTGTGACTAGCATTCCTTTGGGAAACAYGATTTAACAGTTGTCCTCAGTTCAACATCGACAATCTCAAATCATTTGTGTTTTCATCTTTAAGAACCCTCAGTATTTCTTAGCTATGAACATGGATGAGCGGCCTTCATACTGTTCTGAAAGTATTAAAAAAAACAAAAAGAGAAAAAACTCCCAAGTAAAAGGAATAAAAGTGAAGATTGCCATCTCTGTAAACTCACTCTGAGGAAGATAAGATCTGTTTTATGTATACAGCAAACTCTTCATCCTGTCTTTGCACAAGTGAAGCAGGAATTTGACTTTCTGATTTTATAGTTGCTTAATAAAAAATGCACAGCAACAAAGAAAGCCTAGCAGCTGTCTTCTGATGCATGCAGCACAGCRGTTCCCCAGGGTATCCTGCCAGGCATCTTAGGTGGTTCAGATACTGGCTGATAGTCTCTGCAGACTAGACCATACATTTCTGCAAGTACTGAGTATGACCTGAGCAGAGTATTTTCCTCCCTCTGCCCACCTATTTTGTGTGGTTTGTCTGTCACTATAAAATTCTGTACAATTTTATTGCTGCTGCTTTTCCTGCACTCATTCCTCTAAGCCACATCTGGAATGTTACATGTCTCCATCTGACAGATTTCTGCTGGCTCTTCATTAGCTTCTGTAAAGTGATATTGGCATAAATACTGTAAAGAAGTGGAGGCCTCTTTGCAGCACAAATCATCACAATATGTCTCCATCTGCCACTGAGCCTGAAAGTTTAGTACTGATATTTTTTCTCTTTGACTATTTTGAGTCAGCAGCTATGCTGTTGTTAGCAGGAMTTGTGCAATAGGTGCATTTTTTAATTGTGAATTGCATGCAAAGCCCTGTGCATGTGAGTATTTACTTTGAATATATCTAAATGGAGGTTTGTCCATTTGTACAGATACAGTCACAAATGCTTTGTGACTGACTCACAGGCTGAGTAAAGTGAGTAAAATTAATATCCTTGACTCAGTAATCAGCAGAAAACCTATATTAATAGGCTTTATTAATTGAGTTTCCCAAGGTTTTGTGCTTCAGAGCTGAACCACACAAAATCAGATGCACTCCCCCTGCTCCTCGCCATGCRTTATCTCAGTCTCATCATGAGGGCTGGACTTTTCCCTTCCTCCACGGCAGCATCTCTGGCACTCATAAAGCTCCRTAACCCTTTCTAAACAAGTAAAAAAGGTCTCTCTGACAGTTAAACAATTCTCTTCAGAGTATACAAAATGTGTTTCATTTAGTATGAAAATAAGGAGGATTGGTTTTTTTGCAGTTTACTCCCTGAAGTATCATCAATAGAAGGGAATGAAAATGAACTTTAGATAGATAAGGTAACAGATATTTTGGCATTCACAGTTCTGTATTAGAAAAGTTCTAAAAAAAATCCCCTTGGCTTAATATACTTCAGGAAATTAAACTGAAGAAAATTTAGAAATCCCTAAAAGCCTCCATCAGGAACTGCTATTTGATGCTGTTGGACCTAGCAAATAGCAGAACCAATTCCTACCACTGGCCTTCTTATCTTAATTTTTCTTGTTTCCTTCTGAGAACCTGGTGTCTGTAATGCTGACTGACTCCCACCACCTTGGCATTGATATGCACTTCCAAGATCTGTGGCATGTAAAAAGTGGAGGATTTTCAATCTTCCCCTCTCCTAGGAGTATAGGTTATCCCTAGGAGAAATGGAACAACTTCTCATGCAATAGGGATGCCACAGACATAAATATGTGTCACAGCCCCAGATGATGAGATAGAAAATCATGGTTATGGCAGGAAATGAAAATGCTCTGAGATTGTTTCCCTTTGAATTAACAATTTTTCACAGTTTCAGTTTTATTTTACATTTCAAATGTAAAGCATTTGYAACATAACTGTCAAGTTTTTTGCTAAAAAATGATGTTTGTATCTCAAAATTTTGAACATGTCAGTGGAAAACTGGCAGTCATGATAAGGCAAATTGCCARCATTGGCTTATCCCACAAGGACCCATCTATGCAGGCTATTGAATGAACAGTAGAAGAGGTAAAGATACTTCCATTTATTACCTTACTTATAAATCACAGTGAAATGTTTACAGTTTCTTGCGAAAATTAATCTTTCTTCTTGAGAAATACCAGTTCTGTGTCTTGAATTGTTTAGATGTCACAGCCCAAAGATTTTCCAAGCCATTCCTCAGTGTTAAAGCTTTGGGCACAAAAATGTACATTGATAATGTCTTTTCCATATCCATARGGAAATGCAGCATCAAAATTGGACAGAAAAGTGAACTTCCTCTTGATAAGAAGGCCATGTGTGCAAACACACACCTTAATTTATTTTGGAACTATAGAAATTAATGCAACGGTTTTACAAATAGTCTTTTATTTTTGAAAGTACTACAAAAACTACAGTGGCTCCACTCTGTTTTGGGAATTGTGCATGGCCTAAGAAGTTGATATGAAGTAATAGCTGATAAGAAATAGGTTGTGATTTACCAACTGCATTGTCACATCACAATATTTAGTGCTCTGTCAGGAGAAACAACAGAGGGAMGAAAGTATGTATATAATTATGGATCTAAACAATGTACACTTATTAAGAAATAGGACCCACCACATTATGAACTTGTCCTGGACAGGGATGAAAATGCACAAGCAATGATCCTTCTAGTAGTATTATAACACTACCGTGGTTTGCACTGGAGTTTCTCTAAGAACTCTTTCAAATCATTCCATGCTCTGGGATATACAGGAGCACTGTGAAACTCCAGTTTGTTGAAGGAAAAAAAAAAGCAGCTCTGGCACAAATGTTCCAGAAATAAGCAAGTAAGACTGTTTAATTTTAGTCTGTATGCATCATTAAGAAAAGAAATAAATCTTAAGTGCAGTATTCAGGTGTTAAATCTGGAACTAGATTGTACACAGATGCATTGGCATAAGGATAGGGGAAAGTATTTTTAGTACAGGCAACACAGAATCCATGGAGCTGATCTGCAAAGCTCAGTGCCTGAAGTAACTATCCATTGCCTTGGCACATATCCCACCCTTCTCTGTGGAGGATTGCACCCAGGATAGCTGTAAGCARGACTTCTTACCTTGGCTATCTTTTCGCTGTCATGACAGGTCAGGTGGATTCTTGCCACAGATGCCAGGTTCTGATTTCAGTAACTCAGTCGTACTATCTCATCTGAAGGCTGTTAATGCTGGAAGAGAACTGGAAGAGAACTGGAAGAGAACAGATCTTCCCCTCCACAAAAGAGTTAAATAGTTCTGGATAGAACATTCCTGCCCAGGGCATGTAATTTCAGTAAAAAACAGACTTCAGATCTTCTTAAGAATGGTTGCTAGTAGCAAAAATTATCACCTCATTTTTATATTACTGTAGATGGAAACAGAAAAAAACAACACTAAGAACTGAAAATATTACCTGAAACACCCTTCAACCACTGCAAAAAGTGGATATTATCCACACATCTTGAAATATGTGTTATTAACAGTAAATATTTCACCCATACTGTGAAAATATTCCATAAATATTATTCGTCTTAAAAATAAACTCAGCTAACAAATTAAATACCAGGGTATTAGGCATTAGCSCCAAACATTTTTCTGTATTCAAAACTGTAGATATGTTTGAAAGTCTGGATCTTACAGTGTTTTGGTCTCAACCTGCCAAATCTAACGAGATAGCAGGAAAGAGTTCTTTTGATCTATGTCTCCAGCAAAGTGCCCCATGGTTAAATGAATAACTAGAAGGTAAACAAGGGAATATGGAAGCATTCAGTAAATATAGTCTATCTTAACTWCTCTCAAAGGGAGGTTAATTCATTTTTAGAAGAAATTCTGAACAGGAAATAGCAGGAGCTGATTTTTTCATATTGTTGTCATAATGACTTGTGCCTTCTTGTTTTAAAATGGATGGTCTTGTGATAAAGTCATTACCCTAGTATTCAGAATCTCTCTTCTTCATTTCTGTTCAGCTACAGCTTCCATTTCCCTTAATGTTGAGAAGCATGAGAATATTATCTTCTCACACCACAAGGATGGCTGATGCTAGGCACAAAGAACAATAGGTTTCTTGATTGTCCAGTGATGGACAATACAGATTCTCTGCAGAGCTGGCTAATCTTCCTATTATAACCATGAACAGCTTCATTTCKTTCCATTTAATGAATAATACTTATCTAATGCATTTCAAGTTTGGACACCAGTCTTCGGTGGAGACTTCAAGTAAGCTGACCCCCCCCTCAAAAAAAAAAAATCACTGTTGACCCTTTTAATATGGTTAAAAAACAAAGAAGACTATAAAGCCTTCAACCAAAAGCAATGAATTAATTCCTATGGARGAATTTGGAGCTGTAGAAAAAAAAATAATCGTACCCTCTGTGTAAAAAAATAATAGTACCCTCTGTGTAAACTTGAGTTTTGCTTCCTTCTCAAATAAGTGGGAGCTTTATATTATATATTAATAACAAATCTGAAAGCAAAGTGACTCTTTATTTTTGTCTTAAAAAACCCAATGACTTAAAAGGAAGAATTTCCAAGAAGAAAAAACAAACAAATAATGTGGTCTATTGCCATTTYACTGCCTGTGTATGCTCCATTTCTCTGAAAATCATACAAATCTTAACCTRAGCATTTAACAATGTTCTGGTTTTCCTCCTTCTCTTTTATGAGCATTGGAACTGTATAAATGGAGAACTGTTGTTTTCTAGAAGAGTGATTGACAATATCTTTGGAACTTAATCTCACTGAGAAAGCAATTGATCTTCCAGTTGTCACCAGTTTCAGCTTGAAACACTGTCCCTATTTCTTCAGCATCCAGGGTGAGCTACTGCATATAGTTAAATCCACTGGATTACATCCACATCACTAGAAGAGTGATTGACAATATCTTTGGAACTTAATCTCACTGAGAAAGAAATTGATCTTCCAGCTGTCACCAGTTTCAGCTTGAAACACTGTCCCTAATTCTTCAGCATCCAGGGTGAGCTACTGCATATAGTTAAATCCACTGGATTACATCCACATCCAGATGGGTGGTCCTTTGCTGCTGGCTGCAAAAACCTAGACACTGAGCTGAATCTTTAAAAACCAGGACAGATTAATTTGCTTGGGCTCCAGCTCTAAAATACTGTAAACTCAAAGGTTCTCCAGTCTCACCAGCAAGGAGTGCCTTAAAAATGTCTTTCTATTGCAGGTTGTTGCTACTTGCAAGAAGGCAGAAGCAGGAGCTCCAGGAAGTAAGCTGGATTGAATGATCAAAGACTGCCTTGCATGAAACTGAAACCATTCAGTTTCTTTTTCTTCACATATATGAATAAAAAAATTGATCAAACTATCCATTTCAGCTGCTAACAGTGCATACAGCTTRCTATTCTCTGTTTTCTTTTCCATCAATATTATTTAAAGAGAAAAAATCAGCTCATAAAAGGGGTGTCAAAACTATCTGCCAGAAGTTACTGAATGACAATGTAATCTCAATGACTAAAATAATTTTCTAAGTTACAAGTTACCTTATTACAGCTGTTGCTAARATTTGAAATGTGATTTGCAATGCAACCTTCCAGCTTCCAGAGACTGGTACATTTAACAGTGCTGAAAAGGGTTCAGAAATGACAGCAGGTGTCTGAAAATATATTAGCTTGCTTCTAAAGGAGAAACACCAAACACTTCTAGCTCTAAATATATCAAGAATAGGTAATGATCAGTGATAACTGACAACAGAAAAAGTTGCAAAAGATCTGTCCAAATCATTTGCCTGATTCCAACTGTGCCCACTAGCAGCTGGCTAGGTAAGGCATTAAGAACAGGCCAAGTGCAGAAYGATAGTTAACCTTTGCAAAATATGTAGGTTTTTCTCTCTGTGTGTGCATGTGCATATATGACATCTCTGCACAAGAGCTAAAATGATAGATTTGGAGGCCATAAACATGGGGAGCRTCCTGTGCCTACAAGAATATATCAACAACACAACAGCTGATCTTTTCAGCAAGCACAGGAAATTCCTGTACCTTTGATGTACCACATGAACCCAGACACGTGCACACAAGCACTAAAAGCAAAGTAGGATATTGTTTTTCTAACACAGAGTTTTATGATGAAATATATACTATTCATTCCTTTCCAAAGTCTGGGAGAAGTCAAGCCTTTCAATGAAATTAAACAGCAACAGACCTGAAATTGGTAAAAGGAAATTTATACTGCACAGAGTGTATAATCCATCTCCAGAGCTCTCAATAGGAGGAGAATTGGGATTAAAAATCTGGGATATTTATATGAATAACAATAATATTTGCAGTTATGTTAGTGCAAAAACCACACAGGCACAAAGGCAGACCCACCCATTAACTCCCTGGGGCTAAGAATGATGTTTCCCCTCTAGAAGGGCTAATGTATGGTTTCTAATGATAAATAGTTGACACCTTCCTCTAGTGCATTTGATACTGGCAGCTTTCAAGAAGCAGGATAATAGATTAGAAGAACCTTTGGTTTAATCAGCACCAGGATTCTTTTCCTTCAAAGTCCCCCTTCCTGATCTACAAGGGTGGTCTTCTCCACAATGGAAACAATGCTGTGCCAAGTTATTACATAGTTATATATATATATATATATTATTTTTTTTTTTTCTAATGGCTTTAGAGAGCAGATGTTCCCATGCAAGCATTAGAGGTCTTGCTCTGTGGATGTCTGCAGCACAAACCAAAAACTGAATCTCATCTAGCTGTCACTCAAGCCCATAGCAAAACTCCCACTGAGCTGACCAAGATGAGGATGATAGTCTGGTCTGTTCAGCTCCTGCCACATCGTSTAGCTAGCAAGGAGTACACGCATATGCTAACATCCATGATACTATTATTTGGGCTGCCTGATGTGCAAAATCACAGGTGTAATCCTTGGGTGGAATTATTTCCTTTCTTTCTGAAAGAAACCATGGCAAACCTGCTTCTCTTATAGTGGACRAATCCTTAAATACTGTGACTTCACCTTAACTTTTCAGAATTTAGTGGCTTATCCAAAGTTTACCCAAACCCCCCACGTTTTAGAAGTGGTCAAGAAGTCTCATCAGAGCCTAATTTTAGGAAGGTTTTGGGATTTCAGGATTTCCTGGTTTTCTGGCTGGCCCAAAACCAGTTAGATATATACAAGATAAAACAGGTATTTTAAAGGTGAGGAAATTCAAACTGAATTTTCATAGGTGGGAATCTGATGCCCAGGGAAGTGAAAAAAAAAAAAAAATCTGCCTAGTATTACTAATGTGTTAGTGGCAGAATCCTCATCTGCTCTACTCAGCTTCCCCTTGTCAGAAAAAACAGCCTCTCCACAGGAATTTCAGAGCTTCTTCTTCCATACCCATCTCTTTTTGGGAACCAGACATGCAGACTCAGTGGAATTTTTAAAWATGTATTTTTACCAGATTATGCAAATAATCCAGAGTATCTTCAAAAGCCTTAGAAAAGATAGTTAGAACAATGGACATAGGTCAGAGAATGTTGCTTTAGGTGAACCTGCTCATTCACAGCAATTTTACTTTTTTGGTCCTTCCCTCCTGTTTTTCTGAGACACCCTGTACTACTGCTAAAGTGCTGCTGTTATGCTGTTATATTTTCACACATTTCTTCATTTTTTTCCCTGTTTTTAGTTTTGTGGGGGGTTGTTTGGTGCCACAAAGAGGTTTTTTTCCCATAGAATCATAAATAAGTGCTCATGTTCAAAACTCTCATGAAGATCCATATCAGAGTTTTACAAAACTCTTGAGAAAGTGGATAACAAGTTCTCGATCATTCTATTAGCTCAATAATGTCAGTCATTGATGTCCTTGCAGCTGTCTACAAGACTGAATGCTTGTATTGTTTTAAAGGAGTTATCAAAAAATGTACTGAAGAGTACATGGCTTTCTTCTGTAATGTTTCAAGTATTCTCATGAGAATCAAAACTCAAGGAAACCAAATAGCTGGGATAGTTGTAAGGCAAAGAAAAGTTAGAACTTGTGTCCACATCTCAAAACTGGCATTCTGACATGCTGGGCATTCTTATTTTTCCTAATTCAATTCAAATTCCCCTTGAGTAGTTTATACCCATAGGAAAGATGTCTCTTGCTAAGAAGTATTTTCTTGTATTATATTCTCTTTTGTTTTTGATGATTCACTGGTTCCTGAAATTCTCCAGCAGGAAGGCACTCCCAACTCACACTAACGAATCCCAATGACTCAGATGGGACCCAGAAGCAGCAGTTGCAAAATAAGATATATTTGTTCAAACACATGGGCCAAGACAATACAGAGAAGCAGGACCAAAGTTTCTCATTCACAATGCTATAAATAAAATCCATGATTGTTTGCCAGATAAAGACTTCATGGGGAATGATGTCTTGTCAGAGATACTAGGAAAGCTGCTGTTTACAGTCTTAGAAGACAGTCAGTGATTTTTTGGCAAAGCAACAGATTTCCTGGTTTGCTTGAAATGAACTGGTTTACAGCAAGGCAAGAGGCTTAACTAATGGCTTAGCAAAATGGACTATTTTCTTTAAAGAAAAACTGTAACTATAAAAAAGGTAAAGAGATTTTGGAGTATAAAACCTTTTTACAGTTTATTTCCTATTATTAATTTCTTAAAATATATATATATAAAAATGAGGATCTGACTAAATGAATCAGGACGTCAATTGATAAATGTCTGTCCTTGTAAACAAATAAATAATTATTTACAATCTTTGGCAAAACAAAAGGAAATTTCATCAATCTCACTYTCTCACACACACTTCCAAGGAAAAAAAGAGAAAGAAATAAAAAATCCCATCATAAATAATTTACATAGAATAGGAAAATTATTATACAGTCCAAATATTAACATCTTCATCCCTAAACTGATGTCTCTCTCTGACAAAACAAAAAACCCTACATTAGCCATTACTCATTACATGTAATGAGTAATGGCTAATGTAGGG
>QVAJ01000073.1:436811-554138 GCA_003546035.1 Mixornis gularis
ATGAAGTCATCCTCCCTTCTGCTTGGAACTTGGGGATGCCATTTGAAACACCAAAAGAAACAAATATTTAAAAACCTCATGAAGAGGATTTGTGAAAAAAAAAAAAAAAAAAATCCAGAACAAAAGAAAAACCAGCAACAAAACAAACTGAAACAAAATTTAAAAATATTTGATAATATGAATACTGTAAAATGTGCAATAAAGCCAGCAACTGTTGATTCCTTTCTAATGAATATAGCCACAAAATCTATTTCAAGGGAGAAAAAGTTGATTTGACATTTAGCTCACTGTGCCCTAGAAGAAGGCAGAGGTACTGTACTCTTCTATCAGGTATCCCATCTATGAATAAAATTACATCAGCCTGTGTTCTTTTTGTGAACAAAGCTCATACATCTTAAACAAAACAAAAATGTTAAACATATCTATACTATTGTTTATCTGAGTAACTGTTGTATCTGTTTAAAATAAACACTGGTACCCCTTCAGCATCATTTAAGAAGTTCTATATACAGCAGACATAGGTAACAATACAAAAATATTAAAATTAGGGTAACTGGATATATATTAAGGTTCCATTTGTAAATTCCTTATTATTATTCATTTAACTTTAAAGTATACATGACTATAACCCATGGAACTATACTTAAGTCTAGGCCATGCTTAGACAATATCTACATATTGTGATATACTTTCAAAATTAGCTTTAAAATATCATTATTTGTGAATCTATTATYGATGGATTATACGCTTTAAAATCAATTATCAGAGAAGGCAGCTTGGTGTGATAATCCCAATAAATACTAACAAAATATTTATAAATGGAACCTTAAATTCATATGTTACCAGATTAAGTAATGGCAGCATTGCCACCTTTTCAAAACCCCASATCAGGATTCAGCATGTCAAAGTGCTTTTTGCAGCAGAGTTGGAAGAGTGGTTCAGGTTCAGTTTGCTCCACATAGTCATGGTATATTCTTTATTATAAGGCAATGCAGAATATGATGAAAACAGGGCAACTGGAAATAATTTTTTAAAGTCAGACAATAGTGATAGCTTCAGGTGTTTAAATGAATCACTCTTCTCATTCTGAAGTTTCTATTTCAATTCTGTCTGGCCTAAATAAAGCCCCTACTAAAGAATGCTTTAGGTTGCAAATTTGACAGTTCTACCAATAATAATTTTGAAGAGTGTTACTAAGAGCGTCCTTATCAACTAAGCACCTTTTTGAATCAAGAAATGTTTATAATTGATCTTTAATATCCAAAGTAATTTTCACTCTTGGTGTGGCCCTCCATCACGTTGCTAAAATTAGACCCAGAAGCTCTRTGTTACTGAAGTCCAGTCTTGATTAGAGCAAGGAAGTGTCAACCATACACCCAAAAATTTAAGACACATTTTTCTTCACTTAAACATAACGACTGATAATCATCACCCTCCTCTCTTTTTCTCCATATATATAAATACATTAAGTAATTACATTTTCATATGTAAACGTCATTCTTTAAAAAAGACAAGTAAACAAACAAGTTTTGCTAAGTTTTCACTCTACAAAAGTGTTCTAATATATCAATCTGCTTTTGCTTCAGTGGTGGGTCCGACGTTCACTTTTAGGTTTCATTAGTCCTGGCAGTGAGAAGGCACTTGGGTGGAAGGGTGGCTGAAGCACTCCTGGCAGCTGAGAGGATCATGGAGAGTGGAGTATGAGGAAAGAAGGCAGGAGGTACACAAAAATAGAAACTGGGAGTACCAGGGTGTACTGAGGTGTCTGGGTTGCATAGCATCTACAGTACTTTGCTGGTAATGCAGCAACCACTGCTCAAGCATCTGAAAGAAATGGGAAAAAATATATATTAATTGTGGTTGGGTTTTTTTTGGTTAGGAAGTCAATCACACAAGAATTCCACCATGATACACTAAAGAGATGCAGCACAATGCTTTCTGTTCTTCATTTTCCTGCAAATGGGAGGACATTTAGATAAAAACACATGTGCCTACACATAGAGACAAGCATGTGTATGTGCAGCTATGCATCTAAATCTATATACAAAATCATATAAAAGAAAACCTGGAAAAGCCTTTTCTGTATTTCACAACATTTCAGACAAGGCATCACAGACAGACATGCTCATTAAAGATATCTGCTCTCTTTTCCATGCCTCTTGAAAGAGGGGTGATTCAGAAGTATCTCTCTGTCTGCGGGACACACTGAAATAGCCTACAGAGGACAATGGATGTACMGACAGAATTCTAAGCAAGTCTTTCTCAGAAATTTCTACCTCATTTCCTCATTGTTTCCAGGTGGATAGTATTAAACATCTGGGGTTTATTATTCAAATTGAGATTACTCTAGGGGCAAAGGGCATTCATGGCATTTCACCAAAGGTTTACGCCATGCTATGATATTACAGATTGCTTTTCATTTAGAGGATACTTTTCATTTAGACACTTCATACTTGTTCCACAAGTTATGAAAGGCTTAAGCATCTTCCGGACATTTTTTGTAACTAACCTCTGCATTCATATTTGAGGTCAGAGAAATAGACCATCTCTTGAGAGAAGACAAAAAGACCTAATCGTCCACCAGCAAAAGTTGTATCATAGATTGGTCCAGAATCCACCATGACTTGTTTCCCTTCATAAACCAGAACTCTGTAAAAAAGAACATAAATTAAACAAGGAGGCTAATACAGTGTCCAGTGTAAGAGCTAGTAACAGTCTCTAAAAACTGGAACAGAATTAACTTTGACAAGGCACCAGAAAACCCAACCTCATTGCAGGGATCACTTCTCATCTCTATCTCACACCCACCTGGCTGGCAGCCACAACACATTAATCAGAAGCAGCGGGGCTGCTCCTTATGTGATTTTATGCACACCATCTGCAAAAGATTTCCCAGTTCTTTATTTAGAACAGTCATGTCTCCTGGAATGAACTATGTCATGTACTAGCATCCACTGATAAGCCCCTGTCCCAGTGAACTCAGGGGTTAGCACACGGCCTCGTCACATCACTGAGCAAAGCTGTCTTTGCAGCTGTGTGAACAGCTGATTTATTTATCTTTAGGTGCAAGGGCCAACATCAGAAATTAGAAAAACCATCCCTTTAGAGTCAAACAAAACATTAATTGGAGACATGCTGAATCTCAATTTCAGACATTTTAAGAGCTTAATGAAAGCTGGAAGGATTTGGACACAAACAGCTAGACTAATATTAAATTGGAAAAGGAAAACTTTTTTCTTTTGGTTTTGGGAGTTTTTTAGTATTTCAGRCGTCCACCCTGGAGACAAAAGACCTCAAAAGGCAGCACTTCATTTTCTTTCTTTATCAGAGAGACTGCGTTTCTGCAAACTTGCATCTTCTACTTCTCCTGGGAGGCCTTGAGATAGTCTAGATTTTTAGGCTCTCAGTCTCCTGAGCCAAATGAGAAATTATAGTTTGTTGATTAAGACTAGTCTTTAGAGGCAGGGATTATTGTCCTGCTTCAATGACAGTACATTAGTTACACACAGCAAGATGGCTTCACATGAGGATGAAAACACTTGAGCAGCTTCCTAGAACCCAGGGGTTAGGTAGGGCAGATTTCTGTTTAGACAGAAATGCATGTCCAGCACTTGTAATCAAATGCTCTGTTTCCTGAAAAGTGCACAAAGACAAGCATGAAACTGCCCCATTAGATCAGCATTTAATAGATGGTGAAAAGAACAGTAAAAAAATGACAGATTTTCATGTTCATATAATCCTATTTAATATAATTCTCAAAATATCAAGAACCCAAAACATATGGGAAGAATTTAATAGGTCATTCAACCCACTAAAAAAATTACATAGCTGTGATCATGTTCATATGGAATTGATATTTCTGTACAAATAAAATTGTTTCATGACTACATTAGGGAAAAAATTAATTTTCTATCAGAACACCCAAAAGTATTAAGGAATTTAATGTACCAAACCACAGAATTTGCCATGCTAGATTGATCTAATGTGATGTTACCAGTGGTAACATCTTTTGTCTGACGCTTGGTAGATTCTCTAAAGGAAGTTACAGGTAACAGCAACATGAATGAAAAAAATCCAGTTTCCTTTTGACCTATATCAGTCAATGCTTTGCACTGCAACATACTGGAGCATAAAAAAAACTGTTTCTTGGAAAGAGAGGAGTAACTTAGTCTATCCTAATTTGTCTACATTTTGTCTTTCACAGACAAATGAAAACTCCCCRCACATAAGCGGAAGCAAGACCTTTGGAGGTAAGGTCTGACTCTACCCCATCAAAAATACTCTTTACAGCTCCAGTAGTTAGTAGAAGATAAAACTGACATGGGCAGTTAATGCTCAGTCTTTGGAACATCAGCTAAACAGCTGGGCTCTACAGAAAATCATTTGCCACAGCTCCTTGTGTGCATTACAGATGTGCTCATGGCCACTTCTGCAGTGTCTCGTTTAAGCCACTACGGGAGACAGGATGCTGAAGTAGACAGGCCCTTGGCCTACTTCCCTGAGGCAACGCTCATGTTTATAATTATTTTCATTCACTGAAATTCCACAGGCTGGGGAGCAATCTCATGTTCTAATCTTGCTTTGAGTTTTGCTCAGAAATTTTGGTCTCTTTACAGAAAAGCTATTGAGAAAGAGGTCTATTTTTTTTTTCTTTAAGGGTATTTAGCTGATGTAAATATTGAACCATTCAGACTAAATTAAATACATCTGAAAAGGAAAATAACTTATTCTGAAGATAACAAAGTGCTCCCAAAATGTTAGACAAACTGGCATACAAGTAACAAAATTATCAGAAACAACAATGAAACTGGTTACATAGCTTTTAAATCAACAGAAACAAAAGCACTGCCACTAGAAAATGTAGAGGAAATATTTCTTACTTTATTAATCCTGTTTTAGGCCTGTGAATCAAATGCCACCTGTAAGCAGTATAATCTTTCCAGCCAATGTTCTTGGGATCGTGCCACAAAGTACGCACCTACAGCAGGAATACAAGTGCCTTATTAGAAACACACCGTGCCCCAGTAACTCTACGTCCACCGTAGTAACTGCCAAAGCTTATTTTCTGAAAGTAGTTTAACATTCAACTGTATCATCAAAAGACTTCTTTTATGGGGTGAGACTAATGGAAATTTCTTAAATGTCAAACTGTTGAACAGTTATTCTCCTGCAGTTTGATAGCTAGACTCATCGAAGACCATTATGGCATCGAACCTTGACTTCCCTTATGATGCCACAGAATCAGCCAAATTGGAAGAGACCCACAAGGATCATCAAACCCAACTTGTGGACATGCAAAGGACCATCCCCAAGAGTCACATCATGTGTCCAAGAGTATTGTCCAAATTCTTCTGGAAGTGTCTGGGTTTCCACATACACACAACCAGGCTGAAAGAGTTGATGCTGCATGCGTGCCTCCAGTGACGGAGAGGAACTGCAGCTTGCACAGATGTTACTGCCTGTGGCTATTCCTTGAAAATTTCCACTCAGTATCAGTCCTGTCAATTCCTATCCACATGTGAAGCCCTACTAACCTAATTTCCAAAATGCACAAGTTTCTTCCATTGGAACATTTCTTCCATTTGGAACAGCTGCAGTTTTTCTCTCTTTTTTTAAATGTCTTTTCTCTTTTTCTGTCTCTGGTTACTGTACTCTAAACCATGTATAATTCAAACAAGCTGGAACACCAAAGAAGCAAGTGCCAATACAGAAGTTACAAAGGATTTGTGCATAACTGAGACATCACTCTCATTTTCCTTTTGATCACACCTCATCTTTCCTTTAATACATGTGATTTTCTTTGAAATACAATGCATGTGTTACTATTGACACTATTAAAAAAAGAAATTAAGAAAAAATGATCAACATTCACAAAAAATTGAGGTGTGAAACGRAACTCTTTTTGAAACATGTCCCTTATTTTTAAAATATTAGTCATGCACTGTTGGCCTGAAGTTTTTAATCTCTCACCTGTCCAGGGGTGTTTCCCGTGTGCCAGAGAGCATTTCGTAAGTGTTCACCAGTACCAGTTGTTGAATTTACTACTTTGAGCGACACACCAGAATAGCCATAAGCCCTGGTGGGTTTGTCTTCCCAATAGGTCTGAGTGACCTGCTTCCACATCAGGACATAGAATCGACTGCTGGACTGGTAGCCAAACACAAAGCCAGCATAGTCATCATCACGGTCTGTGTTAACGTAGAACGTCCCGCTGAAGTCAACAGAGCTGAACTCGTCGTAGCCTGGGAGAAGACAACAGAGACAAACCATTGAGTTACAATGCTGGGTCCAGCTACACACACCCAAGAGCTATAGCTCTTGTACATTGTACAGCTACATCCTGAATTTTGGCAGGAGACATAAGTAGTACTTCTCAATTACTTCACCTGTAGAAGAGGAGGTAATTACACTTGCCCGCATGGAGACTTCTGGAGAGAAGTAAATTGCTTACCAGGGGCATTGAAGACAGCAGGCACTATGCTTATATACATTTTTTCCATTGTGTATTTTATGTATGTTACAGTCAGTGATGAGATGAATGGACAACAAATGCAGACAGAATTGAGTTGTTTACACTTAGGGCGTATACACTGGMTCTGTGGTTAGTCCAAAGTTTGCACCACAAAGGTGCATTTCTCTACCTTTTTTTCCCTTTCCTTATCACAGAATCACTGGTTACTTTTCCAAAGATGATGACTGACATYTGATACTCACCTACAGCTATTCCAGGATCAGAGTTAGCAGTCTGCACCAGTTCCTTGCCTTGGTGGCGAATAACCCAGTTGGGATCAATCTGAGCTGTTCCCTTGGGGTCCAGAGGGACCATCTGGAACTTTCTGAAATCAGTTTCACTGATGGCATTGTTTTCAGGGCACACATCATAAATATCTGGAACATTGTCATTGTCAAAGTCATCTCTGCAAATATCACCTCTGCCATCACCTGTAAGCAATGTGAATAAGCAGAGGCAATTGTTAGCAATTTATCCAGCCCCGGTCTATACACCACTTTGGAATGCGGGTGGGAAAAGTTGGAAGTTTGCTATGTCGATGCAATTCACTAATTCTTGCATTACATTTTCAGTTTCATTTGTTCCAGATGTGGACACACCACCACGTTTTAATATGTGCTGTGCAAATCAATTCAAAGATCAGCATTAAAATCTTAATCTTCCACACATTACTCAATYTTTATATATTGTTTATGATATTAAATTTTTTTCAGACTCTTAACACTGTCTTAAGATTCTTCCTGCAACAATCCATCCTGAATCTAGATGCTTCAGATTGCAAATGTGTCACCTCTACGTCAAAAGAAAGGGGGGATAGTGTTGCAGTAAAATACGCAYACATGCTTAGACACTCTTCCACTTGTAGGTAGAACAATTTGACTTMTAAAAACATAGTGCTTCAGAAAAATGCATGAGAAAAGAAGGCTGTGCTGCATTCAACAGGTCTAGCCTCAGAGGAATGAAAAAATTAAGTTTTGTTATATGAATTACAGCAAGTTTTTTAGAGAACAAAAAAGTACAGCTCATCTRTAGTTGTGCTTCTGCTCAACACTTCTACTACACTCAATATTTTAGAATGAAAAATTATTTCCTTTCTTAGTTTGCCTATAATATTAATGGAAACCAGGAGGTGTGACTCGCCTCAAATAGCAAGAAGTGAAAGAAGGCATCTATAAAAAAGCCCATTGCCAACGACTCTATTATTCCATGGCATACAATAGCACAAAGACCTGAAAATAATGTAGAAAAGCTTGGCTAGACAAGTATAGAAAAGAATTTCCCAAATGGCTTCAACTTTTATGACAGAAACCACTGGATATTACACTAGGTACTAATGCAAAACCAGTGCTGCCAAYGAACTTGTTTCTATCCATAGCAGAGCATCTGCTTGCTTTTTTTTTCCCAATGTTTTATGACTGCCCTAAGAACATGGGAATTAACACAGCGGGAAATAGCAAKGACCCAGCTCATTCAATACTGACCTATTACTAGATGCTTCACAGAAAAATGGAAAGCCACGTTACCAGGACTAACCAACATCGCATTACCCAAGCATGGAGCTTTCAGACGGAAAGCAGAATGAGTTTTAGGCAACAGCCAAAAAGAAAAGAGTAATTAGAGAAAACTGAAATATCTAGTAACTCAGGGCCCTCTGCAGATCAGATACATAGTAAAATGGCCCCATTTTCACCCTGGATATCTGGCATACTCCTGACCAGCTGTGTGTTCTTCTACCTGTTTGTCTTTGCACTCATTGGAGAAAAGGGAAATAGGAGAAATTTCCTATTTTGTTTCCTTTGCCAACTCAAAGAGATAATTTGCAGCAGAATCTAATTATTCACTAAAAGTCCAGCTGATGTTCATTTGGTAGTGAGCTGCTGCTGACAACATTCATTCCCTGTCAAGAAAAGTTAGAAAGTGTTTGTTTATCCAGTCACATCCAACAGGTCTCTGCAGGGCTTCATCCTGATACGCTAAAACTCGCATCTTCAAGAGTATGGGAGCAAGTTTTGGCTTTATTTACCCCTTTCCCAAGATTTCTGTTGGACCTGCTGCTAATGACAGTGACGAGCTGGCTAAGCTGATTAAATATATGCTTTTTCTGAATTGTTRATCCATACGCCAATGTAGTTTCCTTTACAAGAACCAGGTAATGGATGACTTAAACTATCTCATCTTGGGGTCAAGCCTTATTCTGGATTTATGAAATTAAGGGRCTATTTCAGGGACTGGCAACTACAAAGATAGTCTGGACACAATTTATATAACCTTTCAGTCCTATAATATAAGAGCTACTACTAGCTACCAACCAGAAACTTCCTACCAACAGCAGTTGTCTTACCAGGAAATCAGAAGGCTAAGCATTTTACCTTTCTAAATGTACCTAAAAACATATTGTGTAGGTAATAAATTCTGGTTCAGTTTCTACAGCACARCCATGGAATGGCTCCAGCAAGCTGTATAACTTGGAACAGAAATTGCTTACCTGCATTTACTGCAAGGGTCATTATTGTAAGCATATTTAGTGGTTTTCAAAGGATCATAAACCTTTTCAAAATTAAAATTATAATTGTGAAACTATCTCTATATCATTATTTAAATAATTCCAAGCACAGAAGGACTATTTGAGGCAACCAACATTTTACCAAAAAAAAATGGAAAAAAGCAATTACATATCCATTTTTTAAACCGTGACATGTATATCATCAAGACATATTTAAAGCAGTCCGTAAAGAAAATCTGAGAAGAGCTGTTSAGGAGTCAATTAAAAAAAAATAATTAAAAATTAACAATACTTTTAGCCTTGAAAATTCCTGAAGAAATAGTCTKTTTTTCAAAATAAAACAGAGCAGTAAAGGATGTTTTTTTCCATTTTAATTTCAGATTGTCACTTGTTTTAAAAGTGAAACAGCTCACTTTTCACTTCAAGACATTTGTAATTCAAGCAATTGGAAATATTTTCTGACCCTTTTAATATTTCAATTAAATGTGAAAATAAGAAAATTAACAAAAACACAGATTATTTTGGTTTTAAAAATTTGTTAAAGGKTTTTTTTCTATTATTATGTATATGCACGTTTGAGCTCCTGTCTAAGATGTTTAATGCTCTAACCCTTGACCAAACTGATCAGCTCAGTTCCATCAAATTCCATGGTGTCTCAAATGTCAAWAGCAGCTCAGTTTGATGTGAAGTCTCTCTTCACCAAATGTTAATACTCCAAGACCAAAATCAGATACTAAGGGCTAAATGAGATTCATATGACCTTGTTCTTACCATCTGAGTCCTCCTGGTCAGGGTTGTATCTGAGGCGGCAGTTGTCCCTGTCATCTGGGACACCATCATTGTCATCATCAGGATCACAGGCATCTCCTTTGCCATCCTGATCGTGGTCAGCCTGGTTAGCATTGGGGATGTAAGGGCAGTTATCCTGGTTGTTCTGGTGGCCATCTTCATCTATGTCCTCATTATTGTCACACTGGTCACCAACAAGGTCATTATCTGCATCAGTCTACCCCAAAAAAGAATTGTACAGAGCAATTTTATTATTTTTACTCAATATAAAAGTACAGCCTGGTACTTAACTGTTCAACACTTCTCTTCAAGGGCTTCTTCTAGTGACAGACACTACAATGACAACAGTGCTTAAAGCACAAGCATATCTTCAAGCTAGTATGGCTATTTATTCTTCTATCAGCGGGTAAGATCTCCAGGTTTTTTGCAGGGCAGGGCTTTATCTATAGCTGGATTAAAGCAATCATTACGGTACTTCCCTTTCATCTGATACAAAGGGATCTCACAACATGAGATGTGAAAGTGAGCAATACAGATCCACCTCTTCAGCTGATCCATACAGGGACAGATAGCAATTCCTGTGTTCTTTTCTCTGCCCTTGTTCTGATGCTACCATTAAGGAAACTGTTTTCGTCATTTACCTGGTCTGGATTATGCATCAATGGACAATTATCACACTGATCACCAACTCCATCACCATCTGTATCACTCTGGTCTGTGTTGTAGACGTAAGGGCAATTATCTCGTTCATTAAAAATGTCTAGGGGGAAAAAACCCAACAAAATATTAAAAAATCAAAACGATGTAACATCCAACACAGACAGCCATAGACTCTAGGAGTCATCAGTACAGAAGCAAGGTTCTTAAGGGGTTCATAAGCTTTCTGATTGCTACAACATCATTGCTACAAATAGTTAAGACTAATATTAGAAAAAATATTATGGTATCAATTCCTTTTTTTCTTGTTATGACAAAGCTTTCTGTATGTATTTTCCTATGGAAGAATAAGGACTGATTACGTCTTAAGAATTTAGTCCTTTTCATAGAATAACAGGTAAAGGGGTGGRGTATTTTTTTTTTTAATASTTTGGTTTGGATTTTATTACCCCACTCTAAGAAATGGCATAGAACACACACCTATATTAGGTTCAAACTTCTGAACTTTTGTATAGAAACAGCTGTATTAATATTCAGCTTCCTCAGCATTAAATAACTTAATTTTACCAGAAGACATGCATCATTAATTGTATAGCATCATTGATTGTATAGTGTGCCAAATATTCAAAAGAAACTGTTCCTCCTCAGGAAACTTYATTATAATACCAACAATCTCCTTCAAAATGAAAAGATGAAAACAGCCAAACACATGTTGGCATATCTGTCTCGGAAACACACAAGGACACCTCCCTGTATTAGATGGTCTCTGTATATTTGCATAATCTTTCAGCCAATAACATATGATTGGATTTTTCTTCAAATGCAGAATTACTATGAGTACACTAGTGTGAACCTGATGATCAGAAGGAGCATAAGAGAACTTCAAAATGTTCCAAATCTTAAGTCAGATAAGCATCCAAATGTTTAAAACATTACTGAGGAAAACCCAAAGCTAGATTCCTTCAACTTTTAGTATTTCTGTATCCTCACACATTTGAAATGCCACAGGGATATGATTTTTGAACAATATATGTGTTTTTCCCCCATCTTAATTCTGGTCAAATTGGGATTGCACAAGAATGTACTGGTGGAGGAAATAAGCACTTTTAACAATATCTTAAGACATACAAAAAAAAAAGTGTATTTGGATTACTGTGAGTTTTGCATACTTATACATTCTTAGAAAAGCAGATTACTTTACTAGGGATATTGTCTTATCTGTGTGAATGTTCTGATGTTCTTTTCCCTCCCTAAAAGGAAAAGTCAACAGAACTGTCATATTAGACCCTGATTACTTTGGAACACAGATGAAGGAAAGATGGGGKTTTTTTTAATATTACACTGATAACGACTTGCTGTGATTTATTCTTTAGTAATATTGACTGTAGTCATTTAGGGACTGYAAAGGCAACTATACTACACAGGACAGATGAACCTCAGCCTCCTCTGTCCTCTCCTACATTTTTAAGCTCCTAGACCAAATTTTATGCCATGTATAAAAGCAAGTAGCCCATCTTACTGGACATAAAGCAAAGTGCACTTGTGGAACAGCACCTAATTCTTAAAAGTGGAACCATACCATCTCCATCAATGTCCACAGCACATGAGTCACCCTCCCCATTGTTGTCTGTGTCAATCTGAGCAGGGTTGTGCACATAGGGGCAATTGTCACAGCGGTCACCAACTTCATCCTTGTCATAATCAAACTGGCGAGGGTTGAACAGAAGAGGGCAATTGTCCTAGTAAGAAAAAAATAGATTTCACAATATAAATCACAACTCATGAGAGTATACTGTGAAGTGGTAACYCCTGTTCATCTTGGACAGAATTCAAAAATCAAATACTAATCCATTCCTTTTTTAACAGACAAGCTGTACCTATAATGAAGGTCTTGGTGGTAACAGGATGGCATCTGGACAGCCTGGCTCACAGTCTGTTTTATACAAAACATGTGAATTGTGTTCCACATCTCACAGGGAGAGCAACAGGCATTTTAAACTGAACCTGTACTCAGACATTTAAATAAAGGTGTATCACTGGTACATGTACTTAAAAAAAAAAAAAATCAGAACATGTTATAAAGTCAGGTCAACTTCACCTGCATTTCATAACTTTTGAAAAACAAAAAAGAAACAAGCAGAATTGTTAGTCTGACTCTTTTGGAAAAAACTAATGTTGGTATTTTCAAGTTTATATCACAATTTAGATTTTTTAATTTAAACAAGTATTGACTTTTTGTTGGTTCTATTGAACAAGATAATAAAATGTATAAACTTTTTAAAAATTTTAAAATTAAAAACTCATTTATCAAAAATCTGTTTCTCTGACACCATTAAACCTGAGACCTCTTAACAGAATTTTGAAAATTTTCTATCACTTCAGTTTCAAAATCTGCCAGAAGAATAATTCCTACATTTCACACATTCCGAAATTGCACATGGACATTTGCACAGGCACAAGAAAGTACTCAGTCTGAAATGCAAAGAAGAAAGGAAGAAAACCAAAACAGTGGGATTGAGGGCTACATCAGTGGCATGGAATCTGAAGGGAGGTCATAAGGAAAAAAACATTTAAACTACTTTTTCCTCTGCGAAATAGAAAAAACTCACATTTAGTTGGAAACAGTTTTAGCAAAATATTTTAAATTCCCCAGAAATACATTTCTTATATTCAAGGACAACATTTAGAGGCAAGTCAAAATCTTATGTTGTTCATAAAACCATTTCTATCTACAATTTTAAAAAATACACATAGTAAATCGTATTACTTTATCAAATGATTCTTTGGGGTTTTTTTTAAGTTTTCCAAATAGAGACCAAATGAACACAGCTCTTACCCAACTTTAACCATCTGAAGCTCTAGAGCATTTAGGTTCCTTCCAAAGGAACAAAGAGGAACACTAAAATTCTAATACCAATTCACTCACCCTAAACATGTTCTGAAAAGCCAGGGTGAAGCAAATTCTCATAGTGCCACTATCTTTTTGATGAATGTATAAGGCAACAGTTTTAGACTAAGTGGCTACTTTTTAGGCTCTGCAGGTAAATAAATTTGTCTTCTGGGTAGAACTGAGGGAAAGTATGAACCAGCCTATTTTCCTCCCATCATTTTCCTTTGATACTGGCTGTGTTTATAGTTGTTTTAGAAACAAGTCACAATGAATAAAAATTACATCATATATATAATATTTACTAGCTTTTCAAATACAGTAGACTTGTCATTCTCCCATTACAATATTAAAAAATCCAAGACCACTTTTCATTAAACTGTTTTCATGTACGTAACTGAACTCTGAACTGATGCAGAGAACAAAGTTCCTGGGGCTCCCCAGACTGCTTTGCTCTGAACAGTACTACTCTCATTTGGCTGAACACAGCTTTACTCTGCACTACACATCATTCAGGGAAGGAAGTGCAGAATAACTCAGCTGAAGCTCTGAACAATAAAGTTCACATCTATTGTAATAGTTTTCCTTAAAATCAGATGTTTAGGTCAAATGTACTGCAGAGATATACACGTCTTACTTTGTCATCTTCAACACCGTCATTGTCATCATCCTCATCACAGGCATCTCCTCTGCCATCTTTATCAAAGTCTTCCTGGCCAGAGTTAGGCAGAAGGGGGCAGTTATCCTGGTAAAAGAAATAATCAATAAGTTACACTTACATTATGTCAGAATAACTTGCCTGGGCAGAAGATAATGGTACACCAGAGGCTATAAAACAAGAGCAATCAACAAAGTACTTCCTAAAGGACCTGATTTGTTATTGCCAAAGGTAGCATTCATTTGCTGCTTTCACACTGCAAAAAAGTGAAATGCAGCTGCAAATCATTCTTTTTCCCAGCTGCTGTTAAAGTGACGTTTCTAGTAAATTTTTGAGGGAACTAGCAGAGAACAAACACACCACACACACAGACATGCACTCTTACAACAACTTTTTATAGACAATTCATGAGATATGTTTGAAGATTACACAAAAAATGTCCAGGTTTTGTTGCCAGAAAAATAAAAAAACAAGCCAAGAGAAGGTCTTCAGAAACAGCTGTTCATATGGAAAGTTACTACAAAGCAATGGAAAGTACTACACAACTATGAAGGGGAACACTCTAAGAAAGGATTTTGAAAAAAGTGTCCTTATATTGTTCTGCAAAACAGTACTTTTGCACGCCCATGGCTTTAAAAATAATAGACAAACATATCTATTTCATATCACAGCTTTGTATAGAATGATAACTTTAAATAAACAATTCTTAACTTACACTGAAAAATCAGAGTAAAATAGCTTGCCAAACTTTTAACATGCACTTTTTTAAATACTAAAATCAGCTAAAATGGATTGCAATTCTACCACTTGCTATCCATAAATACATCTATGAAAAAACACCTTGTTATTCTCATTTTTACTCACATTCCAGATCTACCTCACCTAAAACTGAATCTGTCAAAAGAATGCAGAAATATCTCTTTTGTAACACATACTCTAAAAAATGAATATTATGGTAGGAAGTTTCCAATCTCAGTGGTTCTAATAGTACAGACAATTTAAGAAAAAGAGAATTGGAAATATTGTGATAAATATCAAATCCCCCAAATTTTTACCAAATACCTGTGAARAGTCTTGACTGTCCACCTCTACACTAGTTACCAGTGACACAAAAAAATTTGGAAATAATGAAAGAAATTAGTCACAAGAGTAAGTTAATTTTCAATCATTATCAGCTCAAGGAAAGAAGCTTTTTAAAATCAAATTACTCAACTAGGATATTTTGTAAAGAATATAAGGGCCTGAAAACTTGTGACATTTTTAAGGTTTGGTTGTTTTTTTTGGTGGGTGGAGAGGTCCCCTTAAATGAAGTACTTGTGTCGATTAAATCAACACATATTACAAAAAACATGAAACATKCTTTGGAAACACGTTTTTTTTCTGAATGGGTTCAGCACATTGTGTTTAACCAAAACTAATGCTTTGTGTTACATCATGAGTGAACATGTGGAAATTCTGATGACAGGAACTGAAAGAAGTATATATTAACTGCAGCAGCTGAGTTGGCTGACTCCACAATGAACAGACATCAATTACAGTGAAGTAGACCAACATTTGAGCCCCAGATTTCCATTCATATCTGAAACTCTTTGGCTGATAGAGCCCAGATTCCCTCGAGTGACTTATTTTCTCAAACAGCCTGATTTCAAACTTTCCTAGTCTCTTGGTCAGTATTTGTTTTAACTACTATAGTAGTCTAGAGCTCAGTCATTTTTGCATTTTTTTCCTCATCTTTTTAAGCAGAAGTTTTTGTGCCAGAACTTCAAGAAGATTTACAGGTAGGTCACTCTAACATGGAGAAAGAAGAAGAAAAATGTTTCAGGTCGGGGAAAAGAAACACTAAAAAAGCTCAGAAGAGAAAGCTTGTCCTCACAGCCATGACTGATCAACAAAGTACTTGAGCGTYTGCCTAGTGAACACATACAGGTAATCCAGCGTTGTCAGTGGTCCCATAGGTAGGTGTTTAAAACTGAACACCTGCATATGCCTTCTACTCTGACAAACTCCTCCATCCCAGTTGCTTAATTTGCTGCTGCAAATATTATATGCCACTCTGTATTGTGCCTGTCATTCAACCATCAGCAAGGCCATCATTCAGAACCAGGATCCAGGGAATTGCCTGTCAGGGGGTGCCTTCACCCCTCAGCTATTTGGGCCATTATTAAACTGGTGGAACAACTTTCAGCCTGGTTTCATACAGCATCAGGATAATCTGCCTCTACGAGGAGGCTCACCATTTTTGAGCAATACCCACTGGAAGAAACCTCAGGCCATGAAACCAAGAAGGACTTATTGTATGCTTTAGATGAGCACAAAACCAGGTCTCAGGGTACATATCATGTGGACACGCCCTACTAAACCTACATGCCAATATTTTTAGGCTCCCTGATGCTGGTTTTTCTCATTGGTGTAGTAATGTTTCATTGTTCACTACAACAGCACAGTTGCA
The DNA here is from genome assembly GCA_003546035.1 of Mixornis gularis. NCBI lineage: Eukaryota > Metazoa > Chordata > Aves > Passeriformes > Timaliidae > Mixornis > Mixornis gularis. The sequence goes on from QVAJ01000073.1 coordinate 453,266, forward strand.
CAGCAAGATTTGATGGGTCCCATTTGCCAGGTGTGGAGTCATTCCACTTGGGAGGGTGAGAGCTGAGACTTCACATCTCTGAAGGGTGAGAGAAGCTGAATCTCTCATCCTCTGCCTCTGAGCCTTTGCAATAAGGAGAACTCCCCTAATTAGTCACATTCATTCCTCTCTTAGGCTCCTATTGTTAAAAATTATCTCAGGCTCTGAATCCAGTTTTTACAGTGTGTGGTCTGCTTAACTCTCTAAAAGGAAGGAGAGTTCAAGACAGCATTTTGAGCTCTAGCCCTTACATGGCTGTCAGTGTCTTTTTACAAGCCCTGCAGGTAGGATTTCACACTCCCCCGGGCCCTGAGATTCCCGTTTGGTTCTCTCTAGCTGTGTGCTTCACACCCATATTTTAGGCAACTCCTGCTCAGTGTGCTAACTCCATTCACAAGCAGCCCAATTGTCCATGTATTCTGAGCAGGAAGAAATCCAAAGCAGAGGACTCTGGATTTGAGAATCCCTTACTGTACCTTACTAGATTAAGTGAATACACATTTCACAGCATCTCCTAGAAAACCAGCATGCTGTAACAGTCAAAGCTTACTGAAAGCAACCACCACCTTCATGAATTAAAAGGGTTACTCACAACTCTTTGGGAAAAAGTAAACATTGTGTTAACACATGGCATTTTTATCAACCTTTTTCACCTACCTTCACACAGTGGTATGTTGCATTAGCAGCACAGACCAAGTTATTATTAGGCCAGCCATCCAAATCTGAATCCTCACCACAGATGCGTCCATCACCAGCATAACCTGTCCTACATTCACATTTGTACATTGGATCACTGAAATGGCCCAGATAGATGCACTCTGCAGACTTATGGCAGCTGTGTGTCTTGTCCTTGCATGGATTCTCAGGTTCACAGACCTATAAAGGATGGAGCATATTCACTGAAAACTGATAATCATAGCCAGCTGTGTGTGCTTCAACTTTGTCAAAATCAGACCAGTTATGTAGAGGTCTGAAGACAGGAACTTTGTTTTGCTTGTAGTTAGTAAATCATACTGCATTGTCAATTTATAACTCCAACAAAAATGTAGTATGAAAATTATTAAAACAGACCACAGGAAAAATTGGACATTATTTAAAAAGTAGTTAAAGTGGTTAATTTCAGTACTGTATCTGCCTTCTTCAAGATGTCATTAAACCCCAGAAATTACCTGCAACAGAAAGGAGATTGTACTCACCTCTTTTCTTCAGTGTTCTGCCTGACAGTATAAAAAGACTATCTTATTTTCTTAAACCAAAGACCCTAAGGAATTCCTGTGTTCACCTCACATAGGTTTTTGCTACCTCTTCCTTCTCACTATATTTTTCATTGACAGTATTTAAGGATTCTTACACAGATGGTTCACATGTAGAATTCACAAGCTGACCTAACCACAGATTGATTCAACAGCAACAACGAGAAGGCAAACCATGAATTCCATTTTAACATTTTCGTCTTTTCTAGGAAACTGTAGTCTTCAACCTCACTTCTACTTCCTGCTGTCCTTCACCACTGATAAGCTTTGGCCCCATGGAACTTAGGGAGTGAGAACTTCAAACATTTGTCTGATAATGCTGACATTAACAGTGTCATATTTATGAAAAAACAATCCTAATTCTTCAGCTTCCACTCTCCAGAACAGCTATATTAATCTCAGAGAAAGAGTGCAAAGCAAGGAATGTTTTCTCCAGGAATTTTAGGCTCATTTGGTAAAGAAAATCAAACCCTTTAAAAAGCTAATTCTAAATTCACTTCATTTTGTTACTCAAAACAAAAATACTCTGAAACAACAGTTACTTATTTCAGGCTATTTTTGTTTGGTACCCAAGTTTATCTTATGCCATCATTCAAAGATATTTCAGATGRGAATTACACAAAGCCATCAAATTCCCTTCAATATCACTTACTTGCTTCTCTGTCTTGGCAACTTCGAGCCCTACTCCATAGGGCTGACTTCCTTTATAGCGTGGAGGACATGGCAAGCAGTGGAAACCCGGATTTGTGTTCACACAGCGATGGACCTGATTCACTTTAAAGCAAACATCTGACACAGCTATACACTGTAGATAAAGAAAGAAAGAAATGAGAAACCAATGAGACAGTTGTGTAATTCCCAAATAATGAATTTTTCATGGTGATTTTCTGATGTAAATGGAAACAAAGCCAATACCTCATCAAGATCCTCACAGAAGGTACCATTACCAAGGTAACCTGCTGGGCATGCCCCACATGACCAAGACCCATCCGGGTAACTGTTGCATTCTGCTCCAGGAAAGCAAGGATTTGACAAACACCCATCTGGCAAAGACACACAAAACTGAAAATTAAGTAAGGAGCATAAAAGGCACGTAAAACTTCATTTATGAAACAAGTATTGTCTGATCATTAGCTTAAATCACACTTGATGCAACAGACTCTTATAAAAAGGCCTGAAGTTAGGGTTATTAAGTGCATTTAAGGCTAATTTCTATTGATTTAATATGAAAAACATCACAGATTGCTACATCTAGTTGAATACATTACAGCATATTCAATCCCTATTTAAGAAAGGAGTACTTGTCCAAGAAAGTTGGTATCACAAATATATATAATATCCCACTAAACAGCACTCAAAATAGTTCAAAGTCCTCTACTGAAATAAAGGTATAATAGCGGATTCCTGTAGTGTCACTTCATATTTACCCTTTAAAGAGATAACAGCAAGAATAATTACTCAGACTGAATAAAGAGTGAATACCAACCAATTGGGCAATCCTTCTTGTTGCACATATCATGCTGCTTGGTATCTCCCACACACGGCTTTCCCCCATACTGTGGCTCCGGACTGTTACAGAGGCGAGACCTCTCACGAATTCCTCCTCCACAGGTAACAGTGCAGGCAGACCATGGGGACCAAGGACCCCACTGGCCATTCACTAAGATATGCAAAAGAGCAGAGAATCATAGGCAATAAAGTGGGGACATCTGGTGCCAATGACAGCAACCCTTCATCAGATCCCTAACTAGAGACAGTTTCTCACTATGTACATTGAAGGATGATGGCAGATGTCTGCACTGAGATAGCAACACTTCATAAACAAACAAATGAAAAATGCCCAACTGCTTCATAGGCATTTTTTGGCCAATAATTCCAAACAGCATGCCATGCCTACTGGATATGCAAAAAGGAAAAAAAGGAGGAAAAATTATATGAAAGGAAAGTGAAAGTATATGGAATGAAAGGTCTCTAAAAAAGATTTTAAAGTGTAGACAAATAAGAAAGAATTATAATAGCAATTAATTGTGTCGAATGTGTAAAAAATGCATGCACAAATATCAAAGAAACCTGACTGCTGGGGGATTCTGTGTCTATTCCTAACAAGTACAGAGACAGCTTCCTTTTAGAATGGAAGTGTTTATTTTTGATATGCAGAGATACATCACAAAAATGGAAATTTCTCAAACTCTTAATAATTAAAGCCTTATTCAAAGGTTTTTTTTAAAGCCATTATTTGCAAAGTTTACAAAACCTCTGACTGCATTATTGTCTTCATTTTCAAAACACCCTTGTGTGTTATTTCACTCATAAAATAAAACTGTATCACAAAACTCCCATCATAAAAATTCACTGCCATTATGATCTGAATAAAGAGAAGGAATTCAGCTGGAATATTATTGTGTTACTTTTGATTCAAAACCACAGACATACCTGGACATGGAACCTTCTCACACTTCTCCGTTTCACGTCCATTTCCCACACAGTTTTTCCCACCCATCTGGGGAATAGGAGAGTTGCAGAGGCGGATGCGGGTGATATTTCCCACTCCACAGGTAACTGAACAGGAAGACCATGGAGACCAGTGACTCCAGCCACCATCCTGACGTACTGCCAGAGAAAAGAGCAAAACTCAAGCAAACAGCCCACCTGAGCAGTAACACAAACTCACTTGTGAGGTTAGCCTTGTAATGAGCCTCTCACCACATCTGATGAATGTCCCATCTCTTTCCCACCATTTCATGGTGGGAAAAGCCCAGCATACCAACTCAGGTACTCAAGAACAGCTTTCTCAGGAATTTCAGTAACCAATGTATGACTAACAATTATGTCTGACATTTTACTTAAAAATAAACTTTTCCAATGAAAAAACACTTGTTCAAAATGCACATTTGGACATCTAGCAGTCTCAGCTGCTAGATATTGCCTTAGGTATTATATTAGCCTGGATATCACAGGTACTTGCAATAGCATTAACTACACTTCCGGAATATCATCCTTGTAAGTGCCTTAAATATTAAAGCAGTTTGATATTTTGCAGATATAATTACTGTATTCCTAAATACAGCTAAGTGAATGGAACGGCCCAACAATCAATGAATGGCAGACGTAAACACAGTCTTGCATATCATGTGTACAAACTAAGTGCTGTCTCCAAACTGAGTTCAAACAAAAGACTGTAGTTCATAATGTTAAAGAAAGGATGACTCATCTTTTTTTTTTTTAATATAGCTAAACCCAGAATGCACATACCTATTAAATTGTCAGGAAAGGGAGGAATATTTGAAAGGGGAAAATKGGCAAAGAATCTAATGACAGCGACTTTAATTGTGCACGTAGGATTTCTCAAGTACATACTGTCCTGACTAAACTTGGTTTTGCTTTGAGATGTCYAAAGAAGCTTTTAAAAAAGAAGAAATTTATTACTTACTGCGATGGTCACATTTCTTAAAGCTGCACATCCGTGTTTGGATGTGTGGGCCTGTACAAGCACTCCTGGTGACATCACACGACCTTCCTCGCATCTGTGTCCCAGAGCCACAGGTAACTGAGCATTTCGTCCAGTCTGACATGGTGACCAGCCCTCCTCACTGTCATCAGCTGCAGAGCAAAAGGTAAGAAAAAGTGCTTAGCTTTGAGAGTTGCTCTATTATCCTATTTAGAAGATATTCTCTTCTCTTTTTCTTCAGAGTATGTACTTTCACATTTAGATATCTCCTTTTCCAATTTTGCTCTCCCAAGCTGCCACTGTAATTATGGAATTATGTTGCAATATAATGAGTGGTTAGTTCAGGTAAGAATTCTGGATCTTCATGAACTTGTGTGCAGTATGYTTGCAGGAAGCACTGATCTCTGAAGGAAGAACATCTTATCTCTAGAATGGACCGAGCCAAAACCTGAGTTCAAACTGCCTTTGGCTTCAGAATATAGGTCAGTATGATGAGGTGTGGCCTCACCTTTGAAAGCTGCATAACGGTGAACATGATCAAGAACACGCTGTAAGAATATGCCCATGCTCTGACTGGGCAAAAAAAATGAAATGTGACTGGGGAGAAGCATGCTTTTAATATTTTAGGCACAAGGTAGCTAAGCAGGTATCATCTTACTTCTAAGCAACCAATGTAATCAATGAAGATAGACCAAGYCCTTCAGAGGGTAACTTCAAGCACCCAAGTTAGTTTGTATGATCTTTGCATACATAAAAGTTCTATATTTGATCTTACTTGCCTTGACATCTTACTTGTTTTAAGCTTTCAAAAACACAAGCAGTGATTTTAAATAATGCCAAAGACTACCTATCTTTCTCCTCAGCTAAATACTCACAGTGAGAGCAGACTGGACAGCATTCACCTTCAACAAAAGCTGGATCGGCACAGGAGACTGCTGGGCAGGTGATTTGATTGCATACAATTTTGGAATCCTAAAAGCAAATAAATCAATTTACTGATTTATGCTCAGAGAGGTAAATGAAGGTGGGCATCTGGGGAAGCTCCATGTGTGGAAATGTTTTGATTTGTTCTATCATGGACATGGGGACTCCTTTTTATAAAGGTCAAGCTCTAAGCAAATATGACCTGACRTGAACAGTTGAGCTGGAACTCCATTTCTGCAGAGAAGAGTAATATTCTCAAAATCCTACCTGGCAAATGCACTTGGTGCAGCTATCCACAATCCAACTTTCATTATCTGCAAAGACACGGCCATCCTGCCAGCAAACTGGTYGGTTCTTCATTGTTTTGTTGGGCCCAATCAGTTCCCACATAATTTGGTTCTCTTCAGACTAGAAGATGAAGTTAATGAAAACAAACTGTGTATTTCATAACCAAACTGTTTTAAATACACAAAACTGAAACATGACTGGACTTTATTCTTCCATCAAAAAATGTATTTTTACGTCTTTATGTACACAAGGAAGATGATCTTAAGTACTCAAGTCCTGCATAGCTATTCTTCTAGCAATGGTACAACCACAGCCACACAATACTAAGGGAAATCTGTTCTTAGCCATTTTGCTTTCCTCTAGTACAGCTCATCTTTAGGTGAGAAGGTTTTAGTCCTGACACATATGGTATTACTAGTAAAATTCCTTCAGAAATAATTAGCTGATTCAGAATAAGAATTCATACTTCAGCAAAACATCACCATCATACTTCAACTACGAAAATGCCATACATTTACTCACAGTTTAGGTACCCCATGTAGCCACTTACTGATGTATTCATAAATGGTGTAAACATGATAATAAGACTTTACCAGCATGCAAGCAAGGTTGGGATTGCTAGCTTTCAATTTCCAAACTTTTAGAAGGATTTCCCCTGTGTATAAGTGCGTATGTGTGTGTGCTCTTTTAAACCCAGTCTGTACAAGCCAAGCCTTGATTAAAGCATTATACTCAAGAACTACAAAACTAGTCTCAATGAAAAGAGGGCATCTTTACATTTTGTAGATATACTAACAGCTGTTCATACGTAATACAGAAATCTCTATTAAGTGCCCCAGCATAAAATAAGGAGGAAAGAGCACTGCACAGCAGATCTCTGTCAGCTCTCCAGACTTGCAGGCACGTACCACTTTTTGGAGGTTATCAGCCAGGTTGTTCACCACAATGCGCAGGCCGGTGAGCTCTGTGAACATGGATCCCAGCTCCTCACAGGAGCGGTCGCAGAACTCAGCCTTCTCTGGCTTCTCACCCACGTACTCAGTTGTGACTGCGGGGCTCAAGTGAAGGATTTCAGTGCTCTCGTTGATGGTGTTCACTTCAGCTGGTAGCAAGAGAAGGAAAAAGAAGAGCAGCATATACAAAGCCCTCCCATGGATTCCAGATTCCTGCTGAAATCACAGATTGGYACCCATGGGTTGGGTTTGAACACATCTATTTTGGCACAGCTTCATGCTTATTATACCCAAGAATAAAAGAGGGGTTAGATGTCAGCTGGTTCCAATTATAGGCTTTCCCTTTTCAAAATTAAGAGCCAAGCTATGTCTCACATGGCCCTAACTTCAAAACTGTTGGCAGTGCAACACATTCATTTATGAAGAAGGCTAACAAAAGGACACAGCATCAAAAAAGTGAACCTGTTTTAGCCACTCTGACATTAAAGGTTTCAGATTTTTTATGACCTATCACATTTCCTCAAGACAGAGAAAAAGGCAGGAGAAAGTTTCTTTGCAGAAAGTTGTTGTCCTTATTCTGCCCATAAATTCCATGGTTGGATCAAATTTGGACCATTATGCAATGTGTACCAGACTTTAGGCTGCTCTATATTGCACTGCCCAGTGTTAAGTTCAGAGAGGCTGCTATAAAATAGTTTCATTCTGAAGCAAAATGGAGGTCAAGCTAAGATCAGACCAATTATTTGATTTGTCACTCCAAACACTCCTCCAAAAGGCAGATGGTAATCAAAACAGAACTTTGTATGCATTAGACATGGAGAACTGGACATGTTCTAATATAATTTTAAAGGACATCCCTGTCTACAGTAAATTCCATAACGGAAAGCATGATTTTAATTTATAAAAAAAAAAATCACATAGATAACTAAATAAAACAGTCTATGCTGCCTAGTCTATTAAATGCTTAACAGAAGTTAAGCATTTAAATCTCCATCAGGTAAGTATCTTATGGATTTCATGGACACTATCTCTAAGGACTCCATGATAAAGTTGGTATCAGCTATACAGCAATCCATACTTCCCTATCTCTTAATAAAGACTTATTTGCCAGATTTACTGACGTTGGAATAGCTCAAAGTTTCCAAAGAGAAAAGACAAGCAAATGATACAGCAATTTAAAAAGAAGAAAACAGCACAGGAACATGTGCCATAAAACATATAGGTCACAACCCAAATACCATTCAGTGTTGACAAGTCACCAAAAGGTGGCAAAGCTTCAGAAATGTCAAGGGCCTGATTCAATGCTTTACTGAGAAATGTAAAGTGTTRTATATAAATATGAAAGGAAATGAAAACTGGAGCAAAGTATTCTTCATCCATTTGGAAGGCTAAAAGTAAAAGAAAAAAGAACCAACCCACAATATGACATTAAGTAATTACTTCTCAACCAAACTTAAAATTATTGGCTTGATGTGCTTTTAAATTAGCTATGAAACATCTGCCACTAGCCAAGGTCTACAAGAAATTGTTCACAGTTTTCCAAAGTTGAAGCAATTGTCCAGCTTCATTTACAGGATGGGAGAAAACCACATASCAAATCAGACTTCTCTGTGTCATAACAGTTTATTTCAGCCGCTTTTTGATTCCCTGGAAGGAATGCAATTTTCCTACCACACTGAAACACTAGATTTCTCAGATTCCCCCACAGCACTTTTCAGATCATTAATTTCATATTTTTCAAGCCAACATGGAGTGTGCCTTGACCGGAACATTCTGAGGACATTAATAAAGTTGCAATCTCAGCAGGAAACATAAACCAAAACTATGTTAGAAGAACTAAATCCTCACTTCCTACTGGTACTTGGCAGTGACTGAAAGAAGATGCCTGGGGATCACTGGGAAATCAGTTCTCTGCTGCTGGCTTCCTGCTAATTTCCTAAGGACCAGATGATTAAAATGAGAAACCAGAAGAGCAAAATGTGCATCCTCTCACATATGCAAATATCATTCTGGTGATATACCTCAAGAAGGGATTTTATTGATGTGCCTATTTAAGTGTGTTTTTGTCATCTTTCCTATCCAGTGCAGTGTATAAATCCTGGCCAAAGGATTTGCAGCCCGCTACAGACATACTTTCCTACCCTCAACCAAAGAGCATTCCCAAGCCACCATTTCACCATGTCACATTCCCATACTAGGCTTAAAGATACATTAGGAAGACACAGTCCTGTCTCCTTTTTTGTCCTTAGGGCTGAGGGAACTTCATTGGTAACATCTGCCTTACTGTCATGGGACATTACCACACAATATGTTATCTTAATGCATGTACTTCAGTCAAACGAGTGAGCCATCAAAATGGGAAAATACCTTGTGCTCAGTAACATCGTTCATGGCTTTTCAAATGTGGTAATTGTCATTAGCAGCATCCCCCAGGTTTCAATACTGGGACCAGTATTGTTTAAACCATCCATCAATGACCTGCATGAAGGAACAGATGCCTCCTCAGCAAGTTCACTGATGACACAAAGCTGGGAGGCATGACCAAAACCCCAGAAGGCTGTGCAGACCTTTAGAAGCTCCTTTTGACAGGCTGGAGAGATGGGTGGAGAACCATTCTGCCCCTTTCCTCATCCTCGGCCACATCTGGAGTTCTGTGTCCAATTTCAGGCTCCTCAGTACAAGAAAGATATGGAGCTCCTGGACTGCAGTCCAGCCATGGACTAAAAAGTTAATTAAAGGATTGRAGCCTACCTCTTATGAGGAAAGGCTAAGGGACCTGGGCCTGTGCACCCTCAAGGAGAGACAGCTGAGAGGGGACCTATCAAGTTGTATAAATACCTAAAGAAGATGGAGACAAACTCCGTTCTCAAGAGGCAATGAGCAGAAACTGATGCACAGGAAGTTTCATCTGAATAGGAGGAGGAACTTCTTTACTGTATGGGTGACCAAGCACTGGAACAGTTGCCCAGAGAGATAGTGGAGTCTCCCTCACTGGAGATATTCAAGAATCATCTGGACACAATCCTGTGCCACATGCTCTTGGATGACCCTCCTTGAGCAGGRAGGCTAGAGTGACGGTGCCCTGTGGTCCTTTTCAACCTGACCCATTCCCTGAGTATGTAATTAAGCTGGACAGGCAGTATCAGAACTTGACGTGCACATAAAAAAACCTCTGAAGTAATTCTGATGGCCTCACTGTGCCATTAGTTCCTTTCTGTTACTGCACAAGAAACTTCCATCTTGTAGTGTTCTCTTGGTGTTGCAAGAAAAGCCAAAACACTGCAAATTGAATTATTTACTAAATAACTCCCAAGAAGGATAAAACAAAATCCCAAATCTGTATAATTTATAGAACTGAAAATTTGGCAATTAACAGATGTGATAAAAATACATTGAGAAAATATTATCTGTTGGCTAGCTGTACAAGAATTCTTCCTAAGTTATGTAATAGTATAAAGAATTCAGTTATTCCATTAGGCTCCCATTGGCTTCCTCTTCATAGTAGAGGTACAGTAACATCCCATTTCTACTTGGTGATATTTCAGAACATCTAGTACTCCTTTGAAGAAGTCAAGATCTGCTATGGTTTAATTTCTGGGTTTTGAATAAGCAAGGAAAAAAACTGAGTTCAATCTGCATAACTGATTTTCTATATGTCCCACATTTTAACAAAATAATAGAAATAATGGCATTTCATGTGGCAGGAGTTTGAAACAAAACCCTGAAGTCCTGCCTTATGCACCCACAACACTCCTTTGACAGATTGAGCAGCTCTGATTCTTGACTAAGCTCTTGTTGCTACAAGCACTACAAAGTAAAACAGTCTGCACCACCTATGAGCTTGAGTACAAAACCTTAGCGCATACTTGACAAGTAATCCTAATTCTTTTATGGGGAATCCACTACACTCCTATGTACAGCATGCTCCCCTCCTGGCAGGGCAAGCATGAACTGGACTAACAAGAATGCATGTCAGCCCATAACATACATGCCTTTCATATATCTTCCTTTGATTTCTTATTTTCCTGAGGTTGTTTTGATTAACAATACTTTGGGAGTCAAACTCAAAGCCTCTTTCAGTCAAAGGCATTGCTAAGGAATTCAGTGTCTTTAGGAATAGCAGATTAGTTTGTGGGCCCATTGACAGCAGCAGAATTCAGAACCAACACTATCTGTCTCATGTGCAAACAACTGCAGAAAGCTCATGCATGAAAACACATTTTCCTACATGTGCTTTTTTTCCTTCCATTTCTACTAATTTCTTGCTCAAAAATTTTTTTTCCAACTTAAAAACAGAGGCTCAGAGTTATAAACCTAAGTGACTGAACTAAAATAATAGGCTAGAGAGTAGAAATGACATCATAAAAACATGTAAGTTACCATTACCACCCAAAAGCAACTCATTCTCTTTTTCATTTCAAATGGATCTGTTGCATGGTTTTAGGATAATATTTCATGACTGACATTTCTAATTTTCAGATTCAACTGAACAGTATTAACAAGATAACAAAAGCCTTACTTGACTGGCTTCTCTGGCATCCTTTCTTACGCAGAACATCCTCTATTGAAGTATCAAAGATTAACTGAATATTTTGCAAAAGACCCTGTAATAATAATTTTAAAAAGCAATTAAAAGCAGTAAGATCAATTTTTGAGTAACTAATAACTGACCTGTCTCAATTCCATACTACTGACTGGATTCAGATATAAGCAAGTACATAAAAAACAATCTACAAGGCATTAAACCTGACACACAGAAAAAAAAAATAGCTTTGTTATATACAATTTCAGTATTATAAGCCCTAAAGCTAGATATGTTCTGAAACATGCTCATGAAATATAATAAAAGATATTAATCTGTTACAAGCTCAAATCTCCATTTTCATAGTGAATTTTAGATTTGTCATATGGTAAAATCCAACTTTCCTGCACCATCACACATYCATCCTTAGCCAGTCATTCCCACGCACCATAGTTCACTGCCTCCTCAATTGTGCTGACACTACTCTGAGACAACACTCTAAAACCAGACTGGTATCTATTTCACTTGGGGAAGAAAAAAAACCTCAAAGAAGAAAAAAAAATTAAAAACCAGATTGTTTCAGTGAGCCACTAATGGTACAGCTTCAGAACCAGTTGTATGAGCACTACTGATGGAGTAACTGAGGCATGGAGGCAGGAATGGAGAGGCTGTGGGCAACAACTCCTGAAGTCCCTGCCAAAACTGGTCATCCCATGGAGCCAAATTCCAGCATGTCAGGCTCTGGCTGAAAACTAGATGGCACAACATGGTGAGAAAGAAATGTATTTTTGAAGTTTTTGGAGAGATGAGCTCAAGTCTGACTTCAGCTGTGACTGAAAAGGAGCCGTCCTTAAAGCAGTTGAGCCAGATCACACCACTAGATTATGTGAGGCAGAAGGTCATTTTCATTAGATAAGAAAACCAGAAAACTTACAATTGCTTCATCTCAATTTTTTTCCACAAACAGAAAAATAATCTCATTTACAGGACTGATCAAAACTTTTTATTCCATTTTTTTTCCAATTGTTTCCTCTTTTTTAAATTTAAATTGAAACATTAAAAATGGCAAACCAGGGTGTTCCCTTACAGAATGGACCAACACCACATGCTTCAGCTCCATTAAAAATTCTTTTTTGTCTTCTTCTTTCAAATAAAAAATAAAAATATTGACATGTTCTTATGATTTGAATAGATATATTTCAATGTAAAAACAGTTCTTCAAGAAAGTTGCAAAAAATTCTACAAGTCACCACAAAAACCCAACATCTCTAGAAGTCTTACATCTGGAAGAGAAAAGGGATGGTTGCATAGGAAAGCCAAAAATTGGTTTTGCACACTTTTTCTGGGTTTACTTGAAAGGCCTTTGCTTTCAGGAACCCCAAAATCACACAACACAGATCCAACAATTAATAAAAGCACGCTCTGCTTGGGAACACCTGTGATTTCATCAAATCCAGGAGGCATTGGGACAGCAAAACTGTGCCTACTGCATTTTCCCAAACTACAGTTTGAAGGTAACTGCAGTTACCTTCTTACCACACCAGAGACCCAAGCTTCTGCTGGTCACCTACCCTGAAGTGATTCTCCCGAGCGGACCCTTTCACCACGTACAGCCTGCTGCTCTCTGCTTTCAGCTGCTCATAGAAAGGCTCCTCCAGGATGAAGCTGTCAATAAGGTCACAGCCAACATAGAGGTTGTAGTTCTCCCCCGTTATCTGCACGGTGAGGTTCTTCCACTGTGAGTCAGCGAGGTCCACATCTTCCAGGGAAATCACGTTCTGGAAGCCATCCACCCAATAGATAAGGTCCAGGGTGTTGGCCCGGCCATTGGAAATGATCTCAAACTGCCTCTCACTGATGCCAGGACCCTCTAAAGCAAGGATAGTGCCCCTAGATTGCCTGTCCTGCCTCAGGGTGGCTGAAAGGATAAAGCCCTCATTCTGCCGTATTAGTTTTACGATCTTTTTGAGTTTCTCCGGTCTACATGGAGGTATGTGGTCAAACCGAATGAAACGATATGCTGGCACAGCGGGGTCTAGGCCCCGGAACACCTTTGCTCCAATTGTCTTTCGGTTTATGTTACTGACTTGAAGTAAATCAAAGGTAGTCTCCTCTTCCTTATCACCATCTGAAAAAGTTAACAGCGTGTGACAATGTGTCTACAAAAAGTCTTACCAGAAACAACTCTGTACAGTATGCTTAGTAACTGCAATTATATGACAGACATTAAGGATAGAGTAAACCCAGCACTTTCTGCCTTCCACAAATGGAACTGTTCCTACAAACAGGCAAGTCAATCGTATTTCTACCTGACATTTTCATTTACATAACCATTTTCTCCTTCTGTGCATACAAATACTTTTTATTATACATTTAAACATATGGCTTCATAATTTATAGCACTATATAGTACATACTTGTACATTTTTATATTTATGCTGTAGGGCACGTATATGCCTACACATGGATGTAACATGTAACAATTTATTCATTACATATTTTTAATATATATGAATGGATAAGGAATTTGAGGCAACTTCCATATTTTCATTACCAGATAATGGAAAATCAAATTATGAGACTCCATCTGCCTACAGGATGACCAAAAAAAAAAAGACTGGCTTTTTAAAGACTGCAACCAAGAAATCAGATGTAAATGAGGGTCTGGCACTGTGCCAATTTGTATTCTACTTATATTTGGTCTGTAGATGTCTCTTTCTCTATCTCTATCTTTTCAAAATGTTCCTCCCACTCAGTGATTCTGTTTATGTTACTTTCACTATACATTTCCACCACATAGAAAATTATAATATCAATTATTTCTGGGATTATATACATTTTAATGAATAACTTCTAAAGGAAGCAAATTTGAGATATACTGTGAAATCTTCACTTAGCACTGGCAAGGTRTATCTACCAAAAATACTCCAGGCACTTCTAAAAAAATTCTTYATGATTACTTTGCCCACTGTAGTTCAGGTAAGCCAACACTTTACAACTTTTAACTGGAGGAGGTAGTCAGTATCCAGTTAAGAAGTGTCTGAACTCACCCTGCGCGTTTGAGGAAACCCACAGGGTTATCAAGACYGCAAGCCACAACAATCYTCTCCTCTTCAGCATAACTCCTATGAATAAACCAAAAAGTAGTAAGTATTAGGGAAATTGTATTTATCAACCACAAATAGTGCAATTTTCCTTATGAAATGCCATAAACAGCAACTATACATACAAATTCAGAATTTTTATTTTGACTGATTCTTGTAACACTTACTCTTGATGGCACAAGTAAAATGTGACATCAGGTGAAGGGAAGAGGAATTAAAAAAATAAAGATCCTTTTTATGGAAATGTCCTTAATAAAAAGGAAARACATGCAGAAAGTATGCATTATTATTTTCTTAATGAAATTTCAGTAGCTGGCATAGAGACCTACAGGACATACATATGACACTACAGGAGATACAGCTTATTGCTAGCATWTCTCTACGTTGGGGCACAACATTCAGCCAAAAATCTTTGTAGGACAGTGAGATCTAAACTAGATAATGGTTCTGAGTAATAGGAGTACCTTTTTTCAGTGYCATGATACGAACTCCTCTTTCTTCCATATATATATTCATACAATCCTCTGTACCCAACCATAGCTGGATAAAGTGACTCTTAACGTCATGCCGAGTTTGCCCARTAGCACCGTGCAGTTATAAACCACATAATTGCATCTCCGTATGTGCCTCAGCTCACAATGAATGGAGCAGAAGCATTCCCTGGAATGTGTAGAAATCCAGTTCTCTGGGTACAGCCAAGTAACTTCAGCACTGCCAACTCCACACATTATTGCAAGGACTCAGGGATGCCGCCAGCTCTTCCTGTCTACATTTTCTTTGTTCTTCACGGAACTCTTATTACCTGGCATCCCCAGGGTACCACCGCTACAGCCAACTACCAGCAGCCGCCAGGACGCCGGTCTCACCCCTCGAACCCAGCGGTCCCCGGCGGGATAGACCCTGCCTGTGCGGCGGGSGCGGAGCCGGCAGGGCTGCTGGGGCAGGTGCCGCATACCGCCTGCCCCGCGGCTGCTCCCCTCACCTCGCACCCGAGTCCCCGCGGGGTCGGCAGCGGGGCGACTGCCCACGGCGAGCTCCGAGCGGGCGGCGGGACAGCGGGATGACAGCCTGCCCCGCCGCCCGAGGGGGCTTCGCGGCGGGCATGGCACCTCCTCGCCTTGCGCCTCACCTGGCATCGGGGAGCCGACGGTGCGCTGGGGCTCTSTGCGGCGGRGCMGGTCCGAAGTGGAGCGCGATGCGAYAGACTGCTACSGCCGACGCCGTCACAGCTCCCTGCACGGCCCCGCGCCCCGCGCCGACGCCTTTATGGGCTGCGGGCCGGGCCCCGCTGTCAATCAGCGGAGCGGGGGCGCGCCCCCGGCTCGCCCCTCCGCGGCGGTGACATAACCCCCGCCGCCCCCTCCCCACCTCCCCTACCTGCGGGGCCATCCCCGGCCCGGGCCCGCCCCCGCCGGGCGGTGCAGGGGCGGTGCGGCGGGCGGGCCTCGGCCTCCCCCCGGGGAGCGGGGCAGAGGAGGGGGGAGCCGCCTGTCGGTGCGGCCGGGGTGAGCGCCGCAGGGCTCCCGGGAGGCGGCGCCAGGGCCCGCGGCGGGGCAGGAGCGCAGTCGGGACCCGCCGGCGGGGCGAGCCGAGCCGAGCCTCGGCCCCTCCGGCCGGCCCGGCTCTCTCGGGGACACTTGTCACTTGAGAGCGCGCTGCTCCTAACGCCACCGCGGCAAAACCTGGCCTTCTCGAGGGTTCAGTTCTCTCGTTTTTACCCTTTTTATTTTTAAATTGTACAAYAGCCCAGAGCCGAGACTTGCGCCGTCCCCCGGTCAGTTGGCAAAGTGCTCACTGGGTGTCAGCCCGCCGCTCCTCAAGTGAGCCCAGCGCCTCGGTCCAGCTCTTCTGCCCAAGAAGCACCATCGCCTTTCGTTCCATGGGAGGCGTTGAGGGCTTACTGAGGCGTGCCCCTTGTGGAGGGAGCCTTGGCTGGGGCTAGTGAAAGCGGCACACAGGAAACCTCCCTCTTAGGCTGATCCTAGTCAGTTAGGAGAACTGGGAACTATCTCCACAAGCAAGGACTCCAGTCACAACCATTTAATTTTAAAGGTCATCATGCTGAGGAGCAGCCAGCACAGCTTCCAACATCACGCTCCACCGGGAGCAGGGGGATGGATCCCTGTAGTAGGTCTGCGCACAGAACCTGCCGTGACAGTGAAGTCAAAGGGGAGGACCATGATCCCAGTTGCTGAGTCCTRAACTGGCGTTGCAGAATACCTGTGAAAGAATCCTGCAGCTGGTGTGAAGAGGCATGGATTTGGTTCAGTTGCCCACAGAATCCAAGAAATGTAGCTCTGTCAAATGCATAGGTGGACAAACTTCACAAATCTTAACACAAAAAAAGCCAAAAAAAACCCCAAACAAAAACCAAACCAAATTTCTCCCCCAAAAAAACCACCACCCCCACCACCAACAACAACAACAACAAATCCAAAAAACCAGCACAGGAAGTCATTAATTTTGCCCATCCCAATTTGAAATTCCAGTAGAAAAAGGTGTTGATATTTCAGAGCTGAGAAGACTTCAAAAGGCTCAATCTGTCACTACAGCAGAAAATGCCAATGCAAGCACTGCTCCCTTTCTTTTTGCCATGGAAGCTCCTTCCAACTTGGCTGGCCTTGGCCTTGCAGGGTAGCAGGAGCCAAGGAGCCTTCCCCTTTCTCATAGGGTCCAGGGGACTGAGCCAAGAGAGGAGGGAGACRGCTTTTTTGTCTTCCTAAGACATTTGGTTTTCAGCTTTGCAAAACCTCAAGAATTTTTAAAAAAAAGCTAATGATGTTCACAAAACCTCAAATTCTAGTGGGTTTACTCATTCCCCCTGCTATATTAAGACTTAGTCTTTATATCTATATATGTAGCTGTATGGTTTGTTTTCCACTAGACTGAACTGTGGGATAACTCTCATCAGGAAGCTGCTCTGGGATTACAGCTGGAGAGGAGAATGCAGCAAAGTGTTTAAGAGACCAAGAAGGTATCTTTGAGATAGTTTCATTAATTATTTGTACATTTATATGGAAAGCCTTTTATACAATAAAAWTTTTTAAGTCAATAAAATAACAATAAGGAGACAAATTTTATTGTGACAGCTTTTAACCAGCTGCCTCATAGCAAATCTTTCCATCTCTGTGAGTGTTACAGGAGTGAAGGATCAATAGCATATTGTTTTGATCTGAGTGGTTTAAATACAGGATGATGACCTTTGACAAGACAGTTTTGATTGTAGTCTTTCCACAACCATGAAAATGCTTACTTGCTCACTTTCCCCTGGCCACCTTGGAAGAGGTAAACATCTTCTTTCCAAGATTCCTGATGGAAAGTCTCAAAGAAACAAATAACACACTCTGCTTTCTGCAGTGAGCCAATGCGAACATTGGAATAACATTCACATGTCTCAATTTACCTGATTTTTCAGTGCAAAGGGAAAGTGAACAATGGTAATTAGAGAGGTTGTAAAGTCAGATTTGCTAAYGTATAGGAACACAACTGAGGTAACAGTAGATCTCATACTGATGGTTTTCTGTAGTGTTTTACCTTTCACTGAATTTTGCTTCAGAGTGGCACATCAGACAGGAGCACAGGTCCTTAACTTCTCATCTCTTTGTGCACCTCCCTTTACCTTTTTCAGTCTACTGTTTTCTTTCTRTACCAGCCCTAGGGATCTTCCATTTTGGATCACGTAAATATCGTACAAGGTAACATACATKACTGAAAATCCCTGGAGATTGTCAGGATTCTGTTATGGCACAGAAAGAGCTGTGATTTGATGGATCTCCACCAAATATTCCATGTTTTTTTCTAAGACTTTATCACTGAAATTCTGACTTAGCTTGACTTTGGGGAAGACTTGAACTCTGATACATTAGAAGAAATTCCAATAAAGTGGAATATGCTATACATGCTATTTTTTTTCTTTTACTGCTTTTCTGATAAAATTGAAACTTTGTGCAAAGACAAATTATGTGACTTCTGGGTGAAATTCTGATCTATTTTTTCCTTTTCTGACAAAAGCACCCCCACTAGTTGGAACAGATCTAGCTGCATAAGCATGATAACGTCCTTCAGGTTTTATCCTGCAGTCCTCAATTTCACCTGATGATGATAAACATTCTTACAGAAAAGCTGTCAAAAAGCCRTGAAGAATTTTTGTGTTTTTTTCTTCCTCTAGTGGAATTTGATTTTCATAATTCACTGTATTGAGGTTCCAAAACTGAAACAGGTCACTTCAGATTAGGGTGTGACTCAGTCATTGAATTTTTTGAATGAGCTTGTAGGGACAAGGGAGAGGGACCTGAKTACTTCCTCTGGCAATACGTTGTAAGTACTCCAGCTAAATGCAGAWTTTGAGTCGTGGAATAGAATATGCAAGGGAGAGTGAATGCATCTATGATGAGGGAGAGAGGTAGTTTTGACAAAGCTTTATGTATGCTTTAGTTTATGTTCTGGTGCCAGATAAAAATGGATATCATAATCAGGTACATAGTCTTCTGCTCTTTKTTTCAGAGGAAGAAATGTTTTGGGCTTGTTTTAAACCTTCCTTAAGTAATTTCCAGGTATAAAGTATATCCAGATACAAATGCTAATTTATTCTGTCAGAATAAATGGCCATAGACTGCAYGAGCACCAATTGGTATGCTTTTACAATAAACTTGTCAAAGAAGGAAATACTGCTACCACCCATTTGCAAACTCCATCTTTACTCAGAAAAGGGCTGTACACAAAAACTTATGCARTGGTTTCGGCAGGAAGGCTTTGAGTTTAAAGCTAAGTCCATGTCTGAGTGTTTTGCTACATTGGTTCCTACATGATTTAACTGGTGTCACACAGTAAGTTATGGAAAGARCCATACGTAAGTGGAACCCAAGGCTTTTAACTCATGGTTGGAAACTTGGATCTGGAAACCCTTTTTATTCCCTGTTCTKGAAGTACATATGGCAAAACAAATATCAATCTACAAATAGTTAACTGTGTCCTTAACCATTTTACAGAATTTTTGGATTCTCTCCCCACGTGAGCTGCTGAACATATTAAGACTGCCAAGTATTTTCAGCCTCCAAAAAGAAACATTCCCCTACCAAGTGCAGTGCAAGTGAGCACTGAAAATGCTCTGTAAATCCCATGTTACTGCTCTGTGTTAAAAAACCCCCAGAACTTTTACCAAATTCAGAATAGACTTATWACCCAAAGACCTGCTTTTATTCAAATTTGTTACATATTTTCACCTTCTATCACAGAAATATTGAAGTTTTCACTTATAACAAGATAATGTCACTAAAGCACTGACTTCTAAACAACTAAGACTATAATTATTATCCAGGCTGTAATATTAAATTTGTACTATATTTCCAATACCGTGCTTTCCATATGTYGAATGGGATTTGGTCTGTTGTATCTACATATGTTCAAAACCAACCCAATCTCAAAGCTTTTAGATGATTTATATTAAATCCATATTTAGATGTGAAACATACTGAAGTTGACAGTAGCTTTAGATGAGACGTAAGTGAATACAACTAWAATTATAACTTCAGTGGTCCAGTTGGATTTTAAAAGTTATTTGGGGAATAGGTGCCTTTCATTTCAGGAGGGTATAGTGCCAAACTATCTTTGAATGCTTGGGCCTAGTTTCTTTTCATTGAGTTAGGTGAAACAAAATGCCAAATACTTACTGAGAGCTCAATAAGCTATAACAAATGTTTGAATGAACTTAGTCTAAAAATATTGTTTGGTTTTTTTTTGCAATGAGACCACACTTTGTTTCACCAGAATTATGATGGGTCCTTCCCTTACCTGCACAACTGCCCTAAGAAATGTGGGTTATTCTCACTGCTGCGTGTGTTGAGGGGGCCCATCCTGCAGGAACTTTAGGTGCAAACACAGGAGAGGACYCCTTTTCTTGGCAGACATGCAGTCCCATGACCAAGGGTGTTGCCTCTGCTATGCTTTCTCTCTCCTTCCAGCAAGGGCCTGGGCATCTGAACTCTTCTCCTTGGCCCCCTTTTTTTATAGGTATGGCAGGTTGGCTGGCTGACAACAAAATATGGCCTCACCAGGTACAGTGTGTCCCTGAAACATGGGATTCACAGAGGCTGGAGAGACTGGGAGGCACAACTGGGTAGAGAAACTGAATGGAAGAAAGCTCCAACAGGCCAAGAAAAAAAAAACATACTGAAAAGAATTGAAATTGATTGCAAAAATTTGAAAGGCCACAGAGAACAGTAGTGGGGTTTGATATCTCTCCATATGTTCAAAACTCCCACAGATGGAGTCATGAGTCCCACAGGATGAAGTGGAGAGATGAAAGAAGGGAATTCATGAAACTACTACTGCTGGCTGTGTCACTAACTGGAATAAAGAGCGTCATTAAGCTCTGGCCTGATAATGATTATGAAGATTAAAGCTGAACAAATAATTCCCATATATATTTTTTTTTAACTCTAATATGTGTTTTGCCTCTTTTTCCCCTCGTAAGAACATCCACACTCAGACCGCATTTTCCCCTAGCACATGAATTATCTGGGTGTGCTCATATAGGCATTACTTGTGTTGTTGATAAATATTTAAAATCCAAATCATCTTGCTTAGCTGTAAATGGTTAGAGGAGTCAGATGGCCGAATTCATGCTCCCCAGTTAGCACACCATCACTTCCAGAACAAATACTTGGCTATACTTGTTAAAATGGGACTTTTTGTGGTACTCATGCTTACAAACATCCATTTTGCTATGAAATATTTCTGAAAGACATCATCCACATAGAATTAAATAATTTCAACCCCCCTCTGAAAGAGGTGAAGAAAGTCAGTTTTGCTGTTATGTTCTGTGTTTCACTGTGATTGTGTCTGGTACTCTTGAAAAGGGAACAGGGAGAAATTTGGGCTGATGATAACCATARACTACTCAATTCAGTTTAGTCATATAATGGAATGCTGAAAAAATATTCCTTACAACATACACCAGGAACAAAGCCATGTATCTTCATACACATTTGTTGCAGACTTGCTATTTCTTGCAAGTCACTAGCCTTTGATTTATTTATTTAATGTAATTAGTTTTGTGTTTTGCTCTATTCAAGAACCAACTGCCTTCACATGAGTGATATATTACAAGGAAACTGCAATTTGTTCCCCTTGCTATGAAACATTCTCTTGCTATTTCTATACTTGTTCTCTGACAATAAGAAAATGATAAGCTAAACAACAGTAATGTATTTCAACCTATACATGGTTTACTGGTGTTGTTATTTTTACTTGTTTACTTACCTCACAGCAATTAACTGTATTTTTCCCAAGTGATGCTGCTTTCTTGGCATTGCTTCCCTTTCCTTTCCATGAATGCTTACAATGAGGTGTTGGAAATGAGGGCAGAGCAATGGAATGGTACTTGTTCAGATGAAGAGACACATTAGTATTTATTATTGCCTTGCATTTATTTAGTTAGGTTTTTTATGTTTTTTAATGTTGGCTTCCATGAAGTCACAAGGAAAAAAGCTGGCTGTACTTCAAGAAAAGCTCTAGTGAGCGTAAAGCCTCTAATTTTTGTCTCAGCTAACCACATAATGCATCTTAAATTTGCATGGCAATTTGCATGGCTCAAAGCAATAAGGAAGAGAAGAAGTAGGGTTGGTGATTGTGGTGTTTTTGYAATTGGATGAATAATTTGCAGATGTGGAGGTGGTGCTGTGTGCATGTCACTGGTGGTGGAGTCCTGCATGTTGATGAGGTTTCTGTGGGGTTCTAGTAACTCATTTGTGTGAGCACAAGTGTGTGACTATTCAGAGGTGTGTCCTTCATTGCATTAACCTGGTAAGCTCCCTGTGTTACACTCTGTTGAAGATGCTGAAGTTCAGACTCAGCCTGGGTGCAAATATGTAGCTTTACTTCTTTTTGTTTTGGTTAAATATATACTACATGTTAATCCTGTCATCAGACACCTCTTGTTCAAATACAGCAGAATGCCTTTCATTTGCTTTTAATTTGAATTTAATACATTTTTTTCTCAAAAATGGAATAGCAAACAAGCAATTATTCACTTAATTTTAATTGTTCTTACTGTTATTCCTCATTTTTCTGTGCCTGCTTAAAGGTCTAATCCTTTGCATGTTTATAAATCTCTACCCAAAAACCATCTCGAAACCAGCTCAATAACAGCCTTCAGAAAAAGCTGTGCCTGAGGCAGTTTCCTAGCTGCTTATCTGCCAGCCTGGATGACTCTTCATTCAAAATTCCAGCTCTTGTAGCAGTCTTCATTTCCTGCAATTTAGCTGATAATTCTCTGTTTGCCACTGGGTCTTAATGTTTTGCTAACAACTGCAGAATTAGATATTTCGCATTTTCCTTCTTTCTAAGGTCTATATTAGCATAAAAGCCACCATGAGGTTCCTTTAGTAAATAGATCTTGCTTTTATCCACTTTTTCTCTCTATCTTCATTTACTACTGGTTTCAGTATTTTTAAATTCTTTGTGCTTTACTGAGTCCTGGTTTGCTCTCTCTTCTTCTTTATGAAATATATGTTAATTTAATCCTATGAGACTGTCCTAGATAAGACAGATTCAAATTATTTACTTCTGGGTTTGGAACCTCTGGTGCCAGTTCCTTTAAAGTCCTGGTGCAAAGATTATTTTGGTGATGAAAATTTTGGGAATGTCTGTGCCCGGGAGTTTGGCCTTTTCTTCCACCTCAGATGCAATATTCTTTTTCAATGCCATTTACTAATTAATTTTTTTCCGTTTTTTTTTTTTTCCTTCTCTTTTCCCTCCTTGTATTAAAAATCCATGTGTATTTTTGAAATATGAACACCAGAAGCGGATATAGCTTTCCAGTGAAATATACGATAAAAATATTTTCCCTGTTCTACTTGGTATTTGCCTATGTGTGTGTGTCCAATATGTGCTTTGTCATTATCCTGTTGTAGTTCTTGATGAATTGTTCAATTAAWTATTGCATTGTGAGCCTTTACAAAGATTGGAGTCACTGCTTCCTATGTTCTTATATTTCATTGAATTAAATTGTGTGTTCTCAAGAGGCACCACCTCAAATATTCATGTGAGCTGAAAACCTCAGCAATTTTGGTATTTTGTTTCAGGTACATGCAACTACTGAACACAGCTGCAATGAGAAGAGCCCCGTGTAGGACCTCTGCAATACTCTCTTCAGCCAYCCACAGTGAAGACCTTTCACTTGTAACTCTTTTGCAATCAAAACAATTACTATGCTCTATTTAGTACTGCTTCTAGTCTATGATGGATCTATGGTGAAAAGATTCTTGAGACAATAACTGACAAACTCTTAATATAAATGCCAGCAGAAAAATTAAGTTTTGCTCAGAAAAGCCTTTAATTATTTTCTTGATCCTGCTTTCAAGAAAACTAAATTTCTGTCTTTGAGMACATTTTTTTGTACTAGCTTTGCTACTAAATTTCTTAATAAGAAATAAGCTTTCCTACTAAATTTCTGARATAGAAAAGGTCAACCATATTTTTCTTCCAAAGTAAATAATGTAATTTTTGATCAATTATTTTGTTAAATTGTGTAAATGCTCTCACCTTCCTTTGGGCCCCAGAATTTCTGTGGCATTTTCATGTACTTGAGGGTGGCAGAGGGTGGTACCCAACTACCACCCTTTGCATCCGAGAAGTATTGAAGTGCTTTTTACAGAAAGCTGGTTATATATCTTTATTTATTGTTTCAGACACTCAAAAACACACTGAAATGCCTTTGGCTCCCACATTCAARYAAATAARTAAATAARTAAATAAATAAATAAATAAATAARTAAATAAATAAATAAATAAATRAATGAGCCTCTGTTTTTTAAGCAACATCAGCACACCTTCAGAGTGATTAGTTCCTATACTGTCTGTGGAAATTTGATTCTATAATTCATTACAAACAGGCTTTTATGAGGAGTTGTTTTTCAATTTTTTTAATAAAACTTTGCAGAGAAAGTGATATTCTTGCCACTGAATTTTGGATACTAAATGTAAAACAACATGGCTGTTTGGAGTAGCTCCTCTTAAGGACTTTTAGACTTTGCTTAACGTTTTATCTATTACTTGTGTTAAGATGTTACTAGATAGTCTATAGTCCTGTTCAGGTTTGATCTTGAAGAAATATTCCTGAACAACTGTTATGCATTTCTCTTCAGACATAAARTATGCACTAAAGCATATTCCCTGCATCAACATTTCCCTGAGAACTGTAGCTACAACTTTCAGTAACTTACACCTGTGTGAGTCCCCTTGTGACCACATTCTTATGTGTAAAGAGGAGGCATTTTCAATGTAAGTTTATGATTTCAAATTCAATGGAAGTTTATTAGATATTTAAAAGTTGGTTATTTTTTACACCATCAGAGATGGTTAACKAACTTCTATTTTGTGTCCTTTCTTAATTTCTCAGTACTTCTTTTTGTGATKTTTTCAGATTCATTTCCAGTATAAGTAAGTTAGCGAAATATTAGTTATGTCTACACTTTTCTATCCAAAATTAGATTAATGTTCTTTGTTTTTTTGGAAATCAAGTTGTTAGTAATTAATAAAAATTTAGCTGCCTCACCTTTGTTTAGAATTACTAATTTAGCCTCTTGGGTTGAAAAGTAAAACTAGGCACCACCTCTAAAAGAATGCATTTCACTCTGTAAACRGAAGTGGTGCAATCTCTTTATCCAGCCTGGGGCTCCTTATATGGAGTAGGATATATTCAGCCAAATACTGCTTCCAGTCTCTTAAACCACTTTCTGAAAGGAGCTGATTGATGACACATAACCAGAGGATGAGGTTATTTGCACCACATGTCCTAAGTGGCTTTCACAGGCTTGCTTTTTTATGCTGAAGTGTAAACTTTTCTTTCCTTTCTCCTCAGAGGTGTGAAGCCATCCAGTGTAAATAGGATGTACATTTGAGTTATGTCTCTATTGTTATGTGCTGCTGAAAAGACTGCCATGATACAATCAGTACACTGACAGCTTCAACACATCACAGAGAGACAGTAACAGTTAAATTTAGAGAGTTTTAGTTCAAACAAGCTTGAAAGACATTTGGCAAATTATGTGAGCAGTGTAGCCATAGGTGCATAAGTTGCTCATTGCTACTGTCTCAATTAAGAGGTTGTCTATTATCTTTTAAACATACAATAGTGATTTCTGCTCCTGGTAGGACACAGTCTGACTTTGTCTTATAAATCTGCAATGATAAGTTGTAACAGCAAAATCAGTAGCTTACAACTGCCTTATATATATGGTCTCCAAAAGTCAAATCTATAGAAGAACGCGGAAGAAAATCATCTCAATTTATTGTTGGAAAAAAGGCAATGAAAGCTGTTTTCTGAGGTTTGGCTGGTTAGAATGCTGATTTTCATACAAATGCAGTCCCAGATATAATTAAAACGTCATCAGACTTCTGCATCAYTGAGGTCTGTGTTAGGTTTAACACACAGCCAAAAGAAAATGTGTTTTAGAATTTTCRTAACAGAAGACCAGCCTGAGATCTTCTTTGATCTTTACTGGATTGTTTTATAGGCAACCTATTTCACAACTGCATTTAGTCATCTGTCTTCATGATAAAAAGCACATTTGGTGTACGTCTGTGCATTGTAAAAGTGGTAAGCAGGTCATGGCACAGCACCACAGAAGGAGAATTTTAAAACTAATTGGACTGTGCTTGCTGAGAAAGAAAAAAAGTCAAATAGGAAACTGAGATTTTGGAAAATTCCAATTGTGATGTATTRAGAGCTGCCCTAACTATAAAAATCCATTTTTTTTCTCAGTTAACTCGGCTCATTATACAACTGTTAGCTATTCAACTTCTAGTCTTTCTGTGGTCAAGAGAGAGACACAGGCATTTCCAGAGGATGACTCTCCCTCTCTTAAAAGCTAGTTTGTGAGGAACAAGATTCAAAAGGCTTACCAAAGACCAGAATTAACAAAACATGACTTTAAAACTTGCAATGACAGTAAATGACTGAGTTGTCAGAGTTCACACATTGTTCTGATAAGCCTAAACACAAATTTTCCTTAGTGTTGCTGTGTATCCAACAGTTTGAAGGCTCTTTGGGTCTTTCCTGCTTAATCTCTGAGTTAATAATTTGTTCTTTGACTACCACGTTGTTACCTCCTCTCTCAATTCAACATATGGCCAAAAGAACAAATGTGGAAAATGGAGATAATGAAAACTAACAATGAATAACAAAGAAGGAATGTCTAAAATCCCGGAGTGAAAGAATGAGGACAGTAAGTTCATAACAAAGAAGCAGAGAATGTGCTAAATTCAGGTATAGATTTGGATGTTTAAGCCAATGCTGGACTCAGATTCTGAAGAGGAGTTARTCTCCCATTGACCTTTTAAGCTCTGTAAGAGCAAGATAAACCAAGACAGTCAGGTTGGAAGGGTAAAAAGTGCAAATTATTACAGATCTTGTACTACACCTCATTATTTAAAGGTTCAAAAAATGATACAAGACCCAATAAAAAGACCCGGGAATTCCTTCATATCAAACATTTGCCAGCAGRTTGGAGCATCAGTACAGACTTCTGACAAAAATTGCAGATACTAAAGAGTGGGAAAAGCAGTGGCTGAGTAATGATGCAGCCTTTGGACAAGGATGGTSTTACCTTTTCCTGCAGGTTTCCCACAAATATCTGTTGGGAGCCATGAACTCAAACTCCTAAAAGTTCGATTCTGCAGTGAGGGTGCTAAAACTATGTATAAAAATTCTCTATCAAGTCAGTGTCTCTCTTGGGTGTAATTTATTACCCTTTTGCTACTATACTCCAATGTCTTTCTCTTAAAGAAATGCCATTATCTGTCCCCCATGTATGACACCAATGTCACATGATGTCCTTCCTGCCTTCATCTCTCGTCTACTACCCAAATATTCTTCTATCTGCTGACCAGCGCTACTTTCCCCAACTCCTGACTCCCCCAATCTTCAAAGTAACTCCAAAACTACTTTCTCARCATTTCCAAGTAGAACTTGGTCTTTTAATTGAATTTTGATATTTTATTCCAAAAATGGGGATGCAAAGCTACTTCTAAATGATAGGGTTTGTATGAGTTGAGGATATCAGATGTAAGATGTTCTCATTCCAACTTCATAAACAACCTTCCCAAGTATTTCTTTCTTGAACATTTCTAAAAAARTATCTCTGGGACAGCCTCAAAGCCAGATTTTTTTAATTGATACTATTAGCATGGAAAAAATTAAAAGCTAGCAAAAAGAGAATCAAATAGCCTTAATGCTGAAATGTTGATATCTACACTGCCTGTGACATTTCTATCATGYATATAGCAGTTGTTACTGGATCCCTTGGAATAATCCACAAGTATCAGATTATCTACACTACCAAATATTAAGCAAACAGAAGAGATTTATGTCAGTAGGAAATAGAAGTTGACTCTCACTGGGTAGGAATGTTCCTAGGAAGGGAGGATCAAGGAATTTTTTCCTAGTCAGACCATGACCTGTTGAGCGATTATTCTAATAAGAAATTTGTCTCTAAATCTTTGCCTAGTCCAGAGGTTGAAGTTAAGAATGGCTGGGAGGAAAAAAAMCTGACAAAAGCAACCCAAAAACTGACAAAAACCTCCTTGAATCCTGTACTGATGAAAAAATTAATTTGGACTTACTTTATGCACAGACACAAACTGAACTGGCATCAATACAAATCTTAAAGCATGAAAGAAAATCCACAGTTAATACACAGTTCATATTTCAAGCAGGCAGCATGAAGAGAAAAAGTGATCCTCATTGTATAAACTTCCAGAAATAGGATTTTTGCAGGAAGACTTAGATATCCCAGGAAAGTGGCATGCACATGTCACAAAGTCATAAAAAAACTGCTCACAAAGTGAAGCTGATCCTTTATATTTTTCAGGAAAATTTTGTGTGCCTGAAATTTTTTCTTGTCAGTTCTCTGTATTCAGTTTACGTAAAAATGCTTGGCTAAAAGTAAAATCTACAGGTGAAATGTCTGATGTTTCTTGCACCACAAACATAKAAGATTTTGTTTTGTTGGTTCTTTCACCCATGAGATTTGGGGAGTCTCAAATGGTTACTACTAAATTGTATCCTAGAGCCAGACATGAAAAGAACTTCTCAACTTAAATGGGCAGCCATAAGTATCTCATCATTACAGCTGCATTTGGCAGGGAGTGGGAGGAGGTCACTAAACTATACATCAAACTGGGAAGTCGTGCCAGGAAAACATGCATTTCTGTAGTTGACACAGCAGTGTGCAGTGTCTCAGCATTATGGTGTATGGAACAAATTCTGATGTCCCTACTCAATTTTAATCCTTCTTTAGTCAAAAATGCCACCGAATGAAATAGGAACAGTGCCAGAATAAAGACTGAGTTATAGTTGGAATTGACTGTGGTTTACTGTTTCAAAGATGACTATTCCAAATACTCTAAAATTCACATATACCCTTGGCTRTTTGGAAAATGTACTCCTGAGGCTGAAGGTAGGGTTTGCGTCCCAGGTCCAAGGTTATTTAAGCAATTGATTCCAAAGTGCCCCTCTCCCATACCCATGGAACAGCACACAAAGCCACTTGATCCTTCATTTTCTATGTACAACTAAGCCTCAGACCTTGACTCAACCTTTCTCAAAAATGAATCTTTTGGATATGTCTCAAGCACACAATAGCCATGGCCTTTTAGGCCGTGAGGTAGTGGGAAGGGGTTCACCTAAAAAAAACTTTCTCAAGGTTTAAGTTGGAAGCTCAGAGCAATCCAGGAAAATGAACCAAAAGAAGCAACACATTAATGCTGAGGCTTTGTGTGTGTTGAGTAGCAAAGGAGCTCCAAACATGGACTGACTCAGTGTCCGTGAGGTTCAAAGAGACAAATAACCTAAACTTCATGTTTGGTGCCTCTGAACCAAACATGAAGTTTAGGTTACCTGTCTCTTCGAACCTGAGGTTTCCCATGGTCATGGACAACTGTACRGAATGTGTGTACATCCATTACTGAACCAT
This sequence comes from Mixornis gularis, assembly GCA_003546035.1. Taxonomy (NCBI): domain Eukaryota; kingdom Metazoa; phylum Chordata; class Aves; order Passeriformes; family Timaliidae; genus Mixornis; species Mixornis gularis. Next base: position 482,772 of record QVAJ01000073.1, read on the forward strand.
GGGTTGTCCGGTCTAGGCAATGATAGAAAGAAGTTATGYCTACATTCTGGCCTGCAGGCTGGATATGTTTTCCAAGAAAATGAAGAAATGAGAATACCTGAGTTCATAAGGAAGGGCCTAGAATTTGCATGGATATCATCCTGATGCTGTTTGAAATGTGAATTATATAGAAGCATATCACATTTTGAGTTCKAAGGGACCCACTCAGGTCATCAAAATTCCACTCCTGGCCCTGCACAGGACAACCCCAAGAATTACTTCACGTCCTTGAGAGAACTGCCTAGACAATTCTTGAACTCTGTTAAGCTRGTGCTGTGACCATTTCTCTGGGGACCCTGTTCCAGTGCCCAGCCACCCTCTGGGTGAAGAAACTTTTCCTAATATCCAACCTAAACCTTCTCTGAAACAACTTCAGGCCATTCCTTTGGGTCCTGTCACTGGTCACCACAGAGAAGAGATCAGTGTCTGCCCCTCTTCTTCCCCTCAGGAAGAAGTTGTGCAATGAGGTCTCCCCTCAGTCTCCTCTTCTCCARGCKGAACAGACCAAGTGCCCTCAGCTGCTCCTCACACGGCTGCTCCTCAAGGCCCTTCACCATCTTCATTGCCCTTTTTTGGGACACTGTAATAGTTTAATGTCTTTCTTACATTGTGATGCCCAAAACTGCACAAAATATTCAAGGTGGGGCCGCCCCAGCTYARAGCAGAGCAGGACAATCCCCTCCCTTGCTCAGCTGGCCATGCTGTGCCTGATGCCCCCCAGGACAGGGTTGGCCCTCTGGCTGCCAGGGCACTGCTGGCTCATGTTCAGCTTGCCAGTGACCAGGACTCCCAGGATCCTGCAGGTACCCTGCAGAATCCTGCTCTCCAACCCCTCATTCCCCAGCCTGCACATAGAGCCAGGATGTCCCATTCCAGGTGCAGAATCCATCACTTTCCCTGTTAAAATGCATRCATCAGGTATGTACATGCAGAGCTGAAAGTTTGGAGCATACAAAGATGTTATAATGTAGCTATAACCCAATGCATATAAAATCAATTTTGCATTTCTGGGCACAAAAGACTTTTTCAAAGTGTTTGAAGATCTATGTATATATGGATTCCAGTTTTAGAAGTGCTTTTCAAGGAAATTAACACTGATTTACTAGCAAGGATTATCCTGGCATACTTCCTGACAAACAGAGCTGAATATAAACAAGGCACAAGACACTAGGTTGTGTGATCAAGGGATCCATCATACATRTCCTGTAGAAAAAGCTCTTCATAACTCTTCCAGATGCTTCTCAGATGTTTTCTTGGGTTGTACAATTAAAGAGGGTGCTCCAGAGACAGAAGAGAAGAGAGTTGGTACATTAATTGCATTTCTTTGTTTTAAGAGAGTTGGTAAATTAATTGCATTTCTTTGTTTTCAGAAGTTGAAGTTTATATTGCATTGAGTAGCAGCTTTTTTGTCCTGAGCTCTGTAACAACAAATTTCAGAGAATTTTTATTTAAATATAGTTAAGACCATAAAATTTTGACACTGCATCTGTTACGAGTGTTCTTAGAAGTGTCTTGAAGGAAATTTGATATTCTAMGAAAACGTATCATTCATCTCTGAGTTCTAACCAGTCAGACAGCCACTGAGGAACTCCCATGGCTCTTTCAAATCCATGTAATTTAAAAATTACAAACCATGGAAAGTAAAAAGTCTGCAAATACTGTGGGTGCATCAGTCCCCTGGTTGTTATGTAATGCATATTTTAATTGAGAAAAAATGTAATAGATATTTATCATAACTGTATATTTATATACTGTGGTTAGCCAACTGTGAAAAATATCTCCATCAACTATTTCCTTTCTCTGTCATGGTTTGCAAAAAGTCTTCTGGAATATTTTAGACAAGAAATATTAAACTACTTTTTTACATATTCCATTAGGACTATTTCCTCAGTCCAAGAAAATGATGGAGAAAAAGTTGAGCAGGGAGTAGACTCATCTAGTCAAATGTTCATTGGCTTGTGTCAGAAATCTTGGACAAATTCTTGACAACTCTGCAGAAAAAGAATAGAGATGCATATCTAAAAAAAAAAAATCAACTGAACAAGGAATTAAAGGTGTGAAGCATTCTCCATTGTATATAGGAGTTCTTTGGCTGATGTAACAGTACAAGCCAAATTKTTTTTCATTGACTAGCTTTTTGGATTTGGCACAAAGAAGTCTATACTGACATGCAGTGATTGATGCTGTACATGAGAACAGTAAAATTCCCTTCACTTTCTCTTCTGTCTGCATGAGTGATGACTGTAATGACTCTCTCTGATCTTTAGTTCCCTCCTTGAATTTCTCCTTGCAGTTGCCATGTTGCTTTGCATCTGATTTGTTAAAAGGAAATCTTCCCTTTAGCACTCTAGCAAAAGGAATCATCTGAGGTTGGTTTAGGGGTTTCCAGAACAAACCAATGCTCATAGGCTGCATGTTGTTTTCTTGCCTTATTCTCTTACTTGTCATCATTTTTTGATTACTCCTGATTCCTTTTCTTCTCTCAGTTCTACATGTGATGGTGGTAGATGTAACAAAATTTTTGAAATTAGATAAAATCATGCTTTTGGACCTGCRTAGCATTTATGTCTCATTAAAAGCCTCTGAGAAGAGTCTGAGAAGGTGAATTATTTGATGCTAAGAGAAACTCCCTGCTGGAAAAATGACAATATGCAGAAATGATACTTGCAGCTTCTTAGTTCTCCCCAGATGAGATCCTTCTCGCATAGTAACATGAGGGGCAGGGTTTCCAGATGTCACAGTCTCCAAGGGAAATGAGAACTTCCGTTTACATGACCCATAAAATATGTTTCACTTCAGTGCACACTACTGTGCCAGGAGTGCAGCACGGCATCAGTTCTGTATCCCATAGCCTTAAGGGATGACAGAATATAGACTACAAAGAAAATCTGTGGTGGGTGAAGTACAGTTCAGTGGTTCAATTCATGTTACGTTGAATCTCAACATTTGAAATCARTTGAGGTGGGACTGATTATATTTAAACCCTGGATGCCCTTTCCAAGAAGAAAACAAAATAGGTCATCAGAAAAACAAGAAACAAACTAACACCTGTGCTCTCTGAATCTATTAAATGAGCAAATGTTCCTTGATATCCTTGATACAGATAATGAAAAATATGTGACTGCCATCTACTAGATGACCTCAAGGCTGTAAAGAAAAAGCACAACTTGTGTTCTGGATAAGCTCAGCTAAAACTGTCTACACTAACTRTATGTCAAGTGAGGCAAATGCACATTCAAGTGCTATATTTTGCTGAAAAAAAATATTGTAAATACAAGCCGGCATTTTTTGTTCTAGTCACTGAATTTGAAAATGGAAGAAGGAGAATTTTCCCATTTAAAATCTTCAATACAGCTTAATTTGCCTTTTCTCTAGTGACTGTGTCAAGGCTGGGTCAGGTTACTACAATTGAGGAATGAACCTGATATACATTACAGAAAAAGTACAGATTTCTTTCTTACAAGGCAGTACACATTTTCGTTTGACGCCATTGGATCTCCATATTCCACTTAGAATGATCTATTTATTCAGCACAYCCCTCTGAGCCGATTTTGAGAGTTAGCCCACAAACATGGTCTTTAGAGGACAGATTTTCTCTGCTTCCTGCCCAGATTCAGGAGTAGTTTGGTCTCTTAACCAGGAAGCCAGGCTTCCTGGCTTTTGAAAAGACTGGGGGTTTAGATGTGTCCAAAACTCATTTTGCTTTCTTTTTGGTTCAGACACTGAAATGAGATCGAAACCATGATGCTGGCCTGCACTTGTGAATAGTGAAATAAATATGAATTTTGAGACCCCTCAGGGACACGAACRGGAACCAACAGTTATTGATATATGAACCAGCATGCTGTAGGTGCAGGGCCTGGGGTTGCTGTAGTGCTTTCTGTGRTACTGGATACAGTTACCTCTGTATTTCCAGCTGTTTGTCCAAGTTTTGTGCACAGAATAATTTCAAAGGCTATATGGGAGCTGTGGAAAGTACATTAAGAAAATMGCAACTCCTTAAGTACCTTCCCTGCCTATTCACTAATGAAAAGACCATCRCAATACTTTCCTCCATTTTCCGTCCTTCATTTGTTCTTAGTTCTTCTATCTGTAGTTGCCTCATTGCCCTGCACATGATTAACACTCAAATCCTATTTTTTCTAAACATAACAAAGGAAAATGTTATGGGTTGGAGCTGTCATTCAAGGAACAATTAAAGAAGCAGGCTGAGAATTGTATCAGAAGTTTGCAAAGGGGAAGGAATATGCAGGAGAGATGCAAGAATCAAAGTTATGAGTAGACCAAAGATGCAAGAAAGGTACAGTGTCTAGGTCATTCTTCACTAGCAACAGTAATTTCCCTGTTTTTTTCCTGAAGAATCTGCTCTGTTTACTGCAGCCCTAAGATTCAGCTGCTTGTTATCCTTTGCAGCCAGCTGGAAAGTCTGACATTGGCATTCCTCAATAGCAATGATGGTGACTGAAAGGAAAGATGGGTSACAATTTATGTAATTGTAAGATTTGCAGCACAAAAGCCATCAGGTCATCTCTTCAGACTGAATTCAGCACAAAGAATTCATCACACAAAGAGCGTGTGATGTTCCCTAAAAGTGATGATCTACAGAAGAAATAAAATAAAATTTAGGCAGAAAAGGAAAGGTTGAGAAGTTGGAGAGAGAAAGTTGCAGAGAGGAGAAAAAAAAAAGTAAGCCACTAGTAGTGGGGRAAAGCCCATTAATAAAAGAGGTGCTATAAAAAGATTTCTTTTGCTATGCATTATTCAAGAAATATTTCTCTGGCCTACTGGAAAAGCAATGTCATTTTTGGATGGCAGTGATGTTCTACCTGAGTGAATCTGGTATGTACCATAACCCCATATTTTGAGAAATGCCATGTCAGGAAGTAAAGATTTCATTTATGTAGACATGGAAAGGAAATCATAAACCCCATTCTTTCCACTCATATTTTTGCTGAGTGAAATAAGGCTCTCTGTATCCTACCATCTYAGCCAGATAAACATTCAGCTGAAATCATGTTATTTCACAGACCTGAACAGAACCCAATCTCCTCATGGGCCATTTCCCATACTGTCTGGCCATACAATCCAAATAAGCCACAAATACCAAACAGTGATAAAATAGAGAAAAGGATTCAGTGGAAGAGAGTGAAATAAGTAACTGTATTCTATTGTGRGGAATTATCAGGATTTCTAATTACATAGTTTCTCAGCATGGTGCTAGTGATGTTATTATGCTATGAAAGATACATTCTACAGTTGAAGAACTTGGTTGGTGTTTTAATAATTGCATGGTAGCAGCAATTTCTATAAATTTCAGTGGAAAGAGAGGAAAAACATAAATCAATCTTTCCACTTAGATCTAGAAAGGTGGACTTAGAGAGGTTTTCCAGTTCTAGGTATGACAACAGACAGACATAGTCTTTACTGTCATAATAGCAAATGTGGCTAGGACTAAAAAAGCTTTTTAAGCAATTTAAGTAGTCATTTTACAGCAACTTAAATCCCCCCACAGATAAAAGTAACATGCTAGTTTGTTTTTTCCAGCCAAAAGAGATTCAGTTTCTGAGGTTCTGGGGAAGAGGGGAGAGATACTCTTGTTTCTTCTTTTCCTTCTGTTCTTCAATGGTTTGTGAGGGAATAGAAAATASCAGCATAGCAGCATCAATGGAAAGAAGGAAGTAGCAGCTCTTTCTGAGAACATTTCCATACTTTATTACATACTGTACATGGTTGACAATGAAGCAACTCAACAGAATAAATCAAAATACTTAAAAGAGATGCAGGACTCTCCACAACTACTCTAGATTATATTGAGTAGCAGTTATGCAGAGGGTAAGTACTTAGTATTTTATWAAATATTTTTCTTAAAAGTGTTAGCCCAGCCTGAAAATGAGACAGAGCTTGAGGGATAGAGTTTTTGCATGTATGCATGTACATAGAATGAAAAATAAAATAAATAAAATAAATAAAAATTATTTGAGGCCTACTTGTGGAATTTGTTATTGGCCAAAAAAAAAAAAAAGTAGTAAAAAATGTATTCCCAGTGCTTGAGGGAAAAAATAATTTAATGCAGCTTTTCAAGGCAATAGCCACACAGATCAAATACCCACATAGATGAGAGGCACTACACATTGTTAAAATGCCAGAAGTACTGTGCCTGTGGCTTTCCTCATGTGTCTACCAAGAAATARCAGGAACATGAATGGTGTCATAAGGTGCATAGAGTGAAGAAATAAAAAGCAACTATTTCCAGTTTTGAAAACTAAATTTTGGAGAGAAAAGAAATAAAGATTTCTTGCACAACTTTAATATGTCTTGGGGAAAAAATTCTCATGAAACCACAGGGTTTTTTTCCTCTCAGAAACCTTTTACTAAAAGTAATAATAATGAAAAAAAGAACATTCCTAAGTCTGGAAAAAAACATTTAACCTTTTTAAACATAAATCATCATTTCCCCCCACTTCATTTCTCTAGCACAGAGCACCTGCTTTTGCTTTGTCCGGCTCTGGCTGCATATTAAATCTCCTGACTTTTCCTAGAGAAGGAATGTGTCTTCTCTGCAAATTGCCCTGCAGTCGGCACTTGGTTTGCAAGAGAAACCTAATCTCTGAGAACCTTCTGAGAGCAAACCAATTTCCTAAATCATGTAGGTCTAAGTAGTGGAATTGCTTTCAAATCCAAATTGCTTTAAATGTTTTTTGTATTTGATTTGGTTGCACTGAGAAACCTCCTCACCTCCTCACTGTAAGTTTGCATTTAAATAAATTGCAAAATGGTAATATATCACCATCATCAATAACATATTTGTGCTGCCCATAAGTTTGATGAATTTTGTTATTCCTGTAGCTCTATGCCATCTATAAAATYTGTCTGCATTCAGGTTAAAGGTGCTTTTTTTATGTTACTCTTCCAGAATAGCTGTTGTGCTTGTATGTCAGAAACATTCTCACCTTCCATACTCRGCAGATAAGCCTCAGACCCCACATCTTTCCAGTCCGTATGTTTTCCAGAGAGGAAGATATGGCAACAAACACAGAGCCTGGGAAGTAGAATTTGCTCTTTTTTTTCTTGTTGTTCATGAAACTCTGCTCATACATTTCTCCAGTACTTTTTATTTTTTAGTATTTGATTACAGAAAAGAGGCACATACCAGATGTATTTGTGTACCCTTGTGTACACACAATTACATTATTAAAAGAAAAGGCAGACAGCACAACTGTCTCCATCCTCCTTCAGTTTTGTAATGGACATTTTTCTTTTGTTCTCTCCACTTCTTGAGCCACTYTCCAATGTGACTGCAATGCTCCACCCCAGAGCTGCATGCTAGCAGTACATGGAGTGCAGTTGCCCCAGTGTGAACAGCATTTCATGATCTTGGGTACAAAGTTAGTATTAGTGACACAGTAGACTGCAATAACTCTGAGTGATGTGTTTCTGCTAGTTTAATTATACTACATCTTTTTTTTCCTCCCACCTTATATTCCATTTCAGGGAAGCAGAGAAGACAATGAATAAAAAACTTAATAACTTTATTGTTTTCAACAGCTTTACCCATATGCATGAAATTTAACGTGTGCCCAAACACTTAGGTAAAGCTACCTTAATGAGAAAATCATAATTACTGTCAAAAGCCCTGTGTTTCTCTTAGAAGTGTGTAGTTTCAACTGTGATTCTTTTTCTTGAGGATTAGCATTTTATRGGGAAAAGGACAAATATCTGTGTAATCTCTAAACATATTTCATGTCTACCCACCAATAAAAAAACAGAGTTTGACTGGAGAAAATGCTGCAAAGTGGGTTTTTCCTTTCTTCCAATGTCTCACATTGCTGCTATAAGGTAGGCAAGCTCTGACAGCTCAGCACATCCATCCATCAACTTTTGTCCTGTGCTTTGCAGTATTAAGATACCTTGTCCCATCAGATGTGCATCTGYTGAGTCAGATACAGCATCCCAATGCCAACTGATAGTGAGGTCAAGGGAAGGTCTGTAGAAAATGCATATTGATGAAAAATACCAAGAACATGTGACTGATATCTCTGAGCAGGTACCAGRGCACACACTCCTGTAGGTCACTACTGTTTTCTTGAAATTAAAGTTCCAAGAAAGTCCATTGTTCTATGTGTCATTTTGTTTCTGACACTATTCAGTGTGTTGGTGTTCAAGTTTCCTTGAAGGAAAAAAGGGGAGAAACTGGCCCAGCTAAAGTTAATAAGAGAACTGCCAAACTGCCACGCATTTTAGTACAGCTAGGAATGCAAGCAATGTTCATAATGTGGATGTAAAATAACTTCCAAAGTTGATAGTGCTCTTCTAATGTTACAAGTTAAAAGGCATAAGCCAAATCATGTGTTCTTTGCTGCTTTTAATCACTAGTGTGAAAAAAAAGAAATGGCTAAAACCAAAAAGAAGATTAAAGGCATCTGACTGAACTCTTTTGTCATTTGATTTCTGTAATGTGTATGCTTTATCAAGCCTCAGRGTCAAGTGTGTTGATTTAGATCATACTTTATATTATGTTTTATACTGCCTGAATTTAGTTCTCATATTCTGCAAACTAATAGCAATGATGTTATTACATATTTTCTTGTGAATTTATGTACAGATTGCATAAACATTTCTGATACATTCCTCTGTTTCAGTTGGTGACATAATAATCTCATCCCATAGTCACTTTATATACCTAGTAATTGAAATAGTAGATTAAGATTTTTCATACTGTAAGGTCTTCTCAGTCTTATTTACCATGAGCATTTTCAAGGAAAGAAAGAAACAGAAAACAAGCTGCTGTTTGATCTTTTCCCCAGACATTTTTTTTTTTTCCCAAATGGACTTGAAATGTGTCRGCCCATCACTTTGCTTTGTGGGTAATTAAGTCATTACAATAACACGTTCTATTACTGTACACCAGGCAAAAATGCCTGCCTTCTGTCAGRAAACTGTAAAAGGCCAGATGTTTCTAAGAGTTCAAGCAGTTATCACTAATCACAGGGCTTCTTTGTGTAGGAGAAAGTGAACCCATGAAGTCAACGTTAAACTTCCTATAGAGTTAACCCTAATCCATAAACTAAACTACAGCTTATCTTTTGAACCTAAAGTAACAGAACTTAAAGTTAGGCAGAGATCAGAAGTATCTGTGGCTTTCAAGCCACTCACATCCCATCTGTGTGCTGCTATTTCCCTGAAACATATACATCCAATGAAAAATCAATTCTGGGTACACGGTTTCAGCCCAAGTATTCAGGACACAGGATATAGATTGCATGCCAGCTTTATGCTTTTAAGCCAAGACTGTGCCAGCTGTGGGAGACAGATGATGTTTATAAAGCTTGAATGATTTAGACAGGAAACAGTTGATTCAATGTTAAACTTGGAAGGACAAAATTAACACACTGAAAGTTTTTTGATTCATTTGAAAAATGAACACATATCAGGTTATTGCTTTGTATCCTGTGGTCTCAGCACTTATTAATTAGAAACCCCAGAGGCAGCTTATTGCTGGCCAGGAAGCTTGTGAATTCTAAAGGGAACAAGGAGCATCTGAGCTTTGGAGCAGTTGCTTACCACCTAAGATTCCAAAACTGATCTATATCCTTTGTGCTCCTATTTAATATGCTTTTTATATGCTACATTATATATATATATATATATATGTCTTTTATATGCTACATTATGATGTTGGGCAAAGAGCATCAAGGATGTCTCATAGTGAAATACCATAAAAAGGATTGGTTTCTACCTCGTTGTTAACAGATATATGTGTTTATACTAGGAAAACAATTTACTCTAGATCTTTAAGTGGTTCAGTTTAAGTTCTGCGTAACTTATAAAACAAACTAACAAACTACATTGTGATAAGCAAATATCTTTGGTATATGTACTTAYCAGGAGAAGAGGAGTGAAGGGATGCTTTAAAAACAGCTCCTTCTTGAAAAGGTTCACAGTCCCAAGCCAGAGCTCCAAAATAGTTGCTCAGAAGCCATTTCTCTTCATACATGTTAATGTAGTTACTAATGTACAGTATTTCCGTATGACAAAAAATATTTATTGCTTTGTTTTATGCAGTAAATATTTCCATGTGGACCAAAATATTAAATTTCCAAACATACAGTTGAGTCAATCAGCTGTAATTAATTAAAAAATACAGGATGTTAAAGTTATTTTTCTCAATTGTGTTGTTYCTGTTGCTTAGCAGAAGGAAGAGATATTTTGCTTTCACTTGGGTAATGTGAAAATTACAGTGACATCTGGATTGCAGTAACTTCTCCAATTTTAGGTTGAAGAGTATTTTTCAGTATATCGATTGCTGGTCTTAGTTGCAAAGTAAGTTTTGTTGGTAGGCAAGAGCTTTTGAATGACAGCTGCCTTTGGGTATGAATGTAGCGAGAACTGGTAGTCAGTGCTACCCACAGGGAAAATGTCTTTTCCCTAGCAGCTGGATTACTGTTTCTGATTTCTGACCATAACATAGACTCCTCTAATCTAGCAGTAGGKGCCCTTGGGGGAGCTCAGATTTTGCCTTCTCATGTGGCAGGATGTGCCAGTTTGACAGACATTAGATAGGAGCAGTAGCTGTGCATTCTGAGTGCTCCTAGGGAACTCAGAAACATACCTTCACTTCTTTCCTTTTGCATGTTATGCACTGGACATGACAGCAAGGCAATGAATTTTGCTTTCCACACAGATGATTTCACTGGTGATATGTCCCTCTTGTTGCTTCTCCATCTATGTTTTCATCTTCCCCTTAGTATGAGAAACCTTGTCCCAATGGGGCGCTGATTCTGCAAGGCTTTTAGCAATGGCTGGAGCAGGAAGCTGAGGACGAAGCAGGCCCTGCACTGCAAAGGGGCCAGAAGCTTTGGGCAGCACTTAGGAAGAAAACTGAAAGGTTCCTGGGTTTGTTACCTCCAGGTTCCTCTGTCCATCAGAATGAGATGTCAGGTTTCCCTTCATGCCCACACAGCCTGGCTGAAGATGGTGTCTTAGCAGTAGAAGGACAAAGTCAGAAAATCAGTATTAGATTTAGATGAGCCAAGAGCACAGGAACCTTATGTGTCTGGTGACTTTTTCCCTTCCATGCCAGCTTGGCAGGGCCTTGYAGATGGAGCTTAGCCACAGACCACTGCTTGAGGAACCATGCCCACAGCACTCAGCTACAAGAAGTAGGCTGCCTTGCACATTGCACCAAAATTTGTCTCACTCTTTTCTCACTCACATATCCAAGGCATTGTAGAAGCAGTTATACTATACATGTTCCTGTTGATAGAGACACTGGTAGCAGCTGTTCAAGGAGTCCTTCTCAGGACTTGTCCTGCGTACACACTTACCCCTTTGTTGTGCTGCAAAAGAAGAGCTGGAAACCAACTCAGCCAGGGCTTGCCCCCGTTTTCTCGGGGCTGCCTCAGATGTGGCTGCCATCTTCATGCTGAGTTTTCCTGCAGCCATCTCTGTCTCTCATTTCCTTCACTGAACCCAATCTCAACCATCACGTGCAGGCCCTGTTGTGGCCCATCCTCAGCCCATCACCATCCCCAGAGAGGCACCAATGCCCCTGGCTGTCCTGCTCATGGCTGGGGGGTAGGATGGGCTCTGGCTGCTAAGCCCTGCCCCAGAGGTGCCCCATGGGGAGCCCCCACTTTCCCCAGGAAGCCCCTGGCCCTGACTGTCCTCTCTTATTCAGCTGTGCTTCTGCTTTTGCTCCAGCTCTTGCCTAGTCCCTTACTGGGAATTTCAGACCATTTTTCCCTGGCAACCATTATCATTCTGCCATGCAGTATCAAATAGKACATTACCATTGTTCTAAAGAAAACAACAGCATTATGTATTTACCTTTATATAGATACATCTGTAAGAAAAGATATACAAACCCAAAAATGATCATAGATCACATTGGCAGTGCCACGGATAATGCTGTGTTTGCCAGACAGAACTTCTGAGATGTGATTTGCAAAAACAGAGACAGCCAGCAGGAATCAGGAAGGGAAATGCCAYGTTTCTCAGCAGATAAATGACAAGTGGATCTTGACTGGGCCCAGGAAATGGAGAGTGTTTACCACTTACAAAGCACACTTCGTTCACTGTGACCGATTGCACTGGGCCATCGTTCGAATTAGGTGAGCAGGAACGCAAGATTTCTTTTTTCTGACCTAAAAACCTTTTAGTCATGTTGGAAAAAATGCACATAATGATAAATATTAACCACACATATCTGAAAGCTTTTTCAGCATCTGCAGATTACGTGAATTGCAGTCTTTTGAGCAACTTGTGGTCCTCCCATGATTCTTCCAAAACATTCCAGGCAATGTTTGTGTTTATAATTTATTGTTAGATATAAAGGCAGCTACAGATTCAGGTCAGCTGTCTTGGAATCCTGTAATAGTGCGGAAGAAGGACTTAGCATAATTGATGTCCCAGGTCTCTGCAAACACCATCAGTATCACAAGTTTAAATGTTGTTCAAGGACTTTGCAGGCCTAACATGGGATATAAATCCAAGGTTGTATCCCTGAAAGTCTTTGCTCCTGCTGTTACACAAACTTGTGGGCAGTCAACCTACAGGGGCTGACTCTCTAAAACTCTCAATGTATGTCACATTCTCCTGAGAAATGTGGAAGATTGTCCAGCTATATCAATAGCCTAAATCACTGTGACCAAAATTAAAGTAATAGATGTTTCTTTGTCTAAAACTATTAAGAACCTTAAGAACCATAAGGGCTCAACTCCGTTGCACACATCACAAATACCTGGAAGCTACTTGTAATAGCCACAACTGTGGTTGTTACTTTCTTTTAAAACCACTGTCTTTTATATTATGCCATGGGGATTAAAAAAAAAAAAAGGCAAACAAATGAAAAACAAATAAAAAAGGCAAATATAGTATATAGAAGGTGTGGTTTTACTCTCTTGCRGTATACATAAAGATGGAAATCCTACAGCAAGGATCCTAACCACTGCTATGTAATGGTAGGTGTGCAAGAGGTGGAATATGCTGGCTGTGGAGGGAAGAAGAATCCTCTACTGTCAATAGAATAGCCTTCCTCCTCCCTTCATTCAAAAATCTGTTCTCCCAAAAATCTAAATTTTGGATCTCAATGATATTCATGTGAAAACCAAACCTTAAAAAAGGGATGTGGTTCTGTACCTCAGTTAGTGTTGAACTATTCTGTGAGAAAGGACTCGTGATGTGGCTTTTACTGTAGTTAYTGTTTATTAGACATTTGAGAAGATAATTCTCAGATGGCATGAACAAATAAACGTCTCTCAGCAAAGCGGGAGAGACGTTTTATACCCTGCATGTCAGGGTATAAAAAAGGCTGTGGACTTGTCACACTGTRGAGCAGTGTGTCATTTTGCCACTTAAATTCTGTGTGAGAGTCCCTCTTTAAGGGTAGTTAGAGATCTACCCTTTAAGTAAGAGCTATCAGAATGTTCCAGGTGAAGCAATACCAAAATTTCTCAAAATGTAACGAATGGCCAGGACCTCAACCATCTTCCAGTACAGTAGCATTGGCACAGTAGGACCTGAAAGGATATCATGCTACGTTTTCTTGGGATGATATTGAGTAATGAAATGCTGGGATAAAAGATTTCATCCATTTTCATTGCTCAAATTATTAAAATTTCACAGAGTAAACAACTAACATTAATGGAGCAGTTATAAATGCTAAATGAAACAATAAAGCTCACATCCAGGCTCTTACCACAGGTTACGTATTCAACATCATCAGCAATGTTTGGCATTGTTATTTTCTGAGTGAAAAGAAAGAAAAAAATAATAATAATTTGAAAATAATATTAAATAACAGAAAGCWGAGAGAAAAAAGCAAGGGAACTCTATGTCTCATGTCACAGAGCATGTCACAAAAACAGATGTAATGTCTCATGCAGCASGTAACAGGGAGTTGTATTTTAGAATTCAAGAAAAAACAGGCAATGGTTTTCTTTGTATAAGATTCTTGCATAGAATGTATATGAATAARCAAATTATAAAATTGAATTCTTATCCTACTTGCTTAACTGGTCTAAAGATACTGTGGAAGTTCTTTCTAATGAAGCTTGTGACTTCATTAGAAAGCTGAGTAATTTCCCAACATCCCTTTTTATTGCTGCTAATGAACTTTTCACAAAATAAAAGTTAAAATACATTTTATTTTCTCTGTGACCATAACAAATTTTAAACAGGTATTGACAACCACACAAATCTTTCACTTAGGAAAAGAGGAATGTTTTAATGTCAGTTAACATAGACTGAGAAAGTGAAATTTATCTTCTGACTGAACTGTCTAAAAGGGAATGCTTACACTACTTATATTCGTGAGATAAAGAGTGACRCCTCCAAATGGTAACTGCTCTCACTTATCCTAGGTATCAAACTCAGGACAGGATGAATCATACTCTGGAGTCGTTTGTCTGCTGCACTGACAGTATGGACAGCCTGTACAAGTAGCTCGGGGTAGATATTTATTTTCAAATGGCTAAAGTTACATCCAACTAATCCCATCCCAAGTCAATCCCATCAATTGTATTTGGCATCAAATTAGGATCATGCCAGTGTATCTGTAAAAACAAGATCTGTATAAAGTTTCAGTATGCTTAGCACACACATTTATTTTTATCAAAACTGAAGTGAAATACTTCTCAAAGCAATTTAAGCAATTCCAAYCACACCTCTTTTCTTGCGATTGCTACCAAGACAAAGTCAAAGAACACAAGCCATGAGAGGTCTTTGTTGATTTCAGAACATTTTCATTCAGATGTTCCCTCAAGCTTTTAATGCTGTTCTGAATTTTCCCCTTGTAATTTTTTGTCTTAACTTCTTCTACCCTCTCTGAGTACCTTCATTTCATATGTTCCATTCTGGGCTGTCCTTTCTTGTTGAATTATATTTGAATGTTTGCCCCCTCTTCAGTTTTTCCTTTCTTCAAGGGTCTTAAATCATACTTAAAGTCAGCCCAGTGGCTTCTAACCCAACAGCTCTGAGCCCTGTGTGTGTCCCATATTGTATTTGCTTGCTTTACTGAAAAATACATGTTTTACCAGTCTGGGAAAGATTACTGAAAGATATGAGTCTATTAGAGCAATGAACCAATTTTCCAGTAGCTATCCATGCAGTTTCTATGAAAAAGAGTATGAAAGGGGTACTTTTCAGGGTTGTTTTTTTTTCCTCTAGAAACTATGAAATTAAAAGAAGCAAATCACAAGTAAAAAGACATAACATAGCGATTTGAAATGATTTTTTTTCTTAGGATTAGCACAGGAAAATGAACAAACCAGGATTCTTCAATATTGTACGTACATCTTCTCTTATTCAGACATCAGTGTGAATTTCAATGTCTTTAGGAACCTACAAACCCTTCTTGAGGTCAATAAACAATTCATGTCCTTGCATTTAAATAGATACTGTGGAGTGGATGCTTTTGTCTGTGTTTTTATTAATGCTRAGCACAAGTTGCTCTGACCTCTTCAGGGATTGCAACATGATTAAGGCAATGAATGCATCATTCATAAATATTTTTTGGTTAGAAAGGAAAGAAATTTTTTTCCACAATAGCTGGTTGATAGATTTGGTTTGTATATTTGACTTGTGGTCATTTTAGAAAACATTACAGACATATGAAGGCTCCTGGTAGTTGCTACTTAGCTGGAAAGCCTTAGGCACAAGTGAACTGGTGTCACAAAGAACTGAAAAGACATCTCAAATGGTACTAGGCACAGATAACCAAATTTGTTTCTTGTAATTTTTCAACCCGCTAATCTGTGACAGATGTCAGCTACACTGCTTCATTTTGCTGTCAGCCAAGATAAATATTTTTGGGATGAGCTTCACAGAACAGGGTAATGGAAAATTGTTTGGAAATATTATGAAACTAGAGAATAAAAGATGATTAAACAAATCTCGGGCCTTTGTAATGTGTTCAAGGATAAGACCCAAAAAAAAGTATGTAAGCATACAAATTATCATTGATGTTCTTAACTCCAAGATAAAGAAACAAACACCCTCTCTAGCTTCCTGAGGTGCCTAAAGGCCACAAATGCCTACATTTTTTTTCACAGTTCTTCCTTAAGTATCTCAGTTAGTCCTGCTTTTCCCTGTGCAAAAGGGATGCCCTCTTTGCCTGGGCTGAGCATGGAAGCAGCTCTCCCATGGCAGGGGGTATGGCACACTGATAAAGTGACCTTATCCACCCAACATGCAAGGATAAGGACCCAAAGAAACCTAGAGAAACAGGTGGGAGACTGGAAGGGAGAGGCTGTAGCCATGGACATTCTGACCAAAAAAATGGACTGCACTTAGTCCAGGTGATCATTCTTAGAGAGGAACMGCACAAACAAGTAAAATTAATGTAATCATAAGGTAACATCTTGTGACTTCCAGTGAAAAATGGGAGGAAGCTCATGGTGTRTGGATCTACTTTTAATACATGTAGTGATGCAAAGCAAATACTTACTTGACATGTTACTAATAATTAATGCATTTTGCAGTACTGATCTGGCTTTGAGGAATTTTTCCTGAATATATTTTGGTTCTAAGAGTATCAGCTGTTATATCATTTATTTTCTTTATCTCTCTAATGGTGCTGTCAATTACATCATGCTGGAACTTGGACTTTATTAAGCTTATGAAGTTGAATATTAAGGCACTCAGGTGCATTGCCCTAGTATTTGATCTGCCCACACATTCATCTGCTCTTTGGGAAATGGTTATGAGGCATGACAGAAGTGCCAGTAGTAAATAGAAACARTGGTGATTTATCTGGCTCCTTTAGTGCTAAGGAAATTGAAAAATTAAAACCTTATGATTAAAATTAAGGCATTCTCATACCTGCATAGAACTATTCTTTTGCTTTGATTATTAGTGGTTTTTTGCATTTCTCCTGCTTCCATTTGATAGGATGTGGCACTGTTTGCACTGGCAAATGGAAACAATTTAAATCATAGTTTAAAACCTTCCTTTTCAAATCTGAAGAGCAGATATTTCTGGTGATATCCTCAGCATTGAAATATTCTCATGCCCTGTTCAAAATGAAACTTCCAAGACTTGTAGAAATACTGATAATTACTATGTGGGGAAAAAAAAAAAAGAATGTGTGTGTTTCAGTATTTAATTCCTTTTGTATTTTAATTTTCTTGCTTATTTCTGTCTACTTTTGAAATTTTAGTCATGATCATAGCTGATTAGCCAGGAACAGAACAAGAAAAATGCTATACCAAAGAAAGATATGTAATATTWAACACTGCGAAGAAAGATAATTTAGATATAAGAGAGCTCAAGAGAACAAAATGACATTAATCACCCTGTTGGCTGAGGAGGTGTCAGATTTTCTCCAGGTATTAGCACAGAGGAGAATCCCAAAGAGACTCTTACAGGAAAGCAATGACTTGACTTTTACGCAGGCCCTTCCATGAAAAAAGCAGTAACATGAAAAAACAGGAAGAATTAACATAGTGTTGGAAATAACAGGTGATGAGGGCAGGGCTCATTAGAAGCAGGAATAGAACTTTCCAGCAAAGAATCAAAAATGGCAAGAGGTTGTTTTGACAGTGTCAAAAATTATGGCCAAAATGGAGATTGGCTGTGAGGGGCCTGAAAAGGGAAGATGCTTAATTAAGCTACAGCTTTTAGAATACAGAAACAGAAACCAGTAAAGGGATTCAAACAGAGACAGAACTTTCAGTGCTTTAAGAAAATGTGAATTTGTAATAGTTGTCCTGTAGCAGTATTATAAGAAAAAATTCTATTTGTCTAGATGGAAAAAAAAGATGTATTAATTTAGGTGGGAAATGAAATTTCAATTGGAGGGGTGGAAAGCTTATAAAAGAGCCATATTTTTGAAATGCAGAGAGAAACTGCAAGGCTTAGATGAAGYGTGGGTACAAGGAACCACAAAACAGTCTGAATAGCAATAACGCACTATCTGCATGCCCCAGTAACCAGCAAGTTCCCCATGGTGTCCACAGGTTGTGCAAGAGCCAGAGGGAGAGGTTAGAGTGTGTGACYGGCTCCCTGCTTCTGTAACAGCTTTATTCCTGTCCACTCTTCTACTTTAAGAGCTAAACAGAATTTAGTAGAATAAAATTGTATGTTTGGGAGACAGCAAGAAAGGTATAGATTTTATAACAATTATTTCAGTTAAATGGTTTTAATTATTTTTTCTGAAAACCCWAAGGTATATGTTTAATGAAAATTGGAAATTATATTGTCCTGGAAATACTTTTATATTAAAACAATAAATGGCAAGGAGATAGAGGAGTCATTTTATGGCAATATTCATCAAAATAAAATGTTACATAATTTTGGTTTTATTGTCTGATCATTCCAAACCCATTAATCTCCCATTCTGCTGCTAAATACAATTACTGTCTGACTAGAAGTAATTTGAACAAAATGTTCTGATAGATGTCTACTAATCATGTCCAGAAATCCCACAACATTCCAAAGAGTTGTTTTCATAATGTAGGTGAAAATGTCATGTGTTTTTCAGTGTTCTTATCATCTTGTCTCACACAGTCACCTCCTCCAGATGTGGCCTGCAGGAGAACTCTTTTGTGCCTGATCTCACCTGCTTTCCTTACAGTACAGGTGCTTTTTAACCTAGTAAGCTCATTGCCAATGTTTGGATCATGAACATAAAGTGCTATATTTAAACCTTAAACTTTGTCTTGTGATACAGGATGTTTCAGAACATGTGCTAAGCCTAATTATGAGYCCAAATCTCCAAACTCCTGCAAAAGCTTTTGAGATTAATTCCAGTATTTTACCTCACTTTCTAAATCAGTGTAAGCAAAATATCATCCATTATTGCTTTCCTTTTTCAGTAGCATTTTTTCAATAATGTATCGAGGTACAACATAACAGACTGTTTATTTGTCAATTAGAATTATTTTCCCCAGAGCTGCTTTGGAGTGCCAGACTGCTGCAACCTTGAAGCTACATCCTACACCCAAATCTTGCCCATGAAGAAGAAAATATTGGCCTCCTGAAAAAGCCTAAGCCTGAAACAAATTTATGCCAGGACAATCAACATAATATGCTTTACAATGCTCAGACTCAATGCTTTGAATGTTATTTAATTGAATATGCATTGAATATGCCCCATTTCTAGCACTTTATTTAAAAAAAAAAATTAAAAAGGCAAAAATGACACATCAGGGAAACCCTCTAATTAAGACATGGAATATTCAAAGGCATCCATGTGTCTTTTGTGCCCAGCCAAACTGCAACTGTAGATAAGTATGAGGAATGCCCCTGGATAACTTAAAACTTAAGAAATGTCTACATTTGCTTCTTATACTGAATTGTGAATTTATCTGTGAACAAACTGTTCTGAGACTGCTATTACTTTATAAGGAATCCAGCAAAAATTAATGTGGTTTCTATTCCTTAAGAKTGATGCTAAGTGACAGATTCTAAAGCTAAGGACAAAAATTGGTTAGAGTTATTATGAATTCTACATATATTATATATTTTTTATGCAAGTATGTATTATATACGGAATTTGGAGGTATATATTCCCTTAAATATGAAAATCTACAAAGGATTCCCATTTCAAATTAGCCAAGAGGTAGTGAATTTAACGACTAACATATATTTGAATGCTGGCGCCAGCCATAATAAAAAAAAAAAAAGAAGTCATTTTGCCAGGAAGGGTTAAAAATCAAGGACTCCTTACTGTCTGTTCTAAACAATGCAAGAATGACAGTTTTGCTTTAAACCAAGGGTAGTTCAGCCCACAACCCTGACTCCAACAGTGGCCATCAGCAAGCAAGCAAGAACAAGCCAATGATGTATGCCAGCTCCCGCTGATGCTTTTCAGGCCACCAGTGAGGGTCAGACCATTGGCTTCTTTAACCAAATGTAATTATGCATATTTAGGAACTGTCAGCGGATATACCTCTCAAATACGTGTTCTGTGCCCCACTGATCTGCGGTAACTTTTTCACAATCACTGTGTGATTTAACAGAGTTCCACAGKTCTGTTGTCTGCTCCATGAAAAAGAGCTGTCTCCTCCTCTTCATTTTAGATTGGCAGCATGCACATAGTTTCAGATCTCCCCCTTTAGAGTGCAAAAGGGAAACTGTTGCCTGTCCATCCACCCTCTGTAAAGCTATTCATGGTTTTTAAAATCACAGTGTCTCCCAAATTTGCCAGAGTAGAAGAGACTAAACTTAACTATTTTGTTCTCATACAGATGCTATCCCTTACCTTTCATCATASAATAATTCAAGTTGCAGATGACTTTTCAATGTCTTTGAGTCCAAAATCCTCCTCAAGAGAGTCACCTTCAGTGTTAGGTTCAAGTTGTCATTTTAGTACCTTCAGCAGTGGAGTTTCCACAGCTTCTCTGTGCAACCTTGTGGCCCTATTGCAACATTCTCCACCCACTTCGATGAGGGCACTGAAACCTCACACCAAATTCAGTATGCACYGTAAACTCACAGTAGCCTGATGACATTCTTTACCTTGTTCTCTTTTCCACTGCTGGGTACTCACCACAGCTGATGCACTTCTCTCTTTGTTTCTGCTACTCCAGAGAACTGTTTTGGAATTTCCATAAGACCATATTCTGAAGAAGGAAGTTCAAGTCTGTCAGAGCCTACTTGTGGCTGCTGGAAAGGGCAAGTTCTAACCTGATACTTAACATGTGGGATTGACCTTAATAGCTGTGTCTGTCCAAAGTTGTGGTGACTTGTCAGAGGTAGTTGTCAAGCATTACCGTGGAGTCAAGAGACAGATTAACTCCTCAGGAAGTGATTTATCCTACCTACATCCTTGACAGACCTCTTGTCACACATGTTGAATTGCTCTCTGTGCCTCCCTGTTGATTCCTAGGAGAACCTAATCACACCATTTTTTAAAACAAAATAGCATGTGGAAAAAATCCCAACCAAAACAAATTCCTAAACTAGGAACACCTATTTAGTTGTGGATAAATCAGAGGCAGTGTACAACTACTGAAAAATCCACAGCAACCTCTTACTCGGAAACTTTATTTCCACCATATTGAGTGTGAACCCACTAACAAAGATGTGCATGCACTGTGAAAGGAAGCTGTGAAAAAAATTATGCAATGATATGGTGTGTGTAGCATGAGAGGGAAAAATATGGCATAGGAAAATGGTCTCCAAGCATCTGGTGAGTTTGCCATTCTGCATTTTCTAAGAATGAGCTGAGTATTTTCCATTTTTAAAATGTTAAGTCTACAAGTTAATTGAGTAAGTTACTTTCAAGTACCATAAAACAAAATTAATAATTCCGCCTTCATGTTCCAAGTCACAGTAGAGATCAGGTTGTTAAATATCCATGTAAGCTGAAARTGTCATTCAGCTACTAAAATTTTCAACTTGCTTCCATTTACTTCACAAAAAATTTACAGTTAATAATAACATGTTATGTAGATTTATGATGTGATAACTTATCTAGATCTCAACTCTTAAATAATTAGCAGCTATCATGAACTGTGCACAAAGGAAAATTCTCCATAYCAGTATTTTTAATGCATTTTCACAGACTGAATCATCTCTTTTACAATCACAGTTCTCTATAGCTACAAATGTGTTCTACAATCGTCTTTTCCTAATTATTCTGTTGTTTAAAATGCTGAATCTTGTACAATTGCATGTTCACTGATATGTGGATATCTAGTAGGAAAATAGTGACTAGCTCTGAATTTGGTTTCAGTCTTGACTCATTAAGGTTGTTCCAGCTCTTAACCATCATTTTGCTTACATTGCAGACACAAGTTGAATCTGGTAGACCAAGTCTTTGGACAGCAGTACTTTTTTAACTGGAACCCATTTAGATGCTTCACCAACCAGAGCATATCTTGCAAACCCCACTCTGGACATTTATTAAGGGATTGACTTAATTCACTAATAATTTTCTGCTATAAAGTTGCTTTGTGTCTGCCCTAATGAGTGCTTTCACCAAACTGCTGTTTTAGCAAAGCAGTGAAAGAATTAAAAGGTCTGAGTTTCTGTGCTAATACTAAGAAAAAAAATAATTGACTAATTTTACTAAAAGCACCAAGCTGGAGGCTCTGGGAAGGAATTCTGGAAGTATGTTTACCGTGCTGCATTAATTATTGCAAATTCTTAATTAAGAATTTCTAGTTGTGGTTAGAAATTATTTTTTTCTCATTTGCAAATCTTTTGGGATGCCAATTTTCAGATGGTACTTTCATTAATTAGGTCTAGACCCTATGGTATATTTTCAGGGCTTTTTAAAATTTGTTTGTTATGGGAATATTTTGTGAATAGTTACTTAAGTTTTTGTGGTTCAGCTGATAAACATTGGTGAGTTGCAGTAGTGCTGCCTATGGAAAATCAGGAAAATATCAGAARAAAGCTATGGTGACTAACCTCAGGCATGTCCATTCCGGACAATGGCATTTTAGTCACATTGAGAGACAGTATTTAGATTTGTGCAAGAAAAAAGAAAATAAAGCTCTACTCTTTCTCCAGTGGGGAGAATAGAGTCAAAAAGATTCAAAGATAAGTACAAGCAATAACTAATAATGCTCTTCATCTTAGATGTGAAAAAAAAGACCCAACTGCACTCAATCAGTATTATGTATGGACTGTGCTTTGGAGAATGACACCTGTATCCACTCCCTGTGTTTCAGTGACTTGACTGGGTGGGTCTGTGCATTTGTGTAGAGAATGCACAGATTTCCTTCATCACTTCAAAGTAAAAGAGYTTCCTCTAAAGTTATTTTTATTTTTTTCCAGTTAATTACAATTAACTATGAAAAACACTCCTTCATCAAGCTAGCAGAATGAAGAGTGCTGCTAACGAGTGATGTCAGGTTATATTCACATGAGGCCCAGGGGAAGACAAGCACTCAGAAATGAGCATGAGCCCTCATAGCATTAAGATCTGGCATGCTCAGTCTGATTTTGTTTTTAAAAACAGAGCTCAACTAATAAATGCCATGAGAAGTTGTTTTCTTTACAGCCACGAACTACATGTTAGGGACTGAGTTTCATCTTTCAGAGAAGACAACATTGCTTTGAAAAAAGAAGAAGGAACACCTAATCCTTAGTGGTCTAGACAACAGCATCTTTACACATATGCTGTGCTTTATTTGCAGCATTCCCTGGTATTCTTCCAAGAAATGTAATTTCATGAAGATTCATCTCAGAAGACTAGCTACTCCCTTATCCCCATGTTTTCCATATGGCATTTTCTGGGCTGCCTGGGATATGTTAGTGCAAACAAAACACAAATATAAACCTCTGTGTGGCCTCCACCAGCATTTTTCTTCACTCTTAGTTGAAAGTGCTCATAGGTACACCTAGCTGAAATAATKATCTTACAAGATGAGCTTTTACTTTGGTGGAATGACAGTGAAATTGTGGCAGAAGTTAACTTATTCAGCTTTCAATTTAGAAGCTTTTCAAAAGAAAGTATCTCTGCATACTSAAATACAGTCAAAAAAAGAAGGTTGAAATGGACCCCTAAGCATTATCTTGTACAATACTCCCTGGTGAAGCAGTGTTTTCTACAAGCCATTGCCCAGGACCAAGGATGAAGACTACACAACCTCTCTGGGCAGCCTGTGTCATCACTCAGTCACACCTAAAGTGAAAAAGTTTTTCCTGAAGTTCTCCTTTTCCTTCATCTTCTTTTTCTTATTGTTTTAAGAAGAGGCTTTTAATGATACTTGGCTAAGTTCTGTGGACAAAAAAACCCAAAAAAMCAACTCTGAATTTAAAATGCTCATGGATTTCTAGCAAATTGAGATCATTAAAAGTCACAAGTTAAATATATTATCTGGATCTTGAAGATATATTGTCTCTGACAGGACAATTAATCGTTTTTTCTTTACTGTATTAGTACAAGGAAATAGAATTTGTTGCTTCATTTGCATAAATGGTGGAGGAAACCACAAAAATGACAAAGAAGCTACAGAGAATCCCTTCCTGGATCCCCAGGTGAAGTCAGCAAACAGTTTTCTTGTTTCATTTTGGTGTATTTGAATTTATGTGAAGTAAGTAAACCATTTCAGCAATTTTTCTAATCTCAATAAATGTATCTCCAAATAGAATGTGAATCTGGGGTCRTTTTTAGGTGAGCTAGAGATTCAGAGTCCTAGAAGCACATGGAAATCAAGGCACTCAGTGTACTGTACTCCTTCAAGAAGTTTCTTACTTGGGAAGACATTTTATTATTAACAAAATATGCTTGATGTATAGATCTTGAACAGATGCACACTTTTCAAAACTTAATAAATCATATAGACTGTTTTTTTTTTAAATGCTGTTCCACCCACTGTCATGTTCAGAGAAGACTGCAACAAATGACATACCTTTCCTTTAAGGTTCCCTGATTCATGGTCTGTCAAAACTAAGGCTAAAAAATTCCACAGCTGAAGATCTTTTTTTTTTGAGACTGCTCAAGTCCCTCTGATTTTCCTTGAGAAGACTCAAAAGTAGTAATGCAGGAAGAAAGAAGTGCACATTCAGCAAGGAGTAGGTTCTACAGCCAACATCAACTACTTGATTTGGATGCAGAAATGAAGGAAATGGCATACAGCTAGCAAGGCAATTGACTAAAAATTAACCGAAAGTTTACTGGAAGATCTTATTCTTTAGAGAAGCTGAAACCACCGAACATTTTCCTCATCAAATGAAAAGTTGATGTCTTTGCTTTAGCAAATATGCTCTTTGTAGACATGAAACTATGAGTGTATATAGGAACTATGGCAGAGACATATGGCATAAAAGATTTTCTAGGACTAGTCATACACATATCTTGTACCATGAGCAATTGGTGCAATTAATTKTAACCAAAGATTAATTAACGGCTTGTTGGCATATGACTATGACTGACGGGGGCACTCAGCTGGGTAAAAAACTGGCTGGGCCCAGAGAGTGGTGGTGAATGGTGCCTCATGGAGTTGGTGGCCAGTCTCTAGCAGGGTTAGCCAGGGCTCAGTACTGGGCCAGTCCTGTTCAGTATATTTACTGATGATCTGGATGAGAAGTGCACCCCCAGTAACTTTGCAGACAACACTAAATTAGGCAGGAATGTTGATCTGCAGGAGAGTAGGAAGGCTTTACAGAGGGATCTGGAGAGGCTGGATTGATGGGCTGAGGACAATTGTATGAGACTCAACAAGGTGAGGAGTTGAGTCTCATACAATTGTCCTGCACTTTGGCCACAACAACCCCCAGGCAGTGCTACAGGCTTGRGGCAGAATGGCTGAAAAGYTGTCTGGTGGGAAAGGACATGGGGGTGCTGGTTGACAGCAGCTGAGCATGAGCCAGCATGTGCCCAGATGGCCAAGAAGGACATTGGTATCCTGGCTTCTATCAAAAATAGGGAGTCCAGCAGGACCAGGGCAGTGATTGCTCCCTGCACTCAGCACTGATGAGGCCACACCTCAAGTATTCTGTGTCCAGGTCTGGGCCCTTCAATTCAGGAAGGACATCGAGGGGCCGGAGCCCGTCCAGAGAAGGGCAGTGGAGCGTTTAGAGAGTGAGTCATCTGAGGAGTGGCTGAGGGAGCTGGGGTTGTTTAGAGCCTGGAGAAAAGGAGGCTCAGGGGAGACATTGTCACTCTCTTCAACTGCCTGAAAGGTAGTGGGAGGTTGCCATTCCAGGCAACAAGTGATAGGACAAGAGGACACACAAGAGGACACAGCCTCAAACTGAGAAGGAATCCAGGAAGAGTTTCTCCATGGAAAGGGTGAAGTCCGTTTTAAGCATTGGAACAGGCTGCCCTGTGAGGTGGTGGAGTCACCACCCCCAGAAGTGTCCCAGAAACAACTGRACATGGCACTTAGTGCTGTGGTTTAGTTGACAGTGTGGTGATCAGTCAAAGGATGGACTCGGTGAGCTCTTTTCCAGCTTAAATGATTCTACGATTCAAATGTTTCACCACAGTTTTGAGTATCTCAGACTGAAGAAGACTCAATAATCAGAGAAGAGTTCACCTGAGGGCTAAAGAAAGCTGTTAAAGCCTTCAAAGCCAATAGCTTCAGTTTATGATACAGCTGCATCACTTGGTGGAGAAAATACTGCTGCTGCTGCCTGTCCTGAGCATCACTCCCAGTTACATCCTGCCCTGACTAATTTTGCTGGGTCTTTGATTCAGCATTTCTAGATGCATTAGAAGAAAATAATAGTACTGCTGGGTATGAACCCTGAATTCTCCAGAACCTCTGTTTCACAATAATTTAAGAATGCTAACTGGCAAGCAAGGAAAAAAATCAGTGGTAAAGGTCAAAAAAAGCATTTGGAAAAGTATGGTATGTAGTGTTCTAAAATGATTAGCGTTAGCTTTCTCATTTTTCAGTGAAATGTTTGTACTAATATTGCTGCTAACAACATCAACAAAGCCTTAGCCTTTTAAATCTGTTSTTCTTAAACTCTGTTTTTTAATTTGTGTAACAGAATCTTCCTCAGCCTTAGTGAATCATCCTGATATGTGGAGCAATTATGTCATTTTGGATCGATTTAATTTAACTCACACCAGAATGTGGCACATAATAATATGAAGACATGTACACACMTAATATGAAGATTTAACCCATTCCAAACGAAGACACCTTGAAACAGTCACAGAATCACAGAATCAACTGTGTACCTTATCCGCTAAACCAAGGCACCGAGCACCTCACCAAGTCTTTTTTTAAACACCTCCAGGGACAATGACTCAGCAACCTCTCTGGGCAGCCAATTCCAATGCTGGACCACTCTGTCTCTGAAGAATTTTTCTCTAATATCTAGCCTAAATTTCGCCTGGCGCAGCTTGAGGTTGTRTCCTCCCATCCTGTCACTGGGAGAAGAGACCAATCCCCACCTGAGTACAGCCACCTCTCAGGAAGTTGTGGAGAGTGATAAGGTCACCTCTGACTCTCCTTTTTCCAGCCTAAACAACCCCAGCTCCCTCAGTCACTCTTCATAGGGCTTGCTTGTAAATACCAAAAAAAAGTAAGTTTTTGGGGGAAAATASTTCATAACTCCCTTCAAGTGTCATTCCTTGCAGAAAATATTACTGGAGAGGACAAGGCCAGGAGATCTGTGCACAGTCCACAGTCCTGAGCTGTCCWAATATAAGCACAGAGAGCAGAGAAGGTCACACTCCCTGCAATACCCCCAAAAGTAAGTGTCCTTTGAACAGTCAGACACCCAGCCTTCTCATGAAGTGAAACCTAAATGTGTTTAAAACACAAGAGCCTAGCAAAGCAGATAATGAATGAGAGACTAGTGCAGGAGCAGGCAAGAGCTGTTATCATAGGGAATGAGTCTCTAGGARGTGATGAGCCAGCAAAAAGTATTCTGCTTGAATCCAAATCTCAATAGAGGACACGGTTCAAGTACCAAAGGTTCTCAATATGCAGGACTTGTTACTAGTATCAGGGTCTCTATACTTCTCCAGTTTGGCTGCCTCAACACTGCCTTTGATTTTGTCTCAGAAAAGCAGTTTCCTTCCAAACATTTTATTCTCCAGCTGCAAACTAAGGCTGCTGATTTAATTTTTTCCAGAGGTGGCATATCTTCTTAGTCAGTCATATGAACTGCTATTTCAAAAGATATTTTTTAGAACAAAATGCACCCTGTACTGCCTTTATGTAGGAAAATATCAAAATATCATGGAAAAAAGTGAAATAAAGTCATAGAGCTTATAAAATCAAAGTCCAAAGACTTATACAGGGGAAGGGGGTGGAGGGGGGAAGAGAAGGGGGAGACAGGAGTAGGGAAGTGAATTCACACGATTTTTTGGGTCTACTCAGCTACAAAAGCAGAAAACATGAAAAGGAGCTTTATCATGCTTCACCAAATGGACTGTTCTTAAAGAAGTGTAAGATGAGAACAAAGGTAGCAGCAGCCTCATGGCCCAACACTTCAGACAGAAGTGCAATGCAGTTTGGCAGGAAACTGAGGCACTTTCCACTTAATGCCTAACAGAAGTGATCCGTGGCTGCTTCCAGAAAGCCTTCTGAGGGACTCTCAGTAGCTTCATGAAATGCATCAACAGCTTTCAATGTTGGACTGCATTGCAAGTCCAATTTATTTTTAGCTAGTAGTTACTTTCTTTGCCTTACATTCTTTTTATAAAGGAAGTTATATGGAGGTACAGTCATTGACACCCTTTGGGGCGTTAGCGTTACTAAGAAAACCAGGCTATATATTTCTAATCATATAACTGCTTTACATTAAATGGATGTGTACTGGACATTTTTTAACACCAGATTTCCATAACTTCTAAAAAATAAAATTTTATAGTAACTAACAAAAGGCCAGAATAAAAAAATTCCTTGATTTAATGCTTTATTTTTAATCTTATTATAAGACTGAAACTAGAAAAAATCTAAATTGGACCACATGAAGAAATGATCAAGATGTATTAATGCACAGGCAGCTATAGACACAACTGTGCAATTCTTGTCTATAAACTTCTCCTTTGCAAACATGTGCAGTTACTAATGTGCAGCTAAGCAAGTGACTGCATATTTCTCCATCTGTTTCCCAGCAAAATGAGTTTCTGCTAATAGTACATGCTGTGCTAGTTTTGCAACCTCTATACCATTTTAATTTCCCTAACTTACACACAGTAAACATAATTACTGTCAACACATGTGGATTTGCCAGTATATATTGTGCATCTACCTGCAAATTCTCAGAAGAAAAAAATTCCAATTAATGCATTGAATCTAAAAGCAAAAAATAATAAAAGCTGGATACAAAAATACTTTTTAGAAAGAAGTTGTTGCTGTTAAGTAAGCAAATATAACCAGTAAACTTTTAAAATGTAAGAACAATCCTGTGATACCAAAATAGCATATGTTTAATCTGTTAGACACTGATGGAGACTGCTGACACAACTTAGAATATGGCTATGGACTTTTTTTTTTCCTTTCTTGTAGACTATGCAATTATGGAGATATTGCATTTAAAAAATATTTGCTGCCATGAGAATGTCTCTCTCCCACTGTTCCTTTGGCAAACCAGAAGTGGCAGAAAGAAAATAGCTTGCTGGCAGTATAAGTGCTGTCTTCATTTATAGAAGAATAATTTGGAACATTTGTCACATGTAAAAGGCCACATTTAAAGGCAAATCAATGATGAGCTGAATTATGTTCTTAATTGAACTGATGTAAACCAGCAGAATCTCTCTTTGCTGTAATGAAGCTACTCCCTCTTTACACCAGTATGGTTAATTGCTGCAGTGAGTAGTCAGTAGTCAGTAGTCTCTGTATCAGCCCAACATTTCTCTTTGGGATGGGGCACATGGAAAACTGGCTAGTTTTGATTATAAGACTTCATCTACTAAGTCATGGCAAAGGATTAGAACATGGCTGTACTTCTTGGCAGCAGAGAGGAAAAAAAAAAAAAGACTAATCATGCATCATGCCAAAGTAAAGAGTAGTCACAACTTTTTAGTTTCTAATACAAGGCTCAACTTCTGCAACTGTCTCTTAAGCAGCCCTCTCTATTGTCAGAAAACCTGAATAAGCAATTGAGAGCAGCAGATTTTTTTCCGTTTCTTCTATTTTAGTAAGGATATGTTAAAAATCCAAATATACAAATAAAATGCTTTCAGAGGATATATTCATCCAAATGTTAATCTTAACTGGTAATAGTCAAGAGACTGCTGAAATCTAGATAAATAATGAAAGGACAGGTAATTCCAGTACAGTAACTGTTCGGATTCAAGAAGAATTTTGCTTGTATTTTCTTTAGCCAGAAAAGTCTCCATTTGAACATTTATAACCTTCCTTCTCTCCTCCTTTCACTCCATTCACTGCATGTGACAAATCTCTCAGAAAATCCAACAGACTGCGAGAGTGCTAACACTTGGACAGTACTTACAGAGAGGCAAAAATATGATTAGTTAGAGTGACAACAATTTTAGACACAAAAAGGGGAAGAATCTTGTAAAACACAATGAAAAGGACCTCAGGTGATCTATTTCCTTGTCTTGAGGCAAGATGAACAATTTAGCAACACGACTACTTAGTATAGTACCAACTTTCATGCAGAAGGCTTAATACATCAAAAGTGTGTGCAAACGTCTGGGGTTTTGCTGATATTTTTCAAGTTTAAGGCTGGGAAACCAAGTGAGCAGTTTTAAAAGGTGTTTGGTGGCAGTAAATCCCAAAAGACCCAAAGGACAGGAATTGAATCAATACTGTCGTCAGAACTGAAAAGAGGCAGTTCAGTTAAAAGTCCCAGGAAAAGGCTAAGGGATAAAAAAAACTGATTGTGAGAGATGAGAAGCATTCAATAAATTTGTCTTGCAGAAGGAAACTTGACAGATGCCTTGTATGTAGCAAGTATAGAGTCCTGTATGAGGAGAACATATGAAGCAGAAGAATATAATTTAGGAGAGAAGGCAATGACAGAAAAACAATGTCTGATGACTGAGGTCAGCCAAGTGCAATTGAGAAAGAAGCTGCAGCAGCTCTGGTTTTAGTAACTGGAACAAAGCACCAAGGAATGCTCAGCTCTTGGTTTCGGCTTCAAACTTTCCATCTTTATAAAAGCTGCTTTCACCAAACATTAGACTCAGCTCAAGGCCAACAGAAAGTGATACAATGAAATTTGATACACCATGATCTTCTGCTTAAGACCTAACTGCCCAATTTCCCTTGAATTCTGTGGCTCTCAAACATTATATAAGGAAGGGATAGTGTTTAGATAGAGTGTCTGCAAAGGAAACTAGATGCCATAGACAATACGGCTGGTAATGCTTTCTGGTGCTAAAACAACTCCTACTGCACACCCTGCTCTCCTGGGATGTGCTATCCCTAAGACTGGAATTTTATAAAATAGAACTTTGATCTGTCTTGTATCTGACATTATTCCAATTACCTTGCCAAGTTCCAAGTGTGAGTAAACACAGTGTTGACCTTTACCCTCACAGCTTCTGCTGGAATAGATTTCTTTACTTCTTGTCATATGAAGCATTTTATAAGGAAATGCATATGTATAACAGTAGAAATGGTAATTTTTATATAGCATATACTTATTCAGAGCAGGAGAGATATAATTCTGACCCT
Organism: Mixornis gularis; assembly: GCA_003546035.1. Lineage (NCBI taxonomy): Eukaryota > Metazoa > Chordata > Aves > Passeriformes > Timaliidae > Mixornis > Mixornis gularis. The sequence goes on from QVAJ01000073.1 coordinate 513,818, forward strand.
AAAGTATTTTTTAAATACAAATATGCCCTCTAAATAGATAGTCAGACATTAAATAAAAAACAGTGTAAAGATTTCCACTAACTTTCCTGAGCACAGGATCAAACTTAAATACTGCCCATGTAGCAAATAACATGTTGAACATGCTATGTACTCACTATTTAAGATTTAACTGGATTTTAGTTTTTCTATTCAACTATTATCTAGAGACTTCCTCCACAACTGAGTCATACTGATAAAAAGCTGTCTACTGGATTTAAGGGCAATCATCCCTTGCTGTTTACGCACACTGCTTTAATTTTATGTGGATGTCTTATGGATTACATAAACACAAATAACACTTGATTAAACAAATTCAAATAATATGGAGGGTCAATGGATAAAGACAGAGTTGAAGTCATATGCAACCTCAGCTGAGTAAGGATATGACAGTGAGAATCAGGAACAGTTACTGCAATGTGTATAATGTAAGGATCAGCTTTGAGACCACTTGGATATAGGCTTGTTTTCCACATCACACCAGTGAAATATTCCCTGTGAGGATAGAGGGGGAGAGGAGTGGAGGGAGAAGCTAATATGTCAGCATTTCAATTCACTCAGTTTCAAACACTACCACCACTGCCACACCATATGCTACAGTCCAAAATCAGAGTGAATTTTGCTACTCTGTACTGGTAAACTACTGAGAGAAATGGGAACCCAGTGAGAGCTGTGAAATTTGTCACAGCTCCTAGGTCTTACACAGTGTCTTAATAGTGCTTTTTGATTGTTACTAACCCCCTCTACAAACTTTCAGCTCCCTCATCCTACCCTACTCCCACTATCAGTATGAAAATGATAAGGAGCTGCATGGAAGTAGGAAAGGTTAAAGCTGGATGCACAGGCAAGTGAGAGTAGTCAAGGAAATGCGCCTTTGGGAAAAGAAGTGGAATTGGTGTAACTTTTGGTCACTTAAAACTTCAAGCACTGTCACGCTAACTGCAGGATAACTCTGGTGTCCCCAACATAAGAAAGGYATGGAACGTTTGGAGCAAGTCCAGAGGAGGCCACAAAGTTGACAAGAGGACTGGAGCACCTCCCCTACAAAGACAGGCTGAGTAAGTTGTGTCTGTACAGCYTGGAGATGAGAAGGTTGTGTGGAGACCTCACTGCAGCCCTCCAGGATATGATGGGGGATGGAGGGAAGCTGGAACTATAGGGACAGGACAAGGAGTTATGGGTATAAGCTGAGTGAGGGGAAATTTAGGCACTGGAACAGGATGCCCAGGGATGTTGAGGATGCCCCAACCCTGGCAGTGTTCAAGGCCAGGTTGGGTAAGGCCTTGAGCAACCAGGTCTAATGGGAGGTGTCCCTGTCCATAGMAGGAGGGGTGGAGACTAAATGATCTTTATGGCCCATTCCAACCCCTTAGATTCTATGATTCTATAACAATATGTGGGGATTCCCTACTCACCCACAGTTGTAATACACGAGAAACATTTTTCTCCACACTCGCACAAAGAGCTGTGCTGGCCATGAGGCTCCAGAGGCAGGATCAACTCTGATCACTGATGTAGTTACAGCCAGGTGCCACAGACATGCCCCCAGCAAGATGCTTACTTGGGTTTGAATTTTTGGGATTCCTTTTTGTTAATATATATATACAGTCTCCTACCCTGAACCTCATCCCAGAGAGGAAATAATTGACATTCTCTTGCCAATGGTAGCTGATTTTCAAAAGCATGAGTGATGGAGAGAGAGTGTTTTGAACCTGTCTTCAATTGTGGTGCTTGATCCAGTTGCTTCTGTTCAAATGGCTATAAAAAGAATAACATAAGATGTTCCAGAATTTTTCCAGGCTAGACATTGCAATAAAAGGCAATTTCACAGGTAATAGAAATATCAGCCAGGGGATTTCAGAGCTACAGTACCCATATTTCCCTTCCCTCTCTRTTTAGCTGCATTGAGTAAACCTTTTTTCTCTTGAAACTCAGGGATAAAGTGTGAAAATGTTCCTAACCACTGGTAACAATGGTTTACAGAGCTGCTTATATTTAAAAAAAGCAAATAAAGTAGCAAATTATTCATCAAACCCTTTGGGATGGCTTCGACTATTGCCTTCTTCAGATTTCAGGGCTGGTTGAACTTAAGAGCCATTCTTTCCTTCAAACAGTRCTAGTGAAACTCTTTGCCTAAGGGTGGGGAAAAAGTTTTCACTTTTATTTTTACAATAGGGATTTAGAGGTGTTCCTGATGTGATGAAACTGCCAATTTTAGACAGAAGTGCCCTTAATCTGGCAAGAATTGTGCAAAATTTCTCTGCATGTAGCAGAAACCTAACACCTCTCTCCTGACCTCCTCAACACCCCTCTGACCCTGCTCCCGAGGTGTTCCTGAGGAGACAGCCAGCCGTGATGTATTATGTGCCTTTGCAAAGGACCAGATTGATGTGACCACCAAAGGAATGTTTCCTTTGCTGGAAGAACTGTCTCTCACAAGAGATTTTGTGTTCTTTTTCAAGCCATTTTTCAGGCATTATTATTATCATTAGCATTTAATGAATGTTCTACATGTTCAAATATGCACCATATTTATTACTTTCTGGCTGAGGTTATTTTGAATTCTTTGAATTTCCTGTAATGTGTCATCTATTCATTATAAAAAGGCAAATGCAGGTTTCTTACATCTAATATGTACGGGAAAATCCTGAAGTTATTTCCCCAGAGCAAAAGAATCTTCATTCATGAGATAAAACACAGGTAGAAAAGTGTGTTTGTTCAGTCTGTCAAAAAATTATAAAATGTGCTCACTAGAAACTATATTACTTTTACATTAAGATATATGCCATTGCCATTACTCTGGAGAAACCGACTCATGAGACTCACTCTGTTCTATTCCTCCACATAAACATCTAAAAATATAAGTAACTAAATTTTTTTCAAATTAATTTTTAAACAAAAGTTTTCAGGGTTTCTTTGTACAAAACAAAGTGCCAAAAAAAAGAGCATAAACTCAATTTTCATCTATGTGTACATTAAGGATTAGCACACGGCATACTCCACCCTCATCTGACTCACACACGAGTGCTTTGATTCTYAGTTTACATTAGATATAGCTAAAATTGAAGGTGGGGCTACAAATCTGGCCCCAGCAGCACAGATCTTTCTTCTTGTTGTGCCTTTCTAACTTTGAAATTTGAGCAACTGTATATATTTTTCCTTTAATTTTACATACATTCAGTTTTGTGCTTAAAGGAACAAAAGAAGTTTTTGCAATTAAGGTGTGTTTGAGGGGAACTTGATACTTTTCATCAGTACCAAATATCAGGCTAATAAATATCATGGCAAAGATGGCATCCTTCAGCCAATTTGTAAGTCATTGCAGCTGGTTTTATTTAGAGTCCTCCAGAGGAAGACTATAAAGACTCTTAAAAGGAGAATCCTGCTCCTTGTAAGAGTGCATGTGAACAAAATAAAGGAACTGGAATACACTGACCTCCAGAAATATCCATTCCTGTTCAAGAATAATGAMAAAGGAATTATGATAACCATTCTCTGAAGCTAGCAACTCAGCATCAAAAATAACTAATTCTTGACTTTATTTTTCGACAAAGAATCTGTAAATCTCAAAGAGGAAAGGAAACCCATAAGCAGGAAAAAAGGGTGTCAGCAGAGTAACCTTCCCATAATTGCCCTGTTGCTGGAGAAAAAAAACAAAAAAGCAAACTTAGAAGTTAAGCTAGGAAAGGAAAAAAGAATAAAAGAAATTCTGGAGTGAATACTGGGAATCTGGATTTTTATCCRCTTATTCATAACATTTTTTAAATTCTCTGTGTCTACAGTGTGGTCTGTCAGATAGAATATATGCATGTAAGCATTGTATTTTGTGCACTCTGTAAGATTTCTAGGCATCATATGGAAAAAGAACAGGCACAAATCCTTTCAATTTCCTCTGTTGCAGCTTTTCCCCAACTCAACCAGATAAATGACCAGCACCAGAGGTAGAAATGATCATAAATTGAATGTGATGGCGTATGAATATTTCAGGGAAAGCTGATTCGAAAAGGATGCTTTCCTTCTAAAAATGCTGATACCTCTGGGTCATTTGGAACAACACTTTTTTTTGGCATACCACATTAAACATTTTGGGKTTTATTATATTTTTCACTGAAACTAGAAACAGCTGCTGTCTGATGTCAGCTGGTATATGTGGTAGTAGTGTGGGTGGGGAAAGAGATTTCTTTTCCCTCACAAGACACAACTATGGAAAGTATGAGGTTAGGGAAAAGTGTTAGCAGGTGATATGAAACGTTTACATAGGGAACATAGATCCAAATTGCCTCTGAATTATTGCAGTTGTTGCATCTTTAACGTACAAGGGTTAGATAACCACAACAGTGATTAGCAGAGCAAAAGAATCTGTTTTCTTTGAAATTATAATCCCCAGGCAAGGATGCTTGGCAAACATTCTTTTGGGCCGTGACAGCCAACACTTGCCCCTCTGATACATTCCAAAGCCACTGTGYGGAACAGAAGAATAAAGGCAGCGAGGGCCTAGCTGTCCATTACTCCCTTCTAATTATACCTTTGGCTTTTTCATTTCTCTTCTCAAACCAGGAATATTTTTGGAAATGCTACTTAGTTATTTTGAAATATTTTTGAGCACAGCACCACAACACAAGATTTCCTTGAGTTAGTTAATCCTGTATAATGTTTCTCCAGAAGCCTTCCTGAAATTCATAAATGGAAGTTGACCAGTGTRAGCAGAAGCAGGCCATGACGCCTTCCAAACACCTACTCCTCGGTCCCTATGTCCAAATGTGGAAGCACACGGCCTCAGTGATTTAGGCTGGGACTTTACAGTACCTGCACAGCCACACAGCTGCTCCCCAGCCAGCTGGAGGAATGTGTGCCACAGGGTCCATAAAGCCACGGCCTGGAGAGCTGAGCAGGGAGAAACTGCTCACTCTTGCTCCCACTACAAGGAGCTCTAAATRATGGTACAGTAAGACCAAAGAAAGGGTGGTGCTTTCTCACACAATGTTTAATTGTCCTGTGGAACTGTTGCAAAGGTTACATGAGTCCAAGGTTGACCAAACTAATGAAAGAAAAAGCTGTCAAGAATCATCGAATACAAAGTCTCCATCTACAAGGAGGAGGTTTGTAAACCACAAGCTGTTAGGGCCTGGAAGAAGGATTTAGGGAATATAAAGAAAAAGTATGACTATATTTATTTTTATAGTCTTCACTGCACATTCATCCTTATGRTCTTATGTTATTTAACATAGACACAGGTTCTGAAAAGGTTTGTGTAGACCAGCACAGGACTGGGAAACTAGGACAGCTGTTCTAACAAGGTCTAAGAACTCAAATTTTCAACCATTCTTTTTAAAGAAGRATATATTTTTGGGACGAGAGAGCTGTTGGATACTCTCTTTCTTTCTTTCTTTGCCTTTGAAAGGATAGGCTGCTTTGTCACTTCTCYATGTGCCTTGGCAGGCAGACCTCAGTCTTATTTTGCAAGGCAGCTTTGCARGACAGACTAGTCTGTGACCTTTTTTATGCTAATTGGAATCAAATGTTACAAGGATGGAGACACAGAAGATTTACAGATCTTCTATGGAAGTGTCAGCATAGGTTCTCTTGATGTTGCCTGTTCTTTTGCTGAGTCTGCCCAAGGGTTGAGGCAGACTGGCTCTAACTCCCAGTCTCAGAGCACCTGTTTTCAGAGCATTGCAAGTTGGTCAAAAGAGGTTTCCTTCAGTGACCCCTGGATACTTTACAAGACACAAGCATGCTGCTCTCTGGGCTGGATATGAGGATGTGYTCTTTTCATGAGAATGTAAAGAAAGCAAGTTTCTATTTCTCTGTTTTGAACAACAGTAGAAGTCCAACTCCTGCTGCTGGGAGTCATGCATTCCAGGCTGTTATATATCCCCATATGATCTTTAATTCCTCTAAAGGACTCAGCTCTTAGGTACTTGCACTATGATACCTCAGATCCCACAGATACCCACAAGAGCCTTGAAATGAAATGGCATTATACCCCATGGGGGTAGCTGAGTTCAACCAGGATCACCCAGGCTTGTGACCTCTCTCTAAGGTGAGGGATTTGTTGTTTCAGTGCTAGGAGATAAAGTAAGCAGACCAGGGACATAGTGCTCTGTCCCAGCCTGCAGACAGGCATGCACCACAAGGTGGGCTGTGAAATACAGGCTGTAGCCCAGATTGGTCTTGGGGAAACAGCATGAAGGACTGCTGAAACCCAGCCCCTGGGCAACCTTCCCTYCTGCATTTTGCCCAGAGCTGTGGAAATCATAAAGCAGGACATTCACTTTGTGTAGAGCTACCCACCATGGCTATGAGGTCTGTGGGAAGCAAGCAAAAGGCATCTCCATGAGCCCTTTAGAAAGTCTAGGTGACTGTACTCAGTTCAACAGCTGTATATCTCACAAATATTTGTGTATTTATTCCAGTTCGCTTTCCATTAAGGAAAAGCAACCTTCCTTTAATCTGCAACCTGTAATTTCTCTTGTTGAGCTCTCCTGAAGTGAACATACAACTGTATTCCAGTGACTGAACACTAAGTAGAAACTAATTTCAGGGTTTGGCTCATGGTGACTTTAAAAAGTCACACCTGGAGTGGGACTTTGGGTGCCAAAATTTTATCCTAGAGAAAATTTTTACAGCCAAGCATGAAACCCCTGAAAATGAGAAGAGAGGGGAATGTTATAATGGAAATGCTGGCRTAACTTCAACTACTGTGGAGCAGCCCAAGAAGCTGATGAGGCTGAGAGTTAAAAGCAAATCTGCCAACTTTCACTCTGCTCAAATAAGGTAAGTCATGCTAAAACGTTTGACTGCTTAAAAAAAAAAAAAAAGTTGCTTTCACCTCTTCAGAAAACTACCAGCTATTAAAAAAAAAAGTCAAAAATAATGCAAATACACTTTCAATCAAACTCTGCTTTGTTTTCTCTGTACCATATGATTTTTCTGCTTAGTAAAATGGGATGTGGGAAACTACCTTAAAAATGAATTTGGCTAATCCTGGCTTGAAATTTGGTCTCTGCCTATCCAGAAAAAGGCAGTATAGTCTGGACCATTCCCCAACAATGGAGTGGCGACGGGCTAAATATAACCACACTTAGAGCCCCAGAACTGGCATCTAACACCAGGGGCTTACAATAACACTGGAGCTGCTGCTGCTCCAGCAACAGCCGARGCAAGGGGAGGGAAAGCTCTGTTTGTTTTTCAGCCGGGACTTCATTCTTCACTCAGCTGTTTGCTATTAGGACTGGAGCAGTAGCAGTGAGAAATTCATTGCTGSTTGCTTGCTCTCTGAATCCTGACACAGTAACAGCACAGATCCAACTGGCCAAATCCACAAAGGATCAAGGGAAGGGGAAAAAGAGAGCAACAAACTATTGTGTGCTTGTCGTTTTGCTTTTACAGCACCTTTCATCCCCAAGGAACCCATTTACTGAGAGCCAGACTCTGCCCTATTCCTGCAGAGATGGGTATTAGTGAGTGCTGGAAGCAGGACAAGGAATTTCCTCTCACCCTTCTCCTCCACCTTGTTCGTGGAACGAGTGTGACAGAGAGGTATTCCCACCAGCACGAGGGCTGCATTGTCCCTGTGCTCTGCTTCTTGCCAGATCCGCTCCCCTGCCTGGCTGGAGTTAAATGGTGGGGAAACAAGGGTGTTCCTGGCATGGTGTTGCACCTCTCTAYTCCTTAGAAGGGCACAAAATCAAGCACTAACTTGGTTAAACTTATCCTGATGCTCTGGGCTCTATCAGAAAAAAAATCTGCTTGTACTGAGAAAGGTGCAAATTGAGGTGGATATCACTGTAGATATTTTTGATATCTTGTTTTGGAGGAATAAAAGAATAATTGGATTCATCTTACCAGCRCATCTCTAGATCAGTGCAGCGATTAACCCTGTGCCCCACTGCTGTGGGTGAAGACTGCTCTGCTGGTATTTAGTGGAGAACACAGACTCCAAAAGGGTTACACAGGGCTGGTGAAAAACAGAGACTCCTTTCCAACACAACTGCTCCAAAGCATTTGCTACTTGGGAAAGCTGCAATTGCTGTCTGGGATTCTGCTTTGGTGCAGTAGGTGAGTGCTACCAAAGTGAATTGCTGTATTTCAGAGCTGGCTTTCTGGCAGCTGCAGAGAGCAGAGCTCTCAGCTTTCCACAGAGAGTTCTGGAGGAGGAGGAGCCCTGACTTGGGGTCCCTGGGTACAAAGGGTGATTTCTGCTAGTCCTGCTGTAAAGCACTGCAGCTGAATGACGGCTGCTGGATGCAGACAGCACGGGTGAGAGTTCGTGCATACAAGCTGGTCACAGCAGTGGAGCTGATTGCTTTCATTCTTCTGCAGTCTATTTATGCTTGAAAATAAAAATGGTATGCAAGAACACAGCCTCTTTTCTGCCGGTACAGCTGCTTCCCCTTCTRGGGACTCCATGAGCTCTGGCTTGTGAGCTAAGTTATAAGATTCCCAGGACTGGGAATTTTGTTTTGCATTTCATTACCTCTTTGTCCTGTTGATAATGATCTCATATGCAACAACAAATCACTCCCTGACCTCAGCATAACAAATTGAATGCGAGACTTGAGACGTGGGTTCTGAAACTGTCTGCCTGCTTTCTTCTGCTACCCTGAAGTAAAAAAGTTTCCTGTGCAGCCTGCAAATTCCAGAATCTACTGCCAATTGTCACCTGTGAGCCCATCCCTCCCAGCCATACTTTCTGATTTCARGATGTGAGTCAAGCATGTCCCCATAGCCTGACAAACTAGACATGAAGGAATTCTTGAGTACCTTAAAAAAAGAAGCCACAAACCCCCGAACAGGCAGTAAATGATTGCCTCTATAAAGAGAAAACCTGTATTTCTCACTAAGAAAAAAAGTCATCACTAGATTTGTGTCAGTATACACAACCAGGCCTTACTGTAAAGAACACACATGCAGTTTAAGCAGTATTATCAGAAAATTGATATTGATATTCAACACACATGGGAGAGAACTCCATGTGCTCTCCTACATTACCTTAAAACAGGTCTTATGCTTGCACTGAAATCTGAACTCCCTACAAAATCAAACTGTGCATGCTACATGTTGGCTTGCAYCCTAGCCCAGCTCTGGATGGATCTAGCTGTCTTAGCTGGTGGAGAGAATCAGGTGGGGACCAGCTTCAGCTTGAGCCTTTCCCTAAYAGGCAGGAGGTCTTTTTCCATTGATACAAAAAGAGGCAGGAACAAAAAACAAAAAAGATTGACAGCTGTGAAAGCATGAGTCAGGCACCCCTAAGGAGGTGGGGTACTCCTCTTTGTTTCTAATCCATGGAACACCATGTTTACTTCTTCTTCTTCTTTCTGAGTATCTGCTAACCATGTAGCTGTTCAGGGCTGGCTGTTCTCAGAAGCACACCCAGTACACACAGGAAAACTACTAGACCCCACTAGACTAATTGAAACCATTTGCAAGGAGTATCTGGAAAGTAATTAAGAAACCCATGACAGTTCACAGGCTGACACTGCATTGCATTGGCAGACAGGGCCTGTGCTTGCACCAGAAAACTCCAGTAGCACATCTGCTGAAGAGCCAGGGCTGCTCTCCTGACCTGTAGACAAACAAGCCACGAGCTGTGTCTGACCCCTGAAGCTCCTTGGTGGGAAGGACTCATGTCAGCCTGGGTTGTGACATCCTTGTTCCCTGCAAAGAAACAAACAACCTGAGCAGTGAGGAAGGGGAACAGAAGARAGCCCACACCCTGTGGGCTCACACTCCACAGAGATAGCATTACTACAATAACAATATGGTGAACAAGAGACATAAGTAATTGGTTTTTCCATCAYTATCAGAAGCAGTTCCTTTTTAATTTCTGCTGACAAGTCCACTGTGCATCTSCCTGTTATGTGGAGTTCAGATCATCTGACACTCTTTTAATGCTATCACCTGCTCCAAGTCCTGTGTGAATTTTTGGCAAGAAACCATGAAAACTTACAACAATGGATGATGATCAGCTGACCCAGAACTTTCTTCATATGAAGTTACCTTTATTTTGCCCTGAACACCTGAATTTCTTCATACTGAATTAGCCTTTCAATAGACCTTTATTCTCTTTTATTCCAAAAGTATCCATTTCACCCCTGAGAAATAACTGGAGGTTACTGTGCTAAGAAGGCACATCTGGTATGGACCTCATTAATCTTGAGGCAGTGTGGTACATGCCTAGCACAATTTTGGCRCTGTGAAAGAAGGAAATAAAATCCTTTCTTCAGAAGCTGTGAACACCTGGTGTTCTCTACAGGTTGCTATAGARAGCACAGCCCACCTTAGCAGTACAGTTACAGATAGAGTGTCAKATAAGTCATCTTGACTTTCTTCAGGGAATAAAAAGAAAATGGTTTTCAWTCTGCTGGCTGATATATCTTCCCTCAGTTGGTTCTGTATTGGCACCTGAAGGTGCACTGTCTTCCATGGAGGCTCTGCCTAGGTTAAAAATTATTTACCCCATGAAATGGGCTGCAAACATTGAAGACAGAGCTATGCTTTGGCAGTCTGGTAGTATCAATCCCCCCAGCTAGGGAGGTTTATCTGCTTACTCTTCCACTGTGCCTCTTCAGGAACAGGAGCACACAGTGCAAATAATGCTACCTATGGCAGTCAAAATGCTGCTAGACTGGYTTAGCCCTCAAGGGGAAATCAAGCAGCAACCCCCTAGAGTGTGCTGTTATGTTGTCTGGACAATATTACCTCAAATAATGTTAGAAGATTTATGACCCATGGGAAATGAAAAGTAAGCTGATAAATTAATGCATATTTTGAACTAAGGTAATGAATTTCAACAAAACAAAAATGAACAACTCCAGAGCAGCCTTGTCTGCATCACTCTGRGACTCTTTCAATTGTTCCAGGCCTCAGGCACATACTCTCTGGCCACACTACAAAGSGTCAGCAATGTTTTGGCTCCCACAACAGACCAGCTGATGTATCCATAGCATAGAATGATGTCTTAGCATCAGAAAATCTATACAGCTTTGAGTATGCTTAGTCTGAGCTTGCTGGGCACCAGGATCCTTTCTTCTGAATGAAAACAGCTGTGACAAGAAGACAGCTCTACCAGATCTTAGCCTTTTATTCTGTCAAGGAACTTTCCTTTCATGTCACAAATGTTGGTGCTTACTTCAAGCCTTACAGACAGAGGGTGTGACTTTATTTTTCCCACAAAGCTTCTCGCCCTAACATTTCCAGAGAAAGGCTGAAGAATTTGATGTAGTTAAAACTTAAATTCCAAAAGGTAAAACGGCAGTGAAGAAAACCCAAGGGAGTTTATTTGAAGTTGARGGTTTTTAGGCCAGTGATGTCATTTTGGGGAAGCTTAACTCGAACCAGGGAGAGGCAGAACATGTGCATGTCTGGGATTGGAGATCACGAAGCAACAATTACAGCAGAGCATCACACTCCGGATGCCCCTCCCTCCTGCCAGGAGCTCCCATGGCAGCACATCCACCACACACAGCCCAGGCAAGGCTTGTCAGGGCCCACAAACAGCCCAGCAGCASGGCTTCTGTCTGCCTTCAGCTGCTAGACCAGAGACAGAGGAGCAGGAAGGAACCACTTCCCACTGCCACCTCCCCCTGAAGGGGCAGCTGCAATGCCTACAGAGATATGAGTAGGGTTTGGAGAACAGTGCTCACTCCCCAAGCCAGGTAGGCTCCCTGGAAATGCTGCACCTGGGAAAGTCTGTACTAGCACAGCATGTTCATTCACAGCATCATTAAGACTGAAGGCAAGATGAAGCCTTTAGTTCCAGGTGCTTTAGCATGACTTCAGTTGAAGAGAAAAAAAAATCTGTTCTTTCCATTCTGAAAAGAAGCTGATACTAGCTTTACTGTAGTAGTAGGGAAAGTTAATTTACTGTGTTCTTCCCTGCATGGCACTGCCTGMAAGAGAGGGCATCTGAGAGGGTCCCTAAGCAGAGCTGCTGTGTGAGGAATCCCGACTGGCAGAAAAAGAACCRGCCACAGATAGTGCTTTATTCCAAGGTATCACCCACCTAGTGTGTACTGCTGGTGAAGCCACCTCCTCTGCCTGAAACCAGCCCAACTCACAGGCTGTCACCTGAATGCAGGTCACCTCAAGTAGAGTTAGGCCATGATATCAGCTCCCCCCACACTGCCACTAAATATGGGTGACTTTATGTAGTGCTCCGTGTGTTTGGACTGAGAACAGCAGTGGATTCACAGCTATGGAGCCAGCCATGACCCTGACCATGGGAGAAGTAGAAATGTAGTTTTTTGTAGCAGCTTTGCAGCACACTRATAGATGAGCAAGATGATCAGGCCACCAAGGAGGGAGTTGATGCTCATTCCTGGCTTTCCAACAAAGGATCAATAAGAAAAAAAAAAAAAAAATGACCTCTCTCCATTGTCTCCTTTGTTCCCCTATCTGGATCCTGTGGAGACTCATAGGTTTTCTCACCTGCTAAGGACTCAAACAGATGCTGCAAACCCAGTGCCTTGAGTTCTGAGTTTGAAGTGTTTGGAGGGGGAAATACTTTGTGCTCCATTTCAGTACCTGGGGACAGATGTTTCCTATTTGATGGCTCAGTTTCAGTCTACACAAATGTAATCTCTCCAGCTCTCTCCCTTCTAAGATGAATTCATTCCCAGTTTCACAAAGAAAACCGGGGAGAAGTCCTTGGCACACTGAGCACTCACCAGGAGAATCTGGAATTACAAGACATGTAATAAGTGCTTGTRAGAGCCCATAATGCAGTATTTCCTGTAGCCAAAATGCAAAGATTATTATCAGAGTTCTCAGCACCTTTGTTGGCCACAAACACCCTCAAATGCTTGTCTGTCCTCTTTTAGGGTTGTCACATCTTAAAGGTGGAAAACCTATTGGAAATTTCTCTTTTCAAATTTCAGTTTGGGATGGCAGAAACCTACTCCCTGCTTCCAGGCACACCTCGATCCGTGCAGAGAAAATGTTTAAGCTGCTCAGACTCCACCCAGGCCCCTTTGTGGATTCAACTGTGTGCCACCCCACCACAGGCAAAGCCTTCCTGGAGCCTCCCTCTACCAAAGCCCCCGGGAGCCGCTGCCAGGCTATTCTGCAGTGCCATCTAGTGAGGCAGGCACTGCTCCACAGAGCTCCTCGCTGAGCCCAGGCACATCAATCATTCCTACCCTTTTTAGCTTTTCACTAAGGATTCTCTTTAGGCCATGATACAAAGGTTAAAAAGAGGATGGATCTGAGGAGCAAGAGGACTGGAGGTGTGGCAGAAAAGGACACAAAAGCACAGCTAAGAATGGCGTGAGGACCATGTCATGGGTGCATGCTCTGGGAGGGAGAATGAAGAGAAAGGAATTAAATTAGCAGAAGAGCTGAATGAGGAAAAGTAAAACTTAAAATGGTGGTGAKAGATGATACAGTGAAGCAATAGGAGATAAAAGGAGTGGAAACCCTTATATTTGCTGTGACTGCCCTGGGAAGTTATGGTGGGAAAATGGGAATGACCAGGCCTGAACAGCAGCACTGAGAAGCTGGGAGAAGCTAGTATCAGACTGGGAYAGGTGGAGATTCATGGAAACTTACTGGGGAGCCTGTGGCAAGTGACAAAGGTAAGTGCCAAATGATGACTATGTACGTGTGCCCATGTTCTGGCTTTCAATTTGATTATTTAAAGCTTTAAGMAACTGAATGTAAACATGCAAAGTGTGTGCATGCACAAACCTTACATTACTTTATTAATATATAATCTAAACCCTTACTTATACTGCAGATCCAGCTCCAAGCTCTCCAAAATTGGTAMCTGTTGGATAGAGATACCTATGCCTCCTTATTCACAACATGCCTTAAAATGAACAGATATTCTCCTTTGAGAGAAGTCAAGAGGGTGCAGTAGGGAAATTGTCTGTAGGGGACTGTGCCTGCCTTTTTTTTCTAGTCAGGAGATGTCAGRAGAGCGTGAGCTCATGGCTGAGGCAGATGAATGATGCCACAGAGCCCGACTCTATCTCTTCCTTTCCCCCGTGTGCCCGGGGGACTCATCCCACAAGACTTTTTAGCCAGACTTTTCTCAGGTGGTGCTCAACGTGTGACCTTTGCTTTGGGGTTCCAGACTGGAGATCTATAGATGTGGTTTGCAGAAAGGCAGAGACACAAAGCTAAATAACATCGTGAAGAATTCCCACACTGAATCGCTGCTCAAGACTATACCATAAAACCATCCTGTCTGGAGGGCACCTGTATGCCAAGAAAACCATCAGCTTTGCACAATGGCAGATTCTGGCTTTCTTATGCCAAACAATTTCTACATACCCAAGCACAGCTCTACTTTTTCAGAAGGTGGATGTGCATGTGGTCTGAATGCCATGGTTTTTCATGTAGTTTTATGGGGCTAGGAGTCAAAGTACTAATAAATGTAGCAGCATGTAAACTGATCTTTYAATAAAACTGCAGTTATTGGGAGGAAAAAAATCTTTTTCGGATTTCAGAATAGTCTGTGTTGCATTTTCCATTTTGCTTGGACAGAAATGTGAAGTGGTGGCTGCACTAAGGAAGAAGAAAACAGCCCCTTACAGTCCTTAACTATATCTCCAAACACCTGAAAGAATACCACAATCACTCTCTGTTTTCATTTCAGTAAGGAAAGGAACTTCATGTTCTTCTAAGTAGCAAAAGGAAAAACAAATATGAAAGGAAGAAAAGCCCCAATAAACTCATGGGTATTTTCCATCCTGTGGGCCTGGCTTTTCAGTATTTACATTACATAATATACAGCTACTGGAATTACTGTGTCCTAATCCAGGGAAGCTTCCGGAAGCCAAATTATTTAGTGGCTAGGCATGCATTCTGACCCCATCATTTGAAACACAAAGCTAATAATATAGGAGTTTATTCTGCCCAAGGGTATGTGTATCCATCCTACTTGAAATTTATTCTTCTGTGTGAAAGATTCATCTTGATGGGCATATTTAGAGAGGCTTTCTTCCAGGATAATTGGACAATTTTGGTTTGGCGGAATAGAGACATTTGAAAAGAATCCTAACATAGTGTAAAAAAACTCCAGAGATCTGGCTACAAAGGGTTGAGCCTGAGGAAATGAGCAAAGCCTGAGGTCTTTCTGAAGCCTGAGGTCTTCAGAAAGAAGAGATGAAGTCATCAGTCTGCAGTGAGCAAGAGGCCAGCTTGTGTAGGCTGTGGCTGTCACTGAGAGACCCATGGCTGACACAGGTGCCCCTTGCTGCCTACAACATACAAGGCTCAAAACYACTGGTCATTCACAATGCTTGAGCTCACCATGCTTCCCTCTCATTTTCCCAAGGAACTCTTCCCATGGAGCAGTAAAGACCTGCCCGTGAAACCTCCAGGGCTTGCAATGCCTTCACAGCTGAGGCAGCATCCCATGGCCTGGAGCACAGTGTGAAATCCATGGCCAGTAGACTTTGCTATTGCAGTTTAACATTTAACTCCTCCTCAGCCCCAGAACATCACACACCACCCACACCCGAAGCCAAGCAGAACAGCCAGGGCAGCTGGGGCAGCTGGGTTTACACAAGAGTGGAGATTCCCTGCTGCCTGCATATTCCTCTCTCCTGACTGCCTGTAATGATGGTCCAAGGTGATATATTTACCAGTTCCCAAATACTCCACCAGTTTGTCCACAATTTATAGCAATAAAAAGATGCATTCATTTACCCTTATTTGGCCATACAAATACACACATTTTATTCTCAGAAATATCCTGAGGGCTTCTGCTTGCAAACTACTAGTAAACTGTAATGTACTACTGGCCAAAACTGGAGGCCTTATGTGGACATATTTTACCAGAAATTCAGGGGTCAGGTTGGACTGCATCACCAAGCTGCTACTTTGTTATAAAACACATTTTTTAAAATGTGCATTTTTAGAAGTTCATTTTCAGAAGAGGAAAGTAGTCCTAGATTGCAAGAGTTTCCTATTATGCTCATTCAGACTGACTCTTCATGCCAGCACAGGGAATGTCACAGTGCTTATTTGCATACATCTCCCACTGATCCATAAAGGATCAGGTCCCCAAATCACAGTGATCAGACCCAGGTCACAAGGAGAAAGAAGAATCATTACAATGGGGGAAGACAGGGAGGCAGCAGGGAGAGGCAATGGGCAGCTCAAGGTGGACTGTATGGAGGCTCAGCTCCTCTTTGGTTTGTAGAAACAATGCAGGAAGGAGGCTGGAGAGGGATATTAGAGCTCCTTCTGTGCTGAAGTCACAGGCCTCCTTACCCTGCTATAAGGTTCTGCAATAACACTGATCCCAGCTATGGATGTGTTGCAGCTTTGGGGATCTGAAACTAAAAACCAGCTTTTTCTTTGTGTAAAAACTATCAGTGGCTCTCTGCTTTTTTCTGAAAAGTTCAAAGTAAAATCCCTGTTTTCAAGATTTAAAATAGAAGGCCTTTACCCAGACATCTGTTTCTGCTTATGATAAATGACATCAGGGGAAAGGATACTTTCTTTGCACATTCTTTAAATCTTACCCCCATTCCTCCTACCCCAAAGCCCATTTGGGCTGGTTTCAGCCTTGCAAAGAGATTTCTTGACTGTCTCAGGAGCAGGCAGCTACTACAGAGTGACTGACMAAGTGTGTAACCAGTCAGGGTCAAGTTTGGGAATTTCATGTTCATGATGCCAGCAGCCCAAAACATCATTAGACTAGGTCACCTAGTCTCTATATGTCCAGGTAATGTCCCTCTTAAGGGCTTTGTCTGTTTTTCAGGAAGAAACATGACCTGGCCCCTGATTTATCTTTCCAGAGCATCAAAGTTAGGTTCAGAAGCCAGCAGAATTGCAAGAGGATGGCATTCAAACCTTTGTTCACCACAAACTGCCCACAAACAAAGTTAGAAACCATCAAGTGTCAAAACCTACAGCTGAAGAGTAGCTTMGTTCTCTTAGTTGAGTAACTTAGTTGGATTCAGAAATTCCCAGAACCATTTTGGCACTAAGAATAAAAATAGCAGTTTTGAATAAAACAAAGAATCTGATCACAAAGTGTGATTTTATCAAGTGCATCTCATATCAGTAAAAAGCTTTTTGCTAAGATCACCTGTCACATGAGGAGTCAAATGCCTCAAAGTCTGAGAAGACAACATTAGCTGACAAAAGTAGTTTCAGTGCTAGAATTTCATCAACTACATTGAAAAGAAAATTCAAGACAGACAGTAGTTTTATTACATGATGATTTGTATCTTAGCATCACGTTACTATTTTCTGGATGATTTATGCTGTCCTAGGAAAACTCTGGTGTGCAAAGTGTTCAATCAAAAGAAATGAGTCCAGTCRTATCTCTGAGCCTGGCATAAACAAAGGTGTTCTATGCCAAATGGACATAACCAGGCAAGATCTTTGACATTCCTACTGCAACAAGTAATTATTATTCAAGCTTTAGATATGACAATAGTTGTCTTGTCTCCTTACACAAGAAAGAGCTGTCATTTACTTTGTTGGTTATGGAAGGGAGCAGTTTGTCCTTCAGAGAAGAACAACTTATTGGAACTGGTTTAAGCACAGATGCCTCAGAGTTTGGTCAGCACAACAGTATGTTCATGTTTAACCCCACAATGAGAATGCATTCTCAGTGCAATGAATTTATTTTAAAGCAAAATTTTCATCCGACTGAAGCCTTCCCTCAGGGAGGTGGGGGAATTCACCCAAACACCCTTGGAGCAGGAAAGCTGTATTTATGTCCAAGAACCACTATATATTTTCTGGTGACAGAAAAATTTTCCACAGTTGGTATTTTGTCTGATCTACAATCAAACATTCAGATGAGTTAGGAAAATTAATTAAAATTATTAGGACAGATAAAAGGTAAAAGTTAAAATGTGTTCTAGGTCTTAACCAGCTTTTAGCTGCTGGCTAAGACACCTGTCTTCCCTAAAGCTATTTATGCCCTCTCTGGAGAACTTGGTCCTGGCCATGGACTGAAAATATATGGAGGGTCACGTGGATTTGGGATGTAGTTCAATTAAGCGACTTTCACATTTCATTAGAAATGTCACTAGTTTATTGAGCAGGTATTTGTTAATCAAAGAGGGGAGATTGCCCCTCAAAAGAAATACTGCAATCTCCATTTTCTGACACCCATTTTTAACATTCCCTGGTTTAGAAAGCAGAACATCACAAGACTGCTGCTATTAAAAGAAGAAACATCAGGTCACCAAGTTATCTAATAATCAGAGGCACTGAGAACTGTTCTTTGCTGAGAGACTGCATRTCTGAGTAACTGATGCTCTGATCCCAGCTTCAAAAAGCATCCATTGACAACAACAGATCCTTAATCCATCCCATCTTTATGCAATGCAGAAGTTCGACCCACAGCAAAGTAAAAAAAGCTARTCAACCAAAAAAGTCCCTCTTGCAGATGAGAAATAGATAACAATTCCTGGGAATAAAATGTTTCCTTTCAACAGATGTGGGCAAAACTGTCCAAGCATCTTTTACTGGAAAGATAGAATTTGCATCAGCCCAATGGCATGGTAGTCTGCAATTTGTCAAACAAAAGACTTTTCATCAGAAACAAACCATCTTCACCCTCCACATGCCAGGTATTCCACATATCTTGCAAAATCACACTTCTCTTGTTTTTCTCTTTCAGGAAAAAAAAGATAAAGCAAAACCAGAATCCCAGACCCAACAGGAAAATATGGTTGAAATGAGCAGCCATGTGTATAATGAAGAAGATCACCCCCTTCAAAGTGAGGCATGAGCATGTGCTGCTGTGGCTGCTTTGACAGCTCACCTGCAGAGCTCATCAGTGTTCCCCTTCTCTCCCAGCTGCCAGTGCATGGCCTGGACCCAGGACCTCTCCCAGAAAAAGAGCTAAGGAGAAGTGCAAAAGGGGAGGAGGCCGTTCCTTTATTGAGGGCAGAGGGATTTGTGTGACAGCAGTGCAGCCCAGCAGGYTCAATCGGCCTGCAGGAGGCTCCCACAAGTAACCCACGGTCTTGCATGCCCAGGGAGGTGCAGGAAAGCCTGTGTCCTGCTGCCATGCAGAGAAGCAACCACCCCATTTTATGAATGCCACCACTGCTATGAAGACAGAGGCTGCTTCTGAAGTGCAGATTTATTCCTGCCCGTAAAGTTGCATGGCATGATTACAATTTCTAGACTAGTTGCATATTTAAATATTTACCTATTACCATAGCAAAACTATCACTCTGGGAGATCTTCTTCACTTTTCCTCACATGTATGATCACTTGCCACAAATGTGAATGTGAATGTGTCAGAGGGACTTGAGCATRGAGAAGAAATTCAAAGCCAGAATACTTTGCATTCATACTCATCTTTCTCTAGAAAAATACAAACCATAGTGAATACACAGCTCCAAGTCCATCATACCTAGTCCTGCACTGTTACACCCCAAAAAACCACACCTCAGTGGGTGCTTTGTAAATATCACCGGTGAAAGGAACACCACAAGTCAGCCTGGAGAACTATGCAGGCTTTTTGCTACTTATCTCCTATAACTCATTATTCTGTGCCAGTCTGCCTGAGATTTAGGCATCTGCTCTGTGTTTCCCTGGTAAGGACAAAGTTTGATCTCACTTTCTGGTGCACAAAGGAGGCACTCGTTGCCTGGTATTAATTTTTCATGAGATTGGGAATGCAGAGTTGTGTGTGTGTGCTAATTTCTGTTTGAATCCTTTCAACTGGTGTTTCTTACATCACCCCCTTGGGATGACAACAAACATTCTTCTCACATGACTGGTGCATTGTGCTTTCTGCAGCTCTCTGGTGCCATAATTTTTTTAGGGCTTTAGCCCTTCCCCATCCTTTTCCATCCCATTACAAAGGAGACTAAAGGTTCACTGGCTGGATTTCCAAAAGGGCGGACAAATTTATTACTGCTAATAATATTTTCAGCTACAAAATTGAATCAGCTGAGCAGCCAAAGCTTCTGACTGGGGTAGAAGGATCCCACATTTGGGACTATGCTTTTGCTCTGTGTAACACATCAGCAGTCCCCAGTCAGAACTCAGTCTCCTCTGGCCAAGAACTTGAGAGGAGGAGCGTGCAGATGGCTCTGCAGACTGGCTCCTCTCAGGCATTTAGGGCTCCCCTGATACCTGAGAGCCTAGAAGGGACAAGGAGGGCAAGGCAGGAGGGAAAAAAGAGTGTGGGAGAAACAAATCTCAGTTCCCCCTACACCATGAGCAACAAGGATGGGGGAAAGTTGGACCATCTGAAAGAATGACCAGCTGTCTTGGCTCAGGGTGCAATCAGGCTCACACTTGTGGCAGGAATGGTTTCCTGAGTGACACGTGGCTGTGGTGTCACAGCATGTTGTTGCCCTGGTTTGTTCATCATGTCTTTCTTTGCTTGCCCTGCAACAGTGAGCAGTGGCAGCTGCTGACAGATGAAGGTTTCCTGAAATGGCAAAAACATCTTACGTTCTTCTTCCACTCTCCCGCATGCATCACACCCACTTGTCCTCAGAGAGCAGCTCACCAACACTCAAGTTTCCCTGATCTCCATCTTCTCCCAAAAAAGTTTCATTTTTGGGAGCATGTCAGTGGTCACAACCAGAAAGACATCCCACAGACAGCTCCAGCTGTGAAGTTGTGGCACAGGAGTGATGGGGTAGTGCCAAGGGACCATCTTATGTTGCCTCTACTATTGTGAACACATGACAACACCTGAGATGGGAATTTCTGGCAAAGCATGCCTGATCTTGCCACACCACTGGGTTTGGCGGGATTTTAACCTTATGAAAAATGTTTTCATTCATTGGATTTTTTAAAAATATATTTAAATATTTTTTAAATTATGCTTATTCTGTGGGCACACAAAAGTTTTAAATAAAACTTTTGCAATGTTAGGCAGCASCTTACTGGTCTGTTACAGAATGTGGGGTATTGTTGCTATCTGCTAATGAAATGTGCCCTGCAATGGTTCATCACTTAGGTGAAAAAGAAGATTTAAACCAAAGCACATTTGCTGTTTTCATTTCTTTCTTGCCAGATTGAGAAAGTATTTAAAACCAGCTATAGATCAAGTTTTTAATGGTAACACTATAGTATTTTTATGCTCCTGGAAGAAGATAGGAGTCATGCTAAATCCAGAGTATCTGTACCAATTCTGGAGTATTTCCAACTTCTGCACATCTTGAGAGTCTATCTGTTAGAGATGGGTAACATTCATAGTTTAATTGTAGACATTTGCTATTAATATTAGTCTGTTTCTGCTTATGACTCAGGGTCCTTTGCTGCCAGAACACAGTGAAAAACCCCAAAAGGCAGTGACAATGAGTGCATTTATTAATTACACTGACAAGGCAAGGAAGGGGGGGGAAATGGTAAACTCATTTTGTAAAGTTACAGCTATATTTATTCTGAGTCATTTTATTGTTTGTCTCACTGCATTACCTTGTTGGAATCTCTGCTGAGCTTCTTCATGCTGAGAGATAGCCCATGACCTTGGGAACCTTMCCACCCCAGTCGGGCACAGAGTGTCTGTGGGGGAGACATGCAAACCCTGGGAAGGACTGCTCCTGTGGGGCTCAGCCAGGGCAGTGGGGTGAGGCAGGATCCCCAGCTCACTCCAAGAGCACACAAGACACTACTCACATGTCCCACAGGCTGCTTCAAAGGGGAAAGTGGCCTAGGGAGCAGGAGAAGCTGCTCTCACCTAGGTTGGTACCTCTCAGAACCAAAAGGGAAATAGAATGGAGCCTTCTACTCCTGCTATAAGCCTAATCATTCTCCCCCAAATACCCTAATTTACTTGTTAGAGGCAATTCCAGATCTGTGTCTGCAGTAAGCATGAATGAAAAGTGAAAATAAAACTGTTAGACACCATAAGTAATGTCTCCTTCTTTTCTGGCCAAACCTCATTTTGAGGAGCAGGATCTCTCTAGCAAGCTGCAAAAGATTACAGACATCAGGAGGAGCGAAGGAAACCCATTTCTAAAGATTACAGACATCAGGAGGAGCAAAGGAAACTCATTACTATCTTTTAGCATCAGTGTGGATTGCCTGAGACTGTTCCCTATTCTTCTGACGCAGGATTTGTTTTATTCACCCAAAGGGTAAGGGCACAGCACAGCCACCTGCAGCAACAGAGCTATTGGATATTGAGCTCTAGCAGGATTTCCACAGTGTCTACAGTCTGTTTTCCCCATCACAGACAGTGGTTTCTTCCTGCATGTCCTGAAATAAAAAATCTGCCCCCAAACCTACACAACAAAAGGTGCCTTCTGTGCCGTCTTTCTCATTTTCTTTCCACACTGGCCTTTATAAACTTGGAACCTTGATCTCTCCTTCAAACCTCATGGAATGCCAAGTAGTAACCCAGAGGAATTTCCTCAGCTCAATTCTAATCTTAGTATATATGTAAGAAAGAAAATCAAATAAGCCCAAAGAAATGCCAAAATACAGCACAGAATCATTCAGCTATTGCTGAAATACAAGCAAATAAAGCAAGTAAAYGTGTCCAGTTGACTGGAATGGTTTGTGGGTTACACAACCTCCAAAGGACTGGGCTGAGGATCTCAATGTGTTTGTTTCACTGAGTCATGAGTGTATCAGGCTCCCTGGGAAAGGCCAGCCAAAGGAGATCGCTGCCTGTCTCCCCTTCTTCTTCATTCCATTGATCATAAACAATTCCCGTACATGTTGTTAAATGGTACAAAACAACAGGAATTGGATCGGGTTCACAGGGAGAGCACCAACATCCCATAATTCTCACGGCTGTCTTTCCTGTCAAGTTCATTATCTCAGCATGGCTGTTCTGTTGTCTTCTGTTTCTATTTATATAACTTTTTTTTTCCCCCTAAATCACTCCTTGCATTGATCCAGAAATTAGGTAAGTATAAAAGAGAGGCCTCAGAGAGCTCAGAGACAGAATGAGACACACAATGTATTTCAATATTTTATTTTTTCTGCAGAATGTTAAAAAAAAAAGTCCTCTTCAAAAGAGCATGATATTTGCAAATACATCCTGTCCCCATCTTTTATGTGGCTGGTTAGGGTTCTCAGAGTGTACCAGGATAGGCAAGGCTGGGTATTGTAACACTGTCATCCTTGAAGTTAGGCTTTGCACTTGTCAGATCCTTATGGTTGCTGAGACAGACRACACCTTACAACAAAACTGTAGCTCATGGATCAATATGCCTTCACCAAAATCTTGCTRAGAATTATTTTATCACAGAGATCATCTGAACCTCTCTTTACTTCCAACTTCTAGATCTCACTGAGAGCATTATTTATTAAATGCCTACATTATACTGATTATCTATAATACCTGTTATTTGAGGTTTTAATAAAAAAAWTAACCAACAAAACATTCACATTGCAATCTGCATGCAGTTCAAAATTTAAGCCTGCAAGTGTATACTAGAAACATGTGAGCATGATAAAATAATGTTTGGGTACATTTATAGGTAAAGAACTAAAGGCTGACACACAAACAGAAATGAGCAGTTGAGAACATCCTCTGCACAYGTTTTAAATAGATCTGACACCAGTTCATAGGCTGTAAATTACTTTATGCTACAAAATGCACCTGTACATGAGTTACTTGCTTAATGATCAGCATTGTTTTTAATTGGAAATTTACAGTATGAAGTTAGAGTGACTAAAAAGGTATCATAGCAATTTTTGTGAAGGAGTCAGTCTTTCCTGATTAAAAACCTTTTYTATTGAAACTTCATTGACTGGTCTCAGCTGCTGATCCAACTTGGTCTTAACTCTCTGATGTGTCCTAAATTTTGAAAGAGGCTGAAAAGAAGTCAATACATCTGCTTTCTCCATTCCTACTCTGAAAGAAAATAAACAGCGTGTAACATGTTTACATCGTATGACACCAAGAAAATGTGCTGCCCTTGTTAGCTCCTCTCAGAAGAGCCCAGCCAGCCTTGTTTTGTGCCAAGGCTGTCAGCAGCAGCAAAATGTGTCTGACTGTGCCTGTGCCTCCCACAAAGTTCATGGCAAGGCTTGCCTGTTGTCCCCACCCTCTCACAGGCTGGAACTTGCACCTGGACAGTGGATTTCCTGCAGAAGATGAAATACGTGTTTCCCAAACATCCTGTTGCAAAGCCAACCAGGACAAGATTGAACACTCTGTCCAACCTTGGGAATTAAGTCATTCTGTTTTGAGTCCCAGTGCCAAGGTAAGGTAGGAGGTGACATGCCTGACTACATACCCCAATCTAAAATAGAAGACACCTCCCACTTTTAGGATGCGAGGCTGGAGTTTTGAGGGCGATTGCATCTGTTGCACATCATCATTGCAGGCATTGCRTGGCTGAGGTGTCTGTGGCTCTTGTGATGCAGTGGGAGAATTTCTTAGGCCATTGCTGAGAATGGGGATTGTTCACTGTACCTCTGTGCAGCAAGCAATGTAGGCTGTCCAAGGTAACAGCACTGTTCAGTGTCCTAAAGATTTCTCAACACCACTTTCTTTGTTTCAACTCTCCTTGAGCTGCAGCAGCTGCATTTGCCTCATTACATACTTTTTCACTTCCTGTGAAGTGAAAAGGATTTTCACAGGAAGTGAAAATGTGAACTTTTTCACTTCCCGTGAAAATTCTTTAGGATTCACCAACTTCCTGTGGTGAATCCTAAAGTCTGCAGGGTGAGGATACACACCATAAAGACATAAACATCCATCTCCCCTGTACAAGTAATTCCCAATTCTGATGTAGCTCCTAGCTCTAGGGATCTTTCTTCCGAGTTCAGCTCTATTTCCACTTCCACAGAGTGTTTCCTGGTGGAGGAAAGTTATCACCCCAGACCCACTGGATTTATTTTTATTACAGCTTGTACAGAGCCACAGATCTGTCAGGTATCCCTCTTCAGAGGAGAGAACAGAGATGGCACAAGTCCATAGTTTTTAYAACAGCAGACCTTAAGCCCACAAAATCTGGACTAGAAATAACTTGCTTTCTAGCAAAAGTCCCAGAGACAGGCTTGCAATCTGATTMGTTTCCACTTTTCTTGTTATCTCCACAGCAAAAAGAAAAGTAGAAATCTTCATTGTACACAATGTACTCAATGCAAGCAGAGGCCAGCTCTGGCACTTGATGTGGTTCCAGAACCGCAGAAGCAGTCCCTCAGGACCTCTTCTACTTGGCAGGTAATATATTTTTCCTGCATGAAATAAAACCAGATACAAACATGGGACATGTGGTTGGTGCAAAGGAGAAGCCATGTACCACATAGTTCATTATTTGGGTTGATCAAGATCGATTCACCCAGGGTTCTAACTAATCTTCAAATGAGTTTTCCACATCTTGACTGGAAAAATGAAACATCATAAATCATTCCTGAAATGGTCTTCTCACAAGATTTCCAACCTATTCCTAGAAACTCCAGTAGTTTGGATGGTTCAAATAAAGGTAAGCTGAGCATTCAACTTTGTACYTTCCAATCATGAAATCTTGCCCCTCCACACCGTCACCCAGTACTGACCATTGTATGGTCTCATTAAATTAACTACACTACAGAGGTGGTTGAGCAGTAAAAATCAGGTTTTCAGTGGGAAACAATAGGAAATTACCCTCCAACCATGTGTGCTTWAAACGTGATTATTTTGTACGAATTCTCTTGGAGGTTTTACAAGTGCTTTTCCACTTCTTATTTTAGAAAATACTTCTTCTACTCATAAAAAAATAATTATTTTTGATTTATTTTTCAGTAAACTCTGGATTCAAARATATTAGAATGGAATTAGGCAATATGAAAGAAATCTGTACAGTGCTCATTTCAGAAATGTAAAATGATAAAGAGTAAAAAAGGGCAATATTTTTTAATGTGGAGCATTTGGACAATTAGCAAAAAAGGAAGCAATATACTACTGCATTTGGCAGAAGGCACTAAACTTCTGTGCAACTTCTGGGTCTTCAAATGCTTTCTTCATTGCAAAACAGCCTCCAAATATAGATTAAAAATTTTCATCCCAAATTAATTAAGAAGGAAAATATGATCAATATATTCCTCCTGAGACTGCCCTAACCTATTCAGTAATTTGTTGCACATAAAGAACCTCATGCAGGTCTCTGAGGCACGTTCCCAGTGGTTCTCTGTACCAGCTGCACTCACACTGCCAAGGTGGAAGAGTTTCAAGGGGCAGAAACTTCCAGATTTGCTATTTTCCTGGAAAGCACATACTGCTATTTGTACTTTTAGCAAAGATGAAHAAACAAAAGAAGTTGCATCCCACATTGAACTAAAACCAACCCGTGGTTTCTTCCTGCATTTCTTTAGCTGAATCTGATTTGTGTGCYGATAATATTATGAGATCTTTTTGATTTTAGATGTCCAGGATGCTTTTCATCCCATAACCTGTGCTTGTGTGCCCTGAAGGATCAGCAATAACCACAATGCCTTACTCTTCAAGGAATAGCACAAATATACCCACCCCTCCTCCTCCCAAATTCTCCTTGCAGAAGATGCAGCTGGACATTCCTGGTGCATATGATTTGTCAGGGTGACTGAGGTATCTAGAGAAATAAGCCAAAGCTTGGATATGTCACAATTTATTTTTTTTTTATYTCTTTATTTTTTTTTATCTCTTTTGACATTATTTTGACAGATTTCATTATGTTTTGCAAATGGGAGATTTGACGATGCAGGAAACTTAAAATTTGACTTTTGTTCTTCCAGCTCTTACAAAACCAAAGCAAACAAATATAGGAAGGGCTTTATGACCCAGGAAGGGTTAGGATGTAAACATCCACAGGTTCTGTACTGTGAAGTATATCCTATCTTGTTCATGGCCTAGAAAATAAACACACTTGACCRCAGTAGTGCTCAGCAGCTGATTGTTGGATTGGAGCTGCACAGCTGAAAGCCTAAAGTTAAAAAAGCATTATCTGTAACACAGTGAACAGAAGGATTTGTTATAAATTTCTGAGTAGCTGAAAGATGAGAAGGAAATACAGGAACAATGGGAGACAATAAAAATGTTAACTTGGTCATTTACTTTGTTAAGACAGCTAGGAAAGTTTGAGCTAGACATTTGGGTTATTTCTTACTATAAGGCACATCCAAAGTATGTTAAGGTGTTCTCAGCTTTAAAATCACATTATTTATGAGAAAAATACTTTCTTAGATGCTGAGAAAAGCAGTTCTTTTCTAGAGAGAATTCCTCCTGAGGAATCCTCTAGAACTGGTGACCATGTCCAATGCATTTGTGTCTGCTTAGGGTTGGGTTCAGCCCACATATCATTGCGCCTCAAAACCACACACATCCAAGCTGAATTGTTTACTTATCCATAAAACTCCCACAGGCAA
The DNA here is from genome assembly GCA_003546035.1 of Mixornis gularis. Taxonomy (NCBI): domain Eukaryota; kingdom Metazoa; phylum Chordata; class Aves; order Passeriformes; family Timaliidae; genus Mixornis; species Mixornis gularis. Next base: position 541,091 of record QVAJ01000073.1, read on the forward strand.
TGGAGATTGCTAGATATCTTCCCAGAATAATTCATTTCACTGGTTTTAGCCATCTATCTCTGTCCAAAAAACTCACAAGATGATTTTGAGAGCCATCAGTATAATTAGGTGCTCAACATCTATTTTAGGGCACGGAACTGTTAAATTTAACTCTCTAGACCCAGCCTGGATGCCCCACACACTCCCTTTGAGCAGAGTGGAGGGAAATACCAGAAGGTTTGGTGCAGAGTGAACATGAAGTCTAAGAAAACTAATATGACAGACTAATATGAACATTTGCAGAGGCTTTTCTGTAAGCTTAAATTGCATTTCTTATACCAAGTAATCTTGTGACAGTCTACACAAACTGATCATGTTGTTTGTGTTGTCCCCATAAGAGAGCCAAAAACACTACCCGCCTCTCTCTAAAAACACAAAACCAGAAAAAGCATACGATATTATTATTATTATTATTATTATTATTATTATTATTATTATTATCTGATTTGCCGATTTGTTTGGGTTTTTCAAATTAAAGGATCATGAAGATGTATTACAGGAAAACTGTACAAGAACTAACACATCAACATCATGGAAACATATAAAAGTGAATGCACATTGTAGTACCTGCAGACTTTTAAAGACCCTCTGTATTTGTAAAGCTCACTCAGAGGTATTTCAGTAGGTGAAATGTAGAGGCATCCAGTGCAGTATATTCAGCTTTATTCACTTATGGAAAAATCCTTTGGAATGTAATGAGTGAAGCCCAAAAAGTGCAATAGAAATTTTATCCAACATCTCTCCTATACAATTATACAAATTGACTTTTGAATTCTGTAGGAAGACTATCACTCTATTAAAATCTACCATATTTTTTCCATAAGGACCATGTGCCAAAGTCCTTATAGCTATTCCTGCCTTCTCCTCCAGAAAAAAAAACCTCTCCAGCAAAATCTGTGACCTTCCATATATCCATTTTCTAATAATTGATTGATACTAGAAAAGAACTTTCCTTTTCTTTGGACTTAAGAATATTTGGAAAGAGACCCCCTGCAATCCATCCAACAGGGCTCAGTGATGTGAGAAAGGAGACCACTAACACATGAGTGCTCTGTAAYATTGGAAGGGAGACCCCCTTTTGCACTGAATTAACGCCTGGAAAATCTGCTCCCCTTATGCTTTTTCCATGTGATTTGCTGGACCTCATTCTTGCTCCGTTGCTGTGAGGGCCAGGACATATCCCCTGGCAGTTTTTAAAACTTTTATAAACTGGAAAGTATTTTGCTGGCTTGAACTTAGCTTGCCTAGAATCTGTGAAAGATGCTGCTGTTATTGTTGGGGTTTTAGTTGAGTTTGTTCATGTTATTCATTCCTGTTAAATGGGCTGGTTTGATTTCTTTTAAAGCTTTGTTGTTTATCTCAGGAAGTCAATTAATTAATTTCCCAATTGCTTACTTKTACTTCATGCCTTTGCCTCATTCCTGTATGTGCAGAAATTTTCTGTGTAGAAAAGGGGAAAAATTTATTGTTCCAGCTTGGTTTCCAATTTGTTATTTTAGTYGAGGTGAGAAGGCAAATCTATAGTGTTTCAAATGCCTGCAAGGTGAGAGGGAGATGGGTGTTCTGGTGCCAAGAGAGTGAGACTTTCTGCTGAGGAGAGTCTAGTATGTCTTAGCAGCTGCATTTTCAGCATCCTTGAAATCTGAGGGAACCCTGAATAGGGATCCTGAATGTTTCAGGTGAAAAAAAAAAACACCTGTGGGTTTGTGAGTAGAATTTGCATGTATTAAGTATTAATCCAGTGGCACATCACAGTGTTTTTTCTTAAGCTGAAAAGTTGTGCCTACCTGAAGTTTCACTGGCTGAAACATTGACTTGAAATCCTGGAAATGAGTGTGTGTGTCTGTACAGAGAGCACAGCTGAAGATGAGACATTCTAAACAATCCTTCCATTTTGCATAAAAATCATGTGAAGATGTTAAAATGGGAATAAAGTTGAGATCATTTACCATTCAGTGTGGTCAAAAATTTGCTAGCAATTCATTCACTTGCTTACTTGGCTCCTTGCCTACAAAATTCACTGTGGAATGATTTAAACAAAGAATTTCATGGAAATGGGAGACCAAGTCAAGACTATATTCCTGTGCTGCTGAGGAAATATATCTTGAGTGAAGTGAACATAATATTTAGTGTGCCTGGAATGGAATTTTAAGCCACAGTTTTAAACTGGTGATTTGCGTACTTTGAACTATACACTGGAAATAATATCAACTGCTGGTTTGGGCAAGATCAGATCCTGGGATGGCTTTTGTCTCAATGGTTTGTTTTCATAATAAAGGGGAAATTATCAAGTCTGAAGGCAAACACAGTGGAAAACCATTTGGGGATCACAGGTAAGTCTCCTTAAACCAAACCCAAAGTTTACTGAAAGCCACAAAAGATTAGGAAAATGTTTGTTTGGGTATTTGTATTTATCTGCCTGCTTATATTGTTATCATAAATTCACCACTTCACTGCAGGTACAGAGAATGTGTTGTGAAATACCATGGCTAGTTCCTACCTCCAGTATTAATAAAGACTTGATTCTATGAAAAAAGTGAACAAACATGTAACACATTTACAATATGTAAATATTATCAGTGCTGAATTAAATTTAAATCAGCTAAGGAAGGGTCACTGGGACCTCACGAGGTCATTACACCTCARAGAGCAAACAGAGGGGTGCAGTCCTCATCCCAGGGCACTCTTGTCCCTRTCAGAGTGGAAATACCAATCTGCTCATGAGCAACCCCAATGTGGCTGTCAGCTACCCCATGGTCTTCTGCTGGCCCTTCAAAGCATGCAGGAAGTGTTCCAAGGCTCCATCCTGATGATCAAGTGCTCTCCCACTGTCCTCCAGCACCTGTTTTCCAGCACAAGGGTGCAATATGTGCATGGGATCAGGGACAGCAAAGTACCTYGAGAATGATGAAGAACTTTTGGAAAGGTTATTTTAGTCTGTGTCAAAATAGAGGGTTTGAAAGAAGCATGGCTTGGACAAAAAGAGATTTCAACCATACTCTTCAAATGTGGCCTTTCAAAAAATCCTAGACTTGAGTTCCATGATTCTGATCTCTGGTCTCATAAGAACATAGAAAAGGTGGAGTGAATCATGGTGAAATATTTTCAGGCCTGGCCTGAAATAGCCTAAAATRTGATTGCCAGTGTAGCTGGAATGCATCTCAACAGGGTTTTTCCTCAAATAAGCAAATGTGCTCAGCTCTGTGTACAGCACACAGATGGCAAACCCACAGGGCATGGTCAGATAGGCAGGAATACTGAGATGTCTGTGAGGAGAGAAGGGACTCATTGAATTAGCTGAATTTCTGTACATGTAAACAGACCTTGCCAAGCAACATAAAGTAACTAATGAGCCATAGTTCAGTGAGAATCTATGGCAAAATGGCGTTACCTCTGGCTTCATTTTTTGCTATGAAATTATAGAAAGTAAATGAACYTGTGTACTTCAATTTCAGTACCTTTGCTCTGGGCAGAAATTAACTCTTCCTCTGCTGTATGGACTTAGCTCCCCCTTGATAGTGGAATTCTCACTCATTTTTCATCCTGTCTAAAGCTGATATTACTTAACACAGCGCTCCTGGACAACTGCCTCACCACATTGAAAAAAGAGCAGAAATTCATGTGGAGATGGAGAACAGAGTTCAGTATTGGGCTCAAAATATGGTGAAGAGTTAGTGCAGTAGTTGTTTACTGTTGGTTTTTGGCACACAGTGCAGGATAGAGGGTTAGTCTTGACCGGTTCTTTTCATCAGGAATGACCCTGTGAATTGCAGGTACAGCACACTGCCTTAAAATGGTCTGTGCACCTTATTGGCAGTACGCTAATCTGTGGTTCAGAATAAGTGTATCTATTTATTGCATGGAAGAGTGAACCATGTGCAGCATTCCCTGATGCTGGAGCACGGGATCTGGCAGACCATTCACGTTCTCTCTGTGCTGTGTCATCCATGGGAGAGAAGAAGTGAAGCCCTGCTGAGATCTGAGGTTATTGATACACATCTCAGAGGTCATTTTGTGGAGAATGACTAGATTCTCAGCCAGAAAAAGGGTGAATCATGTCTTTGCTAACATAATTCTGAGTAGCAGAACAAATTCCTCAAGGACGAGCTTCATTTTTCTCAGAAACAACTAAAACCAGCAGCATGTTCCTAGTATTTAACAGTTTCTTAAAATAACCCTGCCATCAGGAGGTGGCAAGTACAGTCTGGTTCTCAGTGTTTTTTTCCCAGTTCTGACCAAAAATGCCCCTGTAGGCATGCTGCACAGAGACCAAAACCCATGAAGAGCCTGTAAATTGTTACAACTGGGGAAAAAGTGCCAGATAACACTTAGATTTTTTTTTTTCAAATAACAGCACTTCAAGAAAATATGTTTTAAGTGGCTTTAAAAACTCTGATCCTTTTCTGTTGTCAAGAAAGCTGTAAAAGTGAAATTTACTTCAGGTACCCAACATAAAAGAATAAAGCAGATGGCATTAGTGACTCACCCGTGCTAGAAAAGAAGAAGGGGCAGACTCCATGAACAAAGTAACTCAATTAAATCCCAGCATGAGGACTATTTAAAAATTTACCATCCTCCTATGATGGACTCTGCTCAAAAGAGGACCACAAATCAGATATGCATCTCACCATATAATGTTCCCATGACATCATGGATTGCAATACCAAATTTAGGTTTGCATTTCCTCAACACCAGAGGGATATGTTGCACAGCAACTCCAAAATACACACTTGAATATTCRAAGGTGCTTTTTACCAAGACAAAACTATCCCAGACCCAGGGCTTCACAGCGAGTCTGCAGCCTCCCAGGGTCTCAGCAAGCTCACCATCAAATCTGTGCACAATCTCCTCTAAGGGGCTTGAAACATTTGCCATCCCAAATACGTATCTTTTCTAGCTTCCCCTGGGTTCTGAATCCCTTATGAATTCAGCCTTCTATATAACCACAACCATAGTGATGAGAATGGACTCCTATTAGCATTCATCTCCCAAATTCAATTAACATTRTTTGTCCAGGTGAAAACTCCAGACCTACAACTTCCCCATAAGTCAAAATTGGCTGTCAGACACAACTTTGGCAACTGGCTTTCTGTTTAAAAGGAAATAATAGCATTTATTCAGCAATTGCCCAACACCCAATAAATACTCTACTGCTTGATTTACTTTTAGGAATAAATTGAGGGGAGTTATGAGGCAATTGACTGCCAACTGCAAAATACCCATCCCAAGGRCACCTCCTGAGTTTGAAACTCTAGCTGGCACTCAATTCAAGCAAAATGTTTTCCATGTTTCTGAGCCTCTAACTGATTCCCACAACTCTGTCACTTTAAGAAATAACCACCTCTGCACCTAAATCAACATTTTTAGACACACCAGTCAAGATGGGAATGTTGAAAGGGAGCAAGGAAGGACTAGAGCTTCTAGTCTAGAGCTTTTTCTGGTCTCATGCAGAGTTGCAGAACATGCCATTGTCCTTATAACTTCTTCCAGCTGACCAAAAGATTAGAGTAGATGCAGATGGCTCACAATTCCATTGTCTGTCTYATCCACTGTGCTGGATTATTCTGCAGACATGGAGTTAAATGTTGGTGATGGATGTCACCAGCACCCAGATCCTTGTCTTCTCAAATATAACTGCATTTTGTTAATAAAAAGCAGCAGCTGGAGAGTGAGAATGGGGGAACCGACATAAGACATAACAGACATAAGGTTTCTTGCTTGAAACTTTGTTACTAACTTTGTAACTTTGTTACTAATCTGCCACTTTTACTGTAGTTTACAAAAAAATTAAGAACAACTTTGAGATCGTTGCTTAAGGTTTTTCCAGGGTTCACTGACTGCTTCCTARAAAGGATCTGGGTGAAGCAATATGGCCAAGCACCTTTCCTGTCAGCACTGGGTTAGATTGGATTTAAAGGCATTCAGGTCCCATGGCTGTGTCRTGGAGGAGCTCCTTTTTCCCCATTCTTGTCACTTTGTTCATTCTCAGTACTGTCAAAGGCTGTTTGGTGACTGCACAAGATGAAGAATTCACCACTTCCCTTGGTGRTTTTCCTTGAGCACTGCTAAAAACATGACTACAGATCCTTGTTATCTTTTCTTGTWTGGATTAAATAAAAATTTAACATTTGCTTTGCCCCAGACATGAAGGTATTCAATTAACGCAACCAAGACCCATTTTTTTGATAACCTAAACAACTGAAGCAGTTTAAATGCTGCCATATAAATATTTTCTCTATCTCTTCGATTGCTTCTGGTATTCTTTTTTACCTGTRCTTTCGATTTTTTTTTTCATCCTTTTCTGGTTGACAGCAGCATTGAATCTTCAGTATCTGACAAGWTCAAAGCAAAATCACTGCTACACTTCTAGGTCTGCTCAGCTGTGTTTCAGTTTGTTGCTGCCAGTTAACTGTTAGCTGTAAGCCTACTGTGTGTTCTCCAGCTGCCATGTTCTCAGTTTTGCAGTAGTTTTGATCCACTGGCAGATTTTATCTATTTTATATTTTCTTCTCCATGTTGTTAATACACTGAAGATTGCCAGCCAAACCATGGCTCAATGCAGAGTGCCGTCTTAAATAAATAATGTGATAGTAACTCTCCAGTGATGGTTACTTTTTCAATGAGTTTTTTGAGATTCATCTCACACACAATCCTTAATCTATTTAAAATATGTTCCATCTTGCAGTGCTAACTTCTGGTATCGTGCCATACTGAGCAAATTACTTTACAAACTCTAAGTACACTCCATCAKGCAAATCTTTTTCATTGGTCATTAGAAACTGCATCAAAGATGTATGTAATTTCTGTTTACAATAACATTCTGTGCATTATGGTATCAGAATTTATAGTTTTGGGGTTTTAACCATCATTTGATACCTGTATCAATTTGACTATTATTTTACCCAAGACCTAATTCAGATCAAATATTTTGTTTGTCTGAACACAGTGTAGCACTTTTCTTAAATATTGGCAGAACATTAGCACACTTCAGTTTTCTGAAATGTTCTCAGTTTTCAAAGATTTATTTAAAATTAGTATCAGAAGGACAAAGATATTCTCAGCTATAGAATTTCAGGACAGAAGTCAACTGTGTCTGGTGGTATAAGAATGCAAATAATAAAAAGAATGCAAATAAAAATATCTTAAATTCTTTCTATTTTCTCCTGTTACAACTCCTGTTGATCATATTTTTCCTATTTAATTGGTTCTGTAAATTTGCTACCATGGGTTTAAACCAGAGAYATCCTTTCTTTTCTGACAGGGCAAGTAAGTCATGTAGTCAACACAAATCTCTTCAAGGACTACATCTCATTTTCTGAGAATACCCTCCTGCTCTGCAACATTGAGTTCAACAATCTCCTTAGGGGACCTGTGCACAGGACTTAACCAYCTCATAGAGAACGTTCCATTGTTTTCATGATGTTAAGGGTACCTTTTCCTGTTCAAAGTTAAGGGCTTCAGGATGGAAAAGTTGCATTTTTACTTCTTGCTCTGTAAATATTGAAGCTTTTTGTACATCACTGTACAAGTCTTCGTCATGGCCCAGATGAGATATATGTTTAATATGATTTGTTCACCGACTGCAGCTCTTGCAATTGCCTGTCTGACCTATTTTTCTTGAGGGCTTTATAGAAAGGAGGATTTCTTTCAAGCTCTGAAAAAGTCTAATATTGATAGGAGATAATGGCTCTGAGGATCAGAATCCCAGTCTACTTGTTCTGTTTATGTTTTCCTTTATTATTTTAAAATGCGACATAAGATTTTAAGCAACATCATTCTGGCTTTTAAGCCTAAACTGGTCGTTTATATATTATGGCTCATCCAAGAGCATCCATTAAATAAAACTTGATTCATAACTCATACACCTAAAAATCATAATTTTTATCAGTATTACTTTGTTAACYTAAAAGACGTTGCTCCATACAGGACTTGGCTTGTGAGATCTGCATATGCCTTCAGTCACTAAAGGAAAAAGATAAAACCCAACCTACTTCTGAAAGCAAGCATGCATTTTCAACTGACTATCACCACAGGGAGAAAGAGGAAAGATGTTTCAGAATGGAAAGAAAAATTCCAAAGAGGAGGGAATCCTCTCAAATGCYTGTTATAGAGAAATCCACTAACCAGCACCATATCCCTGTAAGGAAACAGCCAGCTTCAAGGGGATACAACAACATGTGAGCCGAGGGTGCTGGGCAACCAGCTTGTCTGGAAGCACTTAAAAATGCAGGGAGGAAATCAACGGAGACAAAATAATAATCATGATGAAAAAGTGATAAAAGATGGGGGGAAATTATTCACACTGTAAGCTGCTGTAATTCAGAACATCATTTKCAAAGCTGAATGGTGAGGGTGGTGATTACCACAGTAAAGGATCTCTCTCGTACTAACTGGATCCTTGTTGCATTTTCCCTTGAGTGTCTCCATTTGAGCCTGGAATGGCCTCACCCAGCTATGAAGAAAATTGATGCCATCTTTTTTTAACCCCAAAACAATTTGTCCTTAATGCAAATGCTTATCCCTACAGGAAACTTGGGTGTGACCAATGACCTGCAAAATTCCACCTCTGAATTAAGTAGCCAATCAGTGCAGGTCWGCTTAATTTAATACAGGGGCCAAACAAAGCCCAAAGCGTGCCTTCACAGATCTCTTTTAGCTCTCTGGGAAGTCATATGGCCTCACAGACCCTGCTCCACCCACAGCTGCCTGTCCTATGCTTTGAAAAAGACCAATGTTTCTCTGTCTCCCTTGGCACTTTTCCCCCTCTTTGGGTCCCCTTGGATTTCTGCTCTYAATTCCCACTCCTGTTCTTGCATGTCCCAAGCAGAATTGGCCTTTCTTCTAAGAAAGCAGCACCTGGAGACCAGTGGGATGACACCTTGACCCCCTTCTTCACCTCTGCTACCCCTGCATGCCAGTGGCCCCTTCCTTTCTCTTAGGCTTGCCCTCACTCTGAGCCTGTGCCAGGAGTGTGGCTCTGGGAAGGACCTGGTAGGCACAGAGAGCAGCTTGACAGGACACAGTCAGTCACCTCTAGCTTTTGGCTGTAGACGCTCTGCATGAGCAAAGACAGAGCTTCTTTGTTTCAGGAGCTAAGGCCTTGGCAGACTAGATGAAACATCTCAGATAAAGAACTTGTGTCTGTCCCCATTTGGCTGTTTATGATACTTCTGAATGTTTTGGCAAACATGAGCCCTCTCCTCAGGACCTGGAAAGCAGCTCCTTTACTTTGTAGTACAACCTGCTTTGTTTCCACAGGTTGCCAGTGACCTATTCATGGTGCAGGCTAGTATAAATCTCTGACCTGGCCAGCACATCTCTGCAGCCTGCCAGCTAGATGTCTGCACTTCATACACAGCTTTCTGTCTTAGGAGTAGAACATTTTACCCTGAAATGAGATTTTACCCGGTGAGCTGGAAAGTTCTGAGCAAGTTGATCCACTGCCTCACCTGCAGCCTTGCTTTTACTGTCAGAGCCAAAACTCCGAGCTGGATTTCTATCTGAGAGCTCTTAATTCAGATGATAGCCCAGAAGACATATTGCAATGCTCTGGTGGGTCAGCATGACTGATTTCAGCTGAGAACAAAGCATACCTTTCCGTACTTTTTAGATAATCAGATGTTTACCTTTACTCCGTTTGATTAACAGCTGCAGCCACGCTCAGCCAAGCTCAGCTTAGAAAAATTACACAACGTGTCCTGTTTACAGCTTTAGCTGAACAGAGGCAGGAAAGAYAAAAGATTTTCTTTATGAACTACTGATACATTGCCTAAATCTGGCTCAGGAGGCAAAATATCAACAGCTGTSGAGCTTGGGATTTTTAATTCCTGGACAACCATCACGGTTGTTTTCCCAGTGACATGGCCAACTCACAGCCCTGCAGCTGAGATAGCTCTGAAATGAGGCAGCTCGTGAATAATGAATCCAAGATTCTCCCCCAGCCTCTACTACAAGTTTGTTATGTAAATGAAACAGCTCTGTACCTCCACTTACACCTCTCTGGGGGAAGTTAACTGCCACAGTGAGGGAAAGTAAAGGACTTAAATAATTCTCCAGGGCATTCTGATTCAGGTAACTGAAAGCATCAGATTAGACAGATTAACAGGAACAAACTCAGAGCATAAGAACAAGATTTGAAAAAAATAAGGCCTTATCAGAAACTGTTGAGCATGAAAARTATGCTTTTTTAAACTCTGGAATTTTTAACACTGATGTTTCTTCCTGTACAGTTACCAATAGACTAACATGGAAGCAGGTCTTCATCTAGTTCTTATTTATTCCTGCTAAAATACATATGTAAATCAGAGAGGAAGACCTCTAAGATGAAGCAATTATCTGCTAAAAGAGTTAAATTTMCTGAAATTTAATTTTTCAACCAACCTAAAGACTAAGTTGGATGAAGAATTAAATTTACTGAAATTTAATTTTTCATCTGATCTAAGGACTAGTTTGTATGAAATAGCTGCAGTTTATAAGTCATCTGTACCATTCACATATTCAAGCATACTGTTTATTTACACACACAAGTAGTGCAAAAAAGAAAAAAAGACCAATTATAATGCCTATATTTAGATAGACACACTTCAGAATGAACAATTAACAAAACAGAGACAARACTTGTGTAGAAATTATTGTGCAAATCCTGCTAATCCAACTTTGATTTGAAAAAATGCAGCCATGTTTTCACACTGTGCTTCAGGTGTTAGATACACCTGGAGAGATGGCAAATCTGCAGTGGGAAGCAGAAAGGTGACTCCAGGTATTGGGTGCAGTGGTCTGCAGCCAGGACTCTGGTATAGCCATCCAGGCAGTGACTCCTGCCTCGAAGGAGGAGTGACTTGGCACAACTGCTCCCTCTTGGTAGATTTCAGTACCTTTGTGCACTTACTAATAGCCTGTTTGTCAGACCCTGGCTGCCATCACTCCCATCCAGGAGAGATATTGCTCCTTCTCTGCCCCAAGGACCTCAGAGGACCTGCCTGGACTGCTGTACCAACCACATCACTTCTACCTCTGTGCACCTCCACTCTGGCGGAAAACAGTACAGCYCACACATGTGCACCAGGGCCCAGACCCCTGAAGAGCTGCCAAAGGAAGAGGAAGCAAGGAAGGAGAACTGTGGGGACCATCAGAAGCCTTCCATAGCTCAGCAAATAAAAGGTTTCCTAGTTGCCAAGCAGGTCTAACAGGAATTATAAAAGAGACATGCATGACATAAAACAAAGGTAGCAAGAAGGGAGGAGAGTCCAAGAAAAGTGAAATAAAAAWGTTCTTGAGAAAAAGCCAAAACAGTAAGAGGATGCAGGTTTGAAAAGTCTAGGTCTAACACCAACAGTRTTTCTGAGGATTTCTATGAATCAAGGCAAGCTATTCTTGCCCCACCCTTTATTTATTATCTTATGAAGGAATTAAATATCAGAAGAAAAGCATCATGAAAAACAGGATGAAAAAATTTTGTTTTCAACATTGCTGCAATATTTCATTATTTCATCCTTCTRTCTGGCTTCTTAGATCATCAATGCAACCCAGAGTTCAAAGTCACCAATATGTGTAATTTTGCTAATAAAGATCCCAAACACAGCTGGCAGTAATGCCTTAAGATGAAGGGGGAAAATATCCCATTAGAGTCCTCATATTTATGTATGTGTCTCTGTGCTCTTGAAGAGATGTTGCCAGAGAACACAACTGGGGCATCGTGAGTCAATAATCTTTTATATTCACATAATGTCCTTTGGGATTGTGTACGTTCTAGCACAAAGCCATATGTTATGTGATCCTGGAGAATGAGCATTTAATCGTTAGTATTATATATGGCCATGATWTTGTTTTGATGGATCAACTGAGCATTGTTTGCATAGCAAGCACCATGGAGTCTACATTTCAAGCCAAGTGGCTAAACAGAGCAGTACTGTTTCCCATATGTTACGTGAACTTCATTATCACCCTCCACTTTTGGAACTGGAAGTTACTTTTTTTTTGCATGCATTGCTTTTTTGGCATTTCATATTTAAATCTTCCCAAAGAACGTCATGGCAAAAAAATTTAGGAGGATCTCTTCTCATCAGCTTTTGAGGACAGAGGCTTGAGAAACAAGATACTCTCCCAAGCAGAGGGAGCATTGCCGCACTGTTCCAGCAAGGAACACAAGAATTTCCAGACAGCAACACCGATCCATTGTGCTTTACTGTACTTTGGAGCAAATCTCAYGTGACTTACCAGGACTTGGGAAATCCAACAAATCTGTAATAGCCTTATCCCAGCTGACATTGCAGGCAGAGACCCTGCAGGCCACCAGGGCTATGTGTCAGTGCCATGGCCGGCTTCCCCCAAAGACTTTGGCTCTCTGTTACATGGAGCATGGCAATGGGCTGAGCAAGCCCTGTGAATCCCTCGTAGTCTGTGGTCTCCAAGGAGAAAACAGGGAGTGGATTCTGGAATAACATAAGAGACAGGTTTTGAATTGCAAGCAATTGATTTTAAAACTGCAGTTGGGCTCAGGGAAAGCTTCTCCCTCTTCCTGTTTTGTTCAGCAAAACCAAGTCAATACAATTTGAAGCTGTGGTTCTGCTATTGAATTTAAGCCACTTGACTATAAAGTGGTCTGCCAGGTCTAGCAGCTGTCCAGGGGGTTTCACTGAGAAATTACACTTCTCCTAGCCTGGAGATCCCATGCAGTTGCTGTACATTARGATGCATCCTGAATTTACTATTTTCACTGGGATTTTGCCAGTTAGTCTAGTCATAACCTCATCTTCTAATTGAAGCCTTCATCAAAATGATAAATGATTTAACAGAAAATGATTTATGGGATGATAATATARAAACCAAAATCTCTTGTTCTTCTGCAAATACATGTTGGAAGTGAGAATGAGCTGATGAGTGTAGTTTATTCCCAGCCTGGAAATTCAGGATTTCAGACCATCTAAGAGAACACTAGTAGAAAGAAAAGCAATTGACTTTTCTTTTTTCTTTTTTTTCTTTTTTTTTTTTCTTTTTTTTTTTTTTTTTT